>JBAMCP010000032.1:45965-125998 GCA_037075105.1 Lissocephala sabroskyi
ACGGAGACGATGACGGCGCTGATGCCGTTGACAATGACAATGACGATGGCTAATGTTGCTGTCGGCAGCTCGACCAGCCCCGCCCCCTCCTCAACCACTTGGCGAGCTCAGACTGCTCACTGTGCGGCGCCCGGGAGGCCCCATGATTTATCTCGCACAGCTGGGCAGCCGGGCAGCCGGGCGGCTTTTTTCCGTTGCCTTCTTATTTAACGTTTCCTTTAAGCCGCCCCGAGGACCAGCCTCCTGGTGGGCCACTGTCACCGTTAGTCTCGGCAATTAGCCGACGATATGTCAGCTTTAATGTCGATGGAGGGGGGCTGGCGATTCCAAAACAACCAGCAAGGCGAAATAATGATTACAAAACTTTCAATGCGCGTGCACTGAGCGAAATTGAGTGCTACTTGGGGGGGGGCATTTATTTTTTCTTCTTTTTCTTCTTCTTGGCCAAAGCCGCCAGCTCCTCTTCGGTGGGGCGATGCTCGCTGTACCGCATCACCCACATTTCGGCCATTTTCATGAACTTCTTGTTGTCACTCACGAATTCCCGGGCCACCTCCGCCTTGTAGGGATTCTCGGGCTGCGGATCGTTGATGGTGGCGATCAGGCAGTTCAGAATGTTATCCATTCGAATTGTGGGCTTCCAGTGCTCGGCCTCCAGGATCGGCATGCACACTTGGCCGCGATCGTTGATGTTCGGATGGTAGATTTTCGTGTTGATGTGGAGCGTGGGCGGCTTGAAGGGGTAGTCCTTGGGGAAGTCGATTTCCAGCTTGAAGGCGCCCTTGTCGTACGGCGGGCTCACCGGCAGGATCAGGCCGTACCATTTGTAGATGTTGTCCGGCTCGACTTTGAAGAACTGGAGCTGCGTTAGGGTTGTCTGCTCCACCATGTCCTTGAGCTCGCGCTGCATGCGCTTCGGCCCATCCATGATGGGGCCATCGTCCTTGTTCATGGCTGTGGATGGTGTGTTTTTGTTGGCCGGTTGTGTGAATTTAACTCCAAGTGGGAGGGGCCCGACGGCCCGGGCTACTTGGGTTTTGAGTTTTGAAAGCCCTTTTCTCGCAGTGTAGGCCAGAGAGTCAAAAATGGCGCTGGCTCGCTTCGCTTCAATGAAATGCACTCAAATCCTTTCACATTGACATTAATCCCTGGAAATCGCCGCCGAGAGTTCGCCTGACATCGACAGCCTCTGACAGCCGCACATTAGGATCAAGTGTAGAAAGCAGGGCCAAAAAAGGAACCTCGCCCCACCCCTATGAAATAGTCGGTGTAGTTGCCGACTTTTTTCCTCGGGAATCCCAACACAAAAGGGTCGTTTCAGAGTCGCTTTGGAGCCCGTCAGCTGGTTCGTTGCTGGCGTTTTTATATTGAATTATGCACATGGCGTGGGGGCCTGGTCCACCGTCCAAATCATAAATAAACCGACTGGGCAGTTGGGCATTCAGAGCCGATTGCATAACCCCAAGCGACGGACTGGACTCCATTTGAGTGGCAGGCTAGCAGGGGAACTCTGAGCCTTGACGTGATTACCTTTGACATTTGTAATTTTCAATTAGTTTGCCAACAGAGCCGAAAGTCTTGCAAGTCAAGCAACCAACTCATAAATATATAAAAAATAGAAAGCTCTTTCATTGCGTGTCCTTTTCGATTGGCCGCAGAAATTAAACATCCCAGACGAAGGCTCTGACAGCCAACGCCTACCGAGCACAGATTCCCATAATTATTCATAGTACGTCATCGCAATGTAAATGAGACCAGGCAATGGAATTTATACACTTTGCCGGGCAGGAAGAGGGAGGGGCAGGCAGGGCCGAAACCTAATTAGGATATACGATTGAGGCAGAAGAAGAGCAAGAGTCTGAGGTTGTTTTTCGGTTACCTGCCTTCCGGGAAAACGTTGGGTGGTCGCTCCACAAATGTCCTGGGGACGGGACAGCCTTGTAAGGAGCTTGGGTGTTTTTCCACCTTCACGGAAAACAGATTTCAAAATACTCTCAACGAGAATATGATTAATGGCAGCGGCTCTACCGACCTGTCATTTCACCGCAAAAGCATCGCGAGCAGTTAAGCGAGAAACTTCCTGCAACAAAATTTGCTGGTCCAGTGAACGGAGAACCGCTAGGCCTACTTGTGAGCGGAAAGTATGAGAGATCGGGCGGTTATATAATCCAAGCCAATACCTGATTGGGACGAAGCCAAAGAATCCTGCTCCAGATTCATATAAATATTTTGAATTCTTTCAAAGCTTCAGCTTCTCGTATTCCCCATCATATTACTCTGCTCTCAACTCCTTTCAGTTCCCACTCTCTGTGATTCGAGGAAAACAAATCACCTTGCCATTAAGACAAACAGTCGTTTTGGGAAAGGGTATGGGAGAGTGCGGGGTATTCGTGTTTCCTAGGAAAACATTAAAAGTCGGGCCAACTTGAGAGCATAAAACTTTTTTTGCTCGGCTTATGAAAAGGGAAGCCGGCGAACGGCAGGACTTTTGTCAGCGGCTTTTCCCCATATTTTTAGCATAAACAGCCGGAAGCGGAAATGTTGATGATGATGCGAAAGACCAGCAGCTCTTGTCTGCGTGTGTATGTGTGTGTGTGTGTGTGACTGTCAGCGACAGATCCCTTCTGCCTGGCCGCCTCCTTGGGCGCTGCCCGTTGCCTCTGTCATTTGTTTGGCTGTCAGTCGCTGGCGTATTGCCGCTGACAGTTTGGTGAGTGTGTGGCGCCATGAGGCCTGACACCAACCACCACCCACCACCCAGCAAGCCAGGGTTTATTTTTTTCCCCTCTATCTTTCATCCTGTTGGCAAATTTCTATGAAAAATAACCCAAAATTAGCCGTCGCTGCATTAAATCTAATCTGATCCGATTTTCTATTGCCATTTTCGGCAATTGCCGGCCCACTTAGCTGTCGCCCCCTTCCCCTGTCTGTCTGTCTGATGGGCCTCAATGGAGCTGCTTGTCAGCTTCCTTTCGCCACCTCCTTTTGTTTGTCGCGGGCTAAGCGTGTGTGTGTGGGTGGTGGGGGCCGCAATGATTATCGCCTATTGCTTCTCCCATTTCCTTGCGGGCCCTGCTGCCCCCCGCTGCCTTTGAATGTGTGAGTTTTAATCTTTTTATCGCGCTTTAACACTTCGGCGTCACTTGCATTGACTTTCATTGGTGTGCGGGCCGCGACGGGGCCACTGGCGCGGTGGGTGGGCGTCGTGAAGAGGGCGCGACATGCCCGACCTTCATTAGCTCCCCCGAAAAAAAAACCGTGGGTCAAAGTGTCGCGTGCCCTTTTTATTCACACCCTGCTCCCTTGAAAGGCTAAGAAGGGCTTATCAGTTTTTTCAGAAACACTAGAATCGGAGAGACAAAACCAGCGAGAAGGTTAGACTATTTCCCAGGGAACCTCAGATCAGCAATCACAAAAAATCCCATCCACTTTTTTTCTTTTCTACTTGACTGTAGGGAACCTGCACTTCGGTGTTTTGAAAAGACTTCCCTCGTTTCTTTTACGCTTTGACATCGACCTTTTTTCGCTGCTTTTAATTTTGATTTAAAATTTATTTTCTGGCTTTCGCTGGTGTCGCTGTTGTCCTTGTTTTTAGAGGGGCGTGTCGGTGACCTGTCCCATCGGACCGGTGATATATGAAGCCATTAACATTTAAGGTGCCCTTCTAATTGATTTCAGCATTTTAATCTTGCCTAAGAGCGACTGAAATTGTACGCCTCTCGACATCGCGCTGGGACCCTCTAAAATGGCCAATCAACAAATGTCAGCCAGCCTTTGAGCCCGAAACCCACTCGTCCTTTGCCGAGGCATTCATTTTTTTTTCGCAATTTTCATTACGGAATTATCGCTCATGTTACCTAAATTTAAATTAATTATGTCTGGCTTATCAAAAAGTAAATGCCTCGCTCACGCATCCTCCCGGCAGGAGCCTCCGCCTTCGCCTCCTAGCATGCAACAGATTATTTACGACGGTCTGTGGCGGAGGAAAGGAGCAGAAAAGTGGAACCTGGCACGATTTTGCCAGGCACTTCATGGCACGAAACTCGAGCGCAGTCGATGGAAGGATGGGAATTAAACTGCATATGAGTAAATAAAAGGCGCACAGACGACACGCACAGGCCGCTGGGCGGATTGAGCGGGGATGGTCGGCGGTGCTGCCGCAGCAACCACACGAGCCTGCTATTGAGTGCGGATTAATCGGGCTCACTTTGTCATAAATAAGGCGAACCAACTTGGCAAGCAAAGCCCAGACCAGCGCGCCCAACGAATCCAATCAGGCAACAACCACCGACCACCCCAAAAAAGAGTTGACTCTGCTCATTTTGGATCTATTAGGGAAAATTGCTTAAAAGCTAAATATGAAGTGCTTCTGGAAAATTATGTTATCGAAATTGTGAAAAATTTTAAGATTTAATGGGTTCGAAAATGGAATTTTACATAACTCCAATCATTTGAAATCTGAAGAATAATCAGAGCCTTAAGGGAAGGTTGACTAATCTTAAAATTGATTTCCATCAATGAATCGAGGACAATTCTTAAAATCATTCGATTCAAACAAGAATGAAACAAATTATTGAAAAGATTTGAAGTAGAAGCTTTGAAAGTTCTTGAAAAATTTAGCCTTGAATGAAGAACTGTAGAATTCTTTTAGATTACCAAACATAATTGGAATTCAACTCATTAACAACTTGCTTCTCAATGAGATAAAATATTCCTCGGGATTTCTAGTTCCCGGCTTTAAGTCGAATGCGGCAGAAGATTTGCTCATTTCCTGATTTTCTTACAAATTTCGAGCTAATGTCGGCATCTCTGACTCGTGGCCATTACTCAATTTGCAGTTAGCAGAAGCACCGCCGGCGCTGTCGGCACCTCCGCCACCTGCAACATCCTCAACGTCACCGCTGTTGCTGCCCCAAACGTGCGGCAATTACCGAGAGCTGTGCGTGAGGCCGGCTTGGGTAGGCTTGTGCACCTCGAGCTGCTGACTTGTTGCCGGCTTTCTGCAGTCAGCAACGTCATTTGTACTTAATGACTTGCCAGCGACATCGCCGGCATCGTAAGCGCCACGTGAACGGCGGCGGGTGTTGCGTGCGTCCCACGTTCGTTTCCTTGAAGGCTTTGAGGTTTCGTTTTGTTTTTTTTTCTTCCTTGCTGGTTGTTTTGTACTCTGGTACGCTCATTTGCTTATTGCATTAAAATGCAGGCAGGTTGAGGAGAGCAGGGCCTGCAGAGCCCATAAATAAAACACGCACGGCAACGAAAGTCGACGGCAGCCGCACCGCTGAAAAGTAGGCTATGCCGCAGAAATGCCGCCCGAGGGGCCGGGCAAAGGCGGACGGAGTATTCCCTTTATGCATACTGATGTGTGCGTGCCGCACCTGTTGCTGATCGTGCAACGTTTAATTACAAAACGAGGGGATAGGTTTTGTCCTGCTTTCACAGTCCCCGCGTCCTTGTCTGATAGCATTTAAAGTAGTTCAACGGCAACGGAAATAGGGGCGACAATTTCTCTCTCGGTTTTGTCTTTTCAGTCTCGTGTGCAGGACGTTCTCTTTCGGGACCATAACCCATTTGTCATAGCAACCCACGTCAAAGAGCTTAGGGCGGATTTTATCGGTAAGCTGCCCGCTGCCCATTACAGAATCCCAGTAACTAAGTGCTCGTAAGTAGAACTCATATTTCAGCGAAGTTACTAGATATGCCCGAAAAAAAACACCCACACATTCATAGACACTTCCGCAGAAACACACACGCACATGGGTAAGTTTTCACCCACACGGAGGCTGACGAAAACATAAAATAAATCGACGCTTATGCACAAAGGCGCCTGTCGGCTAAAATCAATTCGCCTGGGCGACGGCCGAGCCGGTCGGTCACTTCCGCCCACATGACACAGAGTTCAATTGTCCGCCCGGGCCCCTGCTTATCATAAAATGTTTAATAAAACACATCTGCTAGCAGCGAAAGGCTCCAGCAAAGGTTGGCCAAACAAGCAAGAGGTAATATTCATATACTCTACGCCTTTAAGATGGTGGAAAAGGTCATTCGTGAACTCTCAAGTAAGAGAGCAAAATACCGACTTTCGTCAGGAGGGATACCTAGGAAGAGTATGCTGACGTCGGTTTACTTTCGGTTTAATATTTTTTACTACCTTTAAGGTACAATGGATTTCTTCAATCCTTTCAAAGTGGCCATTTATCTGCAGCAGCTTAAAACTTCACTGGCCAATGGTGTGCCCCAAAATGTATGCTACATTTTTTCCATTCTCCTTCCTTTAAGAGCCGCCATCACTTAAAGCGTCAGCTTAGTGGGCCAATTTGTGTGTGTGTGTGTGCGGGTGGGGGGCTATTAATAATAAAAATCAAGCAGAGAATAAAATACGTAGAAAACTAAAATGAAATTCAATAAACGTGATTCGGAGCTGAAAGTCGATGGCGGTGGCGACGCGACGGCCGCCCCTTTGCTTTCTCCGATTGCCGTTCGCCTGTCAGGATCCGGGGCGTGTGCGCGGATATCAGTTGGGCCATCGACTGGGTACAAGCGGTGCAAGGGTGAGCGGCCGCTGTGGGGTTAGCAAAATATTTAAGGCGTTGGCCTAAGGATGCCAATAAATCAAAGAGAGAAAAAAAGGTTGCCGAACAATGCGCGGCATGTGAAGGATTTTTCCTTCAACCGCATACTCACACACACACACCCAAGCATGCCAGATGGGGTGGTCGTGCTGACTTCAAAAAGACTCATTCTCACACCCTCACAGCCGCCCCAATGCTGTTGTTGGCTTTGTTGATTGTTTGTTTGTTGTTGGCGACTCACTTGTCCGAGCGCAAAGTGTTGGCCCCGCCACTTTAATAAATTTGAAGGTACACAAGGGCCTTCACACACGCACAGAAACCACACAATCCCCAATTGGCAATTCATTGGGCAACCTATAAGCTCAAGCCACATTTTTAAATGGTTATCAAGCCGAAGGAGAATTTGAAATCCACTGGGTTTTTGAGGGCACAAAATTCTCGGTTGACCACGAACTTTCGGGTGAGTGATCTGGGCAGACTTTGCAGTCAGAAACGTTGAAGGCTGGGAATTTATTAACGTTCTTTTGGCTTTCTTCTTAAGCTCTCTCAAGACGAGTGGAAAACTGAGCAAAATATAAATTAATTTTTTGGAATTTTTCTGATGCCTTTTGCTCTACCCAAGAATTTCTTCCAAGTCTTCCAACGAGTCAGACTGATCAGACTCTAAGGGACTCAAATGATTTTAATTTTAAAGTGCTTTCGATCTCAAACAAATTGTGAAACGCTGTCCATGAATGCAGTTTCAACTTTCTGACCCAACCGCCGTTGCCTTGCAAAAAAATCCGATTGATGAGCTTGCCGGCTTTTATTTGGGGTAATTGAAATTCCCATTCACCTTGAGTGCGCCCCCAAAAGTAAATCGCTGGCAAGCAGCCCCAATAGCCTGGGACTGCAATTGTAGCCTTCGGCCACCTGCCCGCCCTGTCGGCCCGAGTCAAAGGCAAGGGGAAAGGCCAGATCACCAGGATTGGAGGGAGTGCAAAAAAAAAACCCACACTGCGCATGGGAAGGCTAAGAGCGCAAAGCTTGTAAGCGGCTTAAAGTTGTACAAAGTTTTTCAAGCGCATTCGCGTCACCAAAGGCGCTGCCGCCGGCAGTGGCCAAAGTTATGAGTGGCTCTCGCACACACACGCATCCCGGCACCCACTTAATGTCGCTCGGGGACGGGGCTGCGAGGTTTGGCAGCTGTTTTTGTTGCCGGGCCGCGTCTCCATTGCAAGTGAAGCGACATCGTCAACAAAGCCGGCAAAGCAGCCCGAGCAGTCGAGCGATGCAGGCCACAGACGCCCACGCCCAGGCCCAACGACAGCCTGGTTGCCGCCACAGCAAATGAAGTGAAGCGTGCAGAGCATGTAAAGGGATTAAGTTCGCTTAATATCATTGATGAGCGAGTTCTGCCCGCCGCCGCCGCCGCCGCTGCCGGCTTTGGTTGCCTGTGATAAGTTTCCTTTGGCAAAAAGTCCTCGCATTTTTTGTGTGTGCGGCCCGTCGTCTTTATTTGGTGAGTCTGTGAATTATCCCGGGGAAGTGTCCGTAATGCGCCAATTTCTATGAGATTTTGTGCAACAGTCGTTGACAACAAAGTCGGCTTTTGTTTCATCGCACAGAGAGAAAAAGAAACGAAGACGTCACTGAGCCGAGATTTTTCCCTCCCCCGACGACGACTGTTGCTTTGCCGGCAGCTGTTTGATTCCCACCGAGCTCTGCCGCAAGGTCAATGCCACAGCCTCTCAGACTAATTACAAATACAGTGGCAGGCCGGCCGAGCCTGGCCAAGGCGGCTTAGAGAGCATAGAAATTCTTGGCCGAGTTCAAAGTTTATGCAAACGCCCCGAGGAACCTGAGGTCGTCTTCGTTGTTAGCTAATGAATATTTACGAGTTGGCGATTTAAAAATCCAAAACACGTGCAAAATCCTCCAAATATTCCCACCCCGACTCCTGCACAGGCAGCAGATGATAAAAAACCTACAGAGATTTTGAAAATTTTTGGGGGACCTTGCGAGAATTTCCGCTCGACGAGATACATGAAATTTTCAATTAATTATGAGTTTGGCCCCGAAAAGTCCTCAAAATTTAGCAATTAAGAAAGTCATCCTTGTGTGCTGGAGAAGATCCTTTAAATCAAACGGTCAACTTACCCAGGTGACGTTTCTGGCGTCCTCAACTGCAAAACAGAGAGAAAGAGTGAGTGAGAGATGGGCAAATTGTTTGGCTGGGTGATGCACACAATGACTCGGAAAAGCGCCATTCACCAGCATCATCATCATCGGAAAAGCTGTTGGCGTTTTCTCCGCAAATCAGTTGGAAGTCAAAGTTGCCGCCCCTTTGATTTGGTTTTTCTCAGTTTCCCCCATCGTGATTTCTCATTTCCCCGTTGCTTAGCAGCCCTGGCACTGCCCGCCAGCAGCGAGGTCCTTCTCATATTTACGAAACGTCTAATGAAAATATTTTCCTACTTGGCCAGCAGGCAAGAGCCGAGAGCCATGAAGCTGCTGGCGGCGGCGGCGGCGGCTGCACTCGGGATAAAATCAAATTAGCTGCTTGAATGGCGCTGGCAAATGCGCTTTTTCTCCCCCGTCCGCCCTCGCCCCACTTGTCCAGGATTAAAGCGGCGCACGATGCCCAGACAGGATCCGGATTTGCAGGACCAACGCTTCAGGCGATTTGTGCAGACTCATGTTTGTCAGCTAATTGCTAGCGAATCTCGGGGCGGCAGATCCTGCTCTTAACTTACTTATGAGTATATCCAAAGCTCTGGCCCGCTTATCAATCACATAAATTTCAAAGGAGGACGTCGGACGTCGCAACGTCTCTCGGGCGGCCTCTTTAAAAATAGATGACCCCGATATGCAGTCTGTTGCATGTGCCGGGCGCCCCTTAAGTATAAACGGGTGTGCTCAGCCAGCCAGCCCGACATGGCCCCGGCCAACCCTCCTCCGGGGTCCCATTCTGGCCATTCAGAGTCGAGTCACACGTGCGCAATGCAAAAATCTCGACTTTTAACTCCATTTCACCCGCCCTCGATTTCTGGCTGTGCATTCGGTCTTTTGAATGCTGCATGAGTCGCACAAAAAGCAGCAAGGCGAGAGGCAGCAGCAAAGCAAAACAAACCCCAGATAGCGCGTTTTAAAAATGGAGAAAAACCTCCACTTCTCGAAAGGCAAACACTGCAAAAAGAGAAAAATCCATTGAAAAAATCCACAAATGGGCGGCACATAAAAAAACAAAAAGCAAAAACGCAACTAAAATATAAAAGAAAAACGAATGGAGCACCGACCCACCTACACACATCGAAAAACTGAACATATCAAGTAACCGCCGAGCCGAGATCCCAAAACTGAAGAACCGGCGAACTGAGAACTGTGAACTGAACTGAACCGCGCCAAGCTGAGGTCGCCTCCTGGTATAGTGGAAACGCAACTGTGCAGAAAACTGTGCGAACATTTTCATTTTCAATGCAACTGTTGGCCCAACAACACCATCTCCACCCAGAATGAAGAACTAGCAAATAGACAAGTTTAAGTACAAGCCAGTGGGTTCGGGGGTCGCGTGGTTTGACAGCCCAGCAGCACAAAGCAGCCAACGGGCCGCACCCACCGCCACGTACGTGGAGGCCGGCACAGATACAATAACAAGAGGATTCGCACACAATTGCAGGACAAAAAGTTTGCAGTGAAATCGCAGAAAATCGCTTAGAACGCAGAGCCAAAAAAAATAACAAAACTTGGCAACAAATCAGTCAAGCATATGAAGAACCTGCGATACTCTTGGGATTCAAGGACTCCTTGACGAGCACACTTCTCTTTACAACTGTATAATATGTAGCCTTCCGATCCTTAGAGAGATCAGCAGTTGAAGGGAAAGGTTATTAATTTCGGGAAGCCTTTAGCTGCCTTGCATCTCGAATTCAGTTGATTGTCTTGGAACAGAATATTTATTTCGAAAAATCATTTATTCTGGAAAGAACGATCCCCTAAAAACATAACAATTGATAATTTTTCCTTTATTTAAAAATAAATAAAATTAAAAATAAAAATTAAAGGGAGCTCAACTAAAGTCTTCAAGACACTTATAAAATCTCGAATTAAGGATTTCGAATGGAATATAGAAAAACTGTGGATGTATAAGTTTTTTGTCACTCTAAAACTGAACGACGATTGAGGACCAACGGACCAACTGCCTCTCTTTTCGCATACGCAATCCCTCAGCAGATATGCCCAGAATTTTGCAGTTCCGCAGCAAACAAAAAATCGTGGCATATGCAGACGGCAAGTTCAGCTTCACCGACGGACGACCTGCCAACCTCAACGAGCGTCGTGTCGACTGCCGCCTACCGACTTTTCTTTCAATTTTCCACATTTGGGTTGCCAGGGCAGAGGCAGCACCACAACCACAGCCACAGCAGATAATGCAACTGAATGTTGCACGGTCCCCCCAAAAAAATAACTTCCGCTGCTGTTGCTGATTTTTTTCCGCTTTAGTCAACTCGCTGGGAAATTGCATGAAGCTTTTATTTAAAGTTCCCCGAGTCCCCAGAGGGTGACAGGCTGGCAAGTGAGACACACGTGTACTCCCCATTCCCCTGAGGGCTGCCAGCCCAGCCCAGCTCAAGTGAAACTGATTCTCATCTATTTGTTTACAATTTTTGGGGCAGACGCAAATTTCAATTAGCCCGACTGTCCCGAACAGGCAGCCCAGATGCCATCGCCGACGCCCGCTTCTCCCCAACCAGCCGGCTGTCCGGTCAACTCGACTTATTAACGAAATCAGAGGCACCGAAAGCCTGTAACTTTCGATGATAACAAAGACAGGAAATAGAGTCGGGCGGGGGCAGCCCGGCCGGGTCAGTGAAAAGATTTCGGAACTTCTCCGGCCCAGGGAAGGACAGCGGCCAGGACGATCTGGAATATTAGGCAAACTTTTTAGCGCTTCAATGTTAAATGAATTGTTGTCTTAACTACTGGACACAGTTTGGAATTGGCAAGCCACCGCCACTGCTGTACACCCGACGCCAGCAATCGTCGGGTTGGGCGAGTGGGAAAAGTTTGGTGAAATTTTATTTTTCGGGCAAAGGTAGGAAAACTGGACCAGCGGGGAGACTAAAAAAATGACGATGACGGTTAACAAACAAGGGAGTGAAAAATAGAGAAAAAAAAGTTTAAATAACTTTGGCAACTAAATTTAAGTTGGTTGGCAACCCGCCGCCTCCACCGCCCGCCACCCCTTCTGACCAGGATTTCTAACGTGTTTGTCGTTTGCTGCTTGTTGTTCACTGATAAAAACTGCAGCAGACGCAAAACTAATTTGCGTGGTTATGTAAATTAGAGTCGGAGTTGGCCGATAAACTTGTTGAGGGCAACCAGCCAGCCAGGCAGGCAGCAGCATCGGCAGAGGCGCCGGCCGGGGCCAAAAAAATGCGTAAACAAGGTGAGAGATGCACAGAGGGCGTGGCTGGGCGTGGCACAGCCCACTCACCTAGACACTGAGTCGCTTTTTTGGAGCTTAGGCAGCCGACGACGACCGCACGCAAGCCCACGACAAAGTCTGACAGTCCCAAGGATAAGATCCTCCCCTCAACCGCTCTGTTTGTTTTGCAGGCCGTAATCCAAAACCACAAACAGATAACACAATCGCTTTGCTCTCACACGAGACTCGGCCTCTTTCTCTTGGCCTTTTTGGCCCCTCACACACACACCGGGACAACAACTAAATACTGTGCAGCAAATTCAGGTTGGGAAGGGCGCACAGCTGCAACTGGCAGTGAAATTCTGGTTGAGATAATTTCCATTTCTTGTTCGCCAAGCAGTCTGGCAATTTTTGGCAAAATGCACCCGGTCGACTGGCTTTCTCCTTTGCTATGGCAGTCACCTAAAGTCATATTAATAATTTTTACTGGGATTTCTACTTGGCCGATGGGCTGGAGGGAACCACAACAACTTTCATGTCGAGAGAGACAAGCCGACAACTTCCGTCGGGGTATCCTGCATGCCAGTGGGCGGTGCAGGGCGTGGCAGCATTTAAAACGAATGAGTTACATTTGCTTGCTTAACTGCCCGGCCTGCCTATCTGCTCGTTGGTAAAAGGACTTAGCAGGGAATCTGCTGTCTGCTGGCTTGTTTACATTTTCAAAGTAAATTCGCCCCCAAAACCGGCACCGCTTGGCTGGGCTTCTCCATGAAGCCCTCTGAGGTTTTATTGTGCATTTGACTGCACCTGTTGTGTCTGCCATCGCAAAAAAAGAAAACTTAAAATTGCAAAAAACTTCATTTTCCACCCTTTGTTTCGCAAAGTTTCCAATGCCAAATGAGTTAGTAGGTAGCCTGGGAAAATCACAGCGGCTAATTAAAATTCAGGCGCCGATAATTTTTGACAGTTCGCTCCTTTTGCTTGCTTATGAGGCGTGACCAAAACAGACGCATATTGATTACAAAGCATTTGAGTTTCCCACAAAGGGACAACTAACGGCTGAAGGATGGGAGGCTTTCAATTCCAATTAGCGGTTGCCGGCTGACGGTTGCCGGTCGCCCCTCGAAATGCATTCGACTGCCGGGCGGCGGCGGCGTTGCCTTTCAACTCGACGATGAGAAGGCATCGCATTGACATGCGATATTTTTAGTAGCCGATTGTTTATTTTGTCGCACGTTCCCACACGCAGCCACCCCGATTTCGATTCCGAATCCCTCACTTCCATCGACGGTTGGCAGAGCCCAGACAGGTTGACAGGGGCCGGCGTTCAATTTGAATTCTGATTTCAATGCCGCCCTCGGCGGCGGCTGTTAATCACATGCAAATCAACTTTGGTGGTCTGTCCCCTCCCGACCGCCGGCCACGCCCCCATCCCCGCGACTGTAGTTGCCACGCTTTGTTTACATTTTTTGACAATTGATTGTTTTATTGAGAGGCCACGGGCCGCACGGTGGCAATGTAAATATTTTTTTATTGGCTTCAACCAGAAAATCGACGAGCCGCCGACGCGAGTGTGTGGACAACAAAAAAAAATACACACACAGAGGCACACAAAATTCAAATCAAAATTGAAATTGAAATGTGGGCATTTTTCTGGTCATTCAATCGAACCGCAGGCTTCTTTTTGATCGCGCGCACAAACAAGAAATTTAATTAGAATTTCAAAATTATTAAATGAAAATCACAAACGAAATCGACCAAATCAAATGCCCGTCCCTTTATCCAGATGAGCTAAAAATTGTTTCACCCAAAACTCTCCGTCCGAAAAAATAAAAAAAGTTTAGCAAATATTCGAAACCAGTAAAAACAACTAACAACGATGCACAGAAAACAAACTGCAAATTTTATTTAAAAAATATACGAAAAACTTTAAATGTATTTAAAATTTTTGCCAATGCGGTTGTTGCGGTCAAAGTGAAAGGATAACAGCGTGGGAAAAGCGCGGGGCATGCACAAAGTAAATCACAGCACACACATGGCAGAGGTGTGTGTGTGTGTAGAGGTGCCTGCGGTCGATTAAATGAAAAATGTTTAGCATTTGAGAGCTAGTCAAAGGTCAAAAATCATCCGAATAAAAACATTAGTCAAGATTTATTAAAATTTTGATTACTGTTTATCGCAAAAAGTAACACAGACAGATGGACAGCTGAAAACACTTCAATATTTGGAATATTCTATTTGTGAATTTTTGCTGGTGTCATGAAATATTTTCCCCTTGGCTTTTTTTATATTTTGAGTACAAAATTAGTAAATAAAACTGTTAATACCTTAAGTCTTTAAATTTTTAAATTGGGTTCGAGAATATAAATTCAATTAAGCAGGTGATTTATTCTATTAGATTAATTGATCCAACAGTAAACTTAAAACCAACGAATATTTATCGAAGAAATAATTTGGCGGATGATGATTTAATCACAAATGCAAAAGCAAAAGAAGATTTTTTGAGGAAGGACATTAGCTAAATACCAAATTGTAGTCAGTTAATCGGATTCCCATTTTAGCCTCAAGCTATTTGCTCTTTTTTTATTTGATTGCTTAGTCCTGATTCAAACGCTCATTGGATAAGAAAGAACACCTTTAAATTTTAGTTCACAAATTCTCCTAATCTTCTTTGAATAAATCTCCGTCTCAAAGATTCTCATTCACTTGAACAGAAATTAAGGACCCCAATCTGCTTTGCAGAAAACAATTTCAACTTTTATGCCGCCAACTCCTTGCGCTGAAGTGTTTTTCTTTAGAGAGCTTTCCACCAATTGACTCGCCGAGACACAGCCCCCCAAATAATCATTAGTTTTATGAACACTTTCCGAGCTTTCCATGATTTTCAGGGCAGCCTCCAAGTGACTTGTCGCCGGGCACTTTGAAAATTTATTTTTATATTTTTTTCTTCCCTTTTTTTTTGTTTTTTCTTGTCTTTATTTACCGTTCATTTATCTGTCTGTGTGTCTGGCCGTCTGTCGGTCGAGCGAGCACAGATAATGAGAAAAATGCACACGCATAAAATGTCGTCTAGTTCCGACACATAAACCTGGCTAACCGCTCCCAGGCCCGCCCACGTCACGCCTCAAACGTGCGCTGATTTTACGAGCTCCTTGTCTGCTGCCAGACACATAAAACAGGCAACGGCAGAGCCGACTCTCCGGGCACAGCACACGTTGATTTTCTCTTTAAATTGGCCAGAAAATTATCATATTTTGTTTATATCTTTAAACGAAAACTTCGCTCAGCGACTTTAATTGTGGGCGGAAATTTATGGCATTTGACCGGCAATCGGCCGACAGCCGCGCCCCAACGCGCTCGCCGGTTCCATCATAAAATTGCCGTTCAAGACTTTTATTTATTGACCAACAAGGCATAGGCAATTTATGGCCAAAAGTGTGAACATGCAGGACGCTAGGCTGGCCGGCGCGATGAGCCAGCGGGGCGGACCAAACCGAAGCCGCAAAATCCGCAAAATAATTTCGGTCTCGCTGGCTGTGATTTGGCCGACCGGTCGGGCACTGGTCTAATTTTCCCGCCCCCTCAACCCAGTCCACAATGTGCATTTCATATGCAGCGTTTTTCCCCAGCCAACAACCGACGGGTGTATAAATCTGCCGGGGGTCCAAACGATTTAATTTGCGGTTTTTGTCACCCGGCGCCGCGTTTTGTTTATGGGACGATCGCGGCCGTGGCGACACCCGCCGGAAATTTATGAAACTTATTTGGCAATTTAGTGCCGGGCCTAAATCGTTGCTACTCACTCTTCCCTATCCGCTGACATTATCCCACCCAAAGAGCTTTAAAATGCTGTTTAACTTTTCCTCATGCTGCGTTTGAGGGTTTTGGTTATTCTGCAAACCGAATGTAAATAAATTTCCAGCTTCTTGTCGAACTTCTGATCGTAAGCCTCTGGCCACACCCAGGCTTTCGCGCTGGGCGAACCACCTTTCGGCTGTTGGCTATAAACTCGGGCCACGCGACGCCACAGATGCTCCAGCAGCTGAACCATTTGCATAAGCTCCCTCAGGCCACTCCGGAACTTCGTAGGGTCCTCCGAATCCAGGCACTCCGAGCTGAGGAAATCCACGAAACGCATGTGTGCCTGGACCAGCTGCTGGGGATTCATACTGTTCTCCACGCTGCGGTCGCATTCGAGCGAAGCCCTCTGCAGTTCATTTTTCACCGGATGCAGTTGCTTAAGGTTCATGGCCACCACCAGTTGATAGCGCACATACTGCAGGTTCTTTAGGGTCCGAGCCACCGCCGCCGGAAGGCTCTGGTCGGTCGCCACCATAGGGAAGATCATCAGCTTCCAAGCGGCCCATTGGGCCTGCAGCAGTAGCCGGAAAGCCTCATTGTAAACCGCCAGTTGGGACTCGCTGATGATGTGGCCCAGCGATATGTCAAGTTCATAGTGCAAGCTGATGGAGGCAATCACTTCAAGGGCGTTTACAGCGCAGGACCGGCCAGCCAGCAGTGGCGGAAACTCCACCCGGAACAGCTGCTCTATCCTGAGGTCGTGACTGGCGATCACCTCCCGCAGCTGGTCGGCAGCCTCGTCAAGCTGGCGCCCCTCTATCGATCGGAACAGCGATTCATACTGATCATGGAACTTGCCATAGTCCAACAACAAGAAGACACTCCTCATGTGGCGCAGGTGGTTGGCCAGCTGCAGTTGCTGACGCAGCAAGTGCATCACGTAGGTGTTGGCCAGGAGCGTGCGCTGTTGGAGCAACTGGTTCACCACTTGGCAGATGATTTCGACCAGCGGCGTGAAGGGTTTCAGATGCTCGAACTGCCAGAGCAGCTCGTTGACGGCGCACGAGGCGGGCTGGCGGGCATCCGGCAGAGTTTCCACGTGGTAGGTATAGTAAAGGCGACGCAGCTCTGTGTCCTCGATGGTCTGCAGCTGCTTTAGGATATCAGGTGCAGAAAAATCCGTCTGGGAGGGGTTACTCGGACTGCTTGTCTGATAGACCTTAAGTTCGGCCAGCACTGCTTCCATGAGCCTGTTGGGCAGTGACTTCTCCAGCAGCAGGCGATGGGTTTTCACGAAATCTCCCAGGCATCGTATGTCCAACAGCAAAGCGATGGCGCCACTCGACTCCATGACATGGCGGGCCAAGAGGTTGAACAGCCGCCCGCTGCTGAGGTCCTCGCACTGTCGCACTTCAAACGCCGTGCGTCCGCCTTTAAGCTTAATTTTGCGGCACAAAAACTCTTCATGCCAGTCGTTGAAGTCGCCATGCTGCCACCATTCATCCAGGAAAGAGCAGTAGGCCTTTAGAGAATGCAGGAGGAGGGCGGCACCGAGTGCGCGCTCCCAAGAGGATTTACTAGCCAGCAGCTCCAGGTGATCGAGTATTCGAATGGCCCGCACATCAGCCAATGAGGCTGCCTTGCCGATGCCCAGAATATCCGGCAAGCTGGTCACATTCCAGAGGCGGTCGAGCCACTCGAAGGGCTGCTCCAGACACTCCAGAAACTTGTCCACCTCACCGATGGCCTTGCCCCATGACAAACGATGCTCATAGTCGACCAGACCCTCAACCACGGGCCGGAGAAGCCGTCGCACAGCCGCACTGAAATACACCAAAGTCTCCATGCGATTCTCATTGATGGCCTCGCCTATGTTAATCTCAAAGAGTTGCCTCAGGGCCTGCATTTTGTTCACGCGCGGGAGCAGCTCCTTCTCCACCCTGGCAGCCAATTCGAAAGTTAGCAAAGACTCCGAGGAAGGGCGCAGCACGACTTTTCGCTTGACCACCTGGAAATGGACACAGTCTGTTGGCCAGAAGAACATCAGGAAGAGCTCTCGCAAAAGGAAGCACTCGTTGCTGACCTGGGTCTTCGAACCCTGGCAGGAGCGCAATTGACGGTGCAAATGCTCTGCGTAAGCTTTGAAAAAGTCAACGGCCAGGTGGTTGTGGATGAGGTTTGGACGCATGTGGATGTCCACCGTCCACCAATGAGTATTCAGCCGAGTCAACACGTCGTCCTCGTTGCGGTAGTGCTTCACCTCGGTGGGCCAGATGGGCCCTTGCTTCACTTGGCTAAGATTTATTTTAAGCTTGAGGCAAGCCTCAGGCTTCTCTACGGTCTCCTGGAGGTTAAGAGTGGGCCTATCCTGGCCGCAACTCCAAGTGGTCGGCTTCAAAGTCGGAGGCACAAGGTCGACTTTCTCACAAGGCGGCTTTGGTGCCTCCTGCCGGGGCCACAGCCGAGTTGTCGATTGTCGTGCTGATGAGACGGCTGATGAGACGCCTGATGAGACGGCTGATGAGACGGCTGATGAGACGGCTGATGAGACGGCTGATGAGACGGCTGATGAGACGGCTGATGAAGATGACTGCCTGTAGTATTCATGCGGTGCGGGTGCATAGATCTCGATGGTGGGCTCTTGGGACACCGCCTTGCGCGGGCTCAAATCCTCCACGTCTTCAACTTTGATTGGCCAGGCAGGATCCCTATTCAGGCTCCTCTCGTCGCTGTCCACCAGGGTCTCTTGGCTGGCTGATAGCTCAACGCTTGTCTCCTCCGCTAGTGGAACCGGCGCCTCCACCTTGAACTCATTCCAGATGGCCAGACGATTCTCCTCGTTCTCAAGGCGGTACCGCCGCAAGTGCCGGAAGACCCCGTAGTTCGTGGATAGCATGAATTCCAACAGCGACCATTTAAGGTTCGTCGCAGGATACTCGTTCCAGAGAGGATCCTTGAGTACCACTTCGGCCAGAAGGTTGAAGGTGTCGGCGTAAACGGTCAACTGCTCCACTTCGAACCGTTCCACAAAGTGCTGGATATTGGACACCACGGAGTTCTCGCTGGACGGCTTGTAGTTGTGGTAGCGCAGCTTGGTGTAGGCGAACTGCCGGCACTCCTTATAGTCCTGGTCATCCAGGGACCTGGACTCGGGACCTTCGCTCAGCAGGGCCTTCACCAACTTGGGTATGGTGCGGGCAATCACCTGTTTTTGGAGATCCTCGGATGTGTCGCACATTCTTTGGGATAATCTGGGACTGCCCTTAGTAAAAATATAGAGATTGTCAGTTGCTCGAGCTTTAAGGCGTTGGAGATGCCACGGTTGGGTGTGGGAATTGAAAATGACAGCCGGGCCCAGCCGCCTACTAAGCCGTCTCAGTCGTTTCCATGGCAGCTGCAGGAGGAAGGGGCGGTGGCGAGTGGAAAAATGGCTTTACTCGGCTTAGAAGCAAATTCAGCATGGAAATTCCTGTGGCTTGTAAATTTTCACTCGCCCAGTAAATGCACAGCCGCATGGCCAGTGACCTGATTCACCGCCGAAGACGACTTTTCCTTCTATGCGTCCTGCGGGTCCGGGGTTACCTCGGGCCAACTTGGATGCTGCTCAATGCCTGCCAGAATGTGCGTATTTTGCTTCATTTTATTGTCTGACAAGATAAATACCCAAATATTGAATATATTGTAGTTTGCCGGCTGGCATCCAAGGGCACAAGGAGTCCGGGGGTGCAAAAAGGTTGGCGGGAAGCCGGTTGCGCTAGAAATAACTCAAATGCAATCGAGCATATTTGCCTGCAGAACAAATAGATGTCGGTGTCCTTACAATGTCCTTGCATACCAAGAATTTCTTCCCAACCGAATCACAAGGAAAAAGGAAGACATACTCAAAAGCAAATCAAGTGAGAAGGCGCTGCAAAGGCGACTTTATTGTACTTGCCACTTTCGGATGGAAGGGACAGTCAAGGAAAAGCGTAGGAAATTTGTTCCATAGTCGACAAAGAACTAAAGGTGAAAGATGCTAAAATCATCTATCATCTTTCTCGTTTGCTAATGTCATAGAGGTTCTTGAATCAAGGCGCCCGCCCAATCAGCGTTGAAATTGCTGGACAAAAGAAGATTCCATATAGCTTTCGGGGTAAATATTCAATACAAAAACCAAAAGAAGAAGGTCAGACAGCCGTTTAGTTTTGAGTCTTTAAATTAAAATTCAAGTGAATGCAAGCAATGAATTACTTCGATCCAAAAATCTATTTTTCCCTATGAATCCTTACAAGAAAGGAGGTCACTCAAGCTCAAGACACTCTCGTTGAATGGAGTTGAGAGTTGACTGAAGTCAAAAGCTTGCTTCACCAGTCGAACAGGTGAAAAATTGAGAGGCCAAAAGGATGAGAGCCAGCATATGGCCAGGTCCAAGATAGGCCAGCCCGCAAATAGCCCAGGACAACCCAACCGAGAAGCAACCACCGAACCGCCAATGAGCGGGCGGTCGGGCGGACAGCGGGATTGCAGTAAAGTGAAATCTTTACCAGCAAAACAAAAGCCCAAAATGTAGGAAAAGCAAGGAAAATTGGTTGAAGGAAAAACTTGTTGGTCAAAGTTTTACTCTTCTTCGTCTTCGTTTTGGTTTTTTTTTTGTCTCCGCTCTACGAAAAGTAAGCGAAAACTTAATAAAGATCGCAGCTGACGTTGACGCCAAGGCAGAAACGGGCCGCTGCCCGCCCCCAGCGACGGCAGCGGCCACCGAGGCTGCCACTGACAATGTTGACAGCGTTTGGTCAATGGGCGAGTGAACAGGGGACAGATGGACAGAAGGGGAATGCGAGAGGATAGCAGGAGGTGCTGCCTGTCGAAATTAAACCAAACTGAATTTGCACTTACACTTTGGCCAAGGCGGCCGCCATGAGAAGCTCTACCTCCCTCGGCCCAGCTTCGCCGCCCTCTGCGGCTGTCGAAATTGTCACTTTCGCAATTTGTTCAGCGGGTGAATTGACTCTACGCGGGCGGAGGGCCACAGAAAGTGGGTGGCACAGGGCCCCCTGCAGCGCGCCGGGGAGCGCGTAAGTGACATTTATGCGCTTGGGCGGAGACCCCGCCACGTGGGACGTGAAACGAGAAAGAAGTGGGGAGCGCCGGCTGCTGTGACCACCGAGCAAACCGCAAAAGTTTGTTTTAATAAATACTTTTCATTGTGTCAGTGGAATTGGCCATTCGCCTGCACTCTGCCCCCTCTCACTGCACTGCAAGTGCTTCACCTGGCCAAGCGAATCGGTCAGGTGTCCTGTCCGCTCGGCTTGCTCTGATGAAAGCAAACTTTTCTCTTCAACAAAGAGAAATAAAATTTGTGTGTATTTTTATCGGCAGAGAAACTTAGCCAAGACAATGAGATGCACTCGACGCTGGCAAGCGGTGAGGCGCCGGGGCCAAGGGAAACAATCAAATGCAGCGGGCAAAAATCCAACGAAACTTTCAATTAAACCAAGAACCAGTCGACCAGAGGCCGTGAGGTTAGGCAGTCCGCCCGGGCGGTGGAGGCGAGGTAAGTGAGTCTGTGGTCGATTGGAAAATGGTTATGATAACAAGTTGACCAGCATTTTCGGAGCTGTCGCAAACAGCGAAACATTCAGCTGCGGGCCAGGACGGTCAAGGCAAAGCCGACAAAGAGAAAGCGGGCAGTGGGCGAGTGGGCGGCTCATCTGAGATTGACACTGTTGCTTTTCGAGCTGCCCATAGGCAAGCATCTTTTTTGAACTCACATGCCAGTTAAACTCAACTGGCGGTGGCCGTAAATGTGTCAATTTTCGGAGAGTTGGGCCACAGATCTCGGTTTTTATTTTTTGTGGGTCTAAATTAGTTTCTGGAATTTCTAGCAATAACCAATAAACCGACGGAAATCTCATCAACTTTTTGGTATGCGAGTTTTTGAGAATAAAAAGAAAGTTTGTCCTTTAAACTCAACTGTCAGTAGCCGCTGAGAAAGAGATTGTAGCTTTTTTTGAGCTTCACCTCACTAACTTTTAGGATTTCTGTGTGTCTTTCCAAATTTATGAAGAAAAGAGAAAATGAGATTTTGAAGATTCCAAGAAACCATTTAGAGAATTTCCAAATAAATCCTATTTTAACTTTCTTTAAACTCTTAAATTGTAATTCGGATAGAAAACTTTTTCTACACCGAATTTTTATTTTTTTTACAATAATTTTTTTTTATTTTGAAGATCCTCTGGAGATGGTAAAAAATTCTTTTCAATTTGGAAAGATTTTAAAGATGTTCTTTGCCTTTCAAAATACATGGGCTGGGTTTAATTTTAGATCTTTAAACTGAAGTTACAAACCTAGAGACTCCATAAACTGTCAGTTGCTTGATTTATGTGCTTAATTTGCATTTTAGTTTTCAACTCTACCTTCGCCGTGTTCCCGGCCAGCGGATGCCTCATTAAAATCAAATCCATTGGATCGAATGAAACCGGAAGCAGCCACAGCAACAACAGCAACTTCATCAACATAAACAAGCCGAAAACAAGGCAACTATTTATAGAATTTCCGAGGCATCACACGCTTCTCAGTCACCGCGGCGGTCGCACCCTCCACCGCCCCCACATATCACCCTTCGTGGCCTGGCCTTTCTCCCTCACATCTGGCAGGCAGTCGAGGAGGGATCGCTACCCCGGCTAATCATATTTTCGAGCCCGGAGGCAAAGTTAATTAGTTGTGATTTTTCAAAGAACATTCAAAAATATCGAACAGCAGTCCCCTCGGCCACGGGCAGACCAGCGACCAACGACCAACTACCAACGACCGAGGACCGGCTGCCGACGATTGCGGTCTGTGCCCCCGGGGGAGACTGAAGTCAACAGGCCGATGGAGAGAATACGCGGAAGACCGGAAAAATGCAGGCTGGAAAGTGCACGAGGCACGGGGGCGAACATGTTGAGTGTATAAAATTTTGATGAATGTTTTGTTTACGGCAGAGCGTCAGCAGCAGGCCAGCGCGGGGGCGCTGACAAGGGCGGTGGGTGGGCGGCGTTTGATTGAACGAACGCGCGACTCCGCCTGCCCATCTGTCCGTGTGTCTGCCTGCCCCACGCCCTGCTGGTTGGTGGATGGGCTTGTTGGTCCTTCTGTTTGTTGTGGTTCGATTGGTGCAGCGGCGGGCAGGCGGAGCTGCCTGGGATGCGGCACACATGTGGCGCCTCAGGGCCACTGCCACTGCCAGGGTGGCTGGCTGGTCGGTTGTCTGGTGGAAATTGAATGTGAATTGGTTGCAGTATTGAATACATGACCGGCGGGATGGGGCTGAGGCTGGGCCGGGAACTTTCTGGTTGATTGGGGGCTGGCGAACAGATGCCTCAAATTATGCGGCGCAGTAAACAGACTGCAACTAATTAACAAGAAATTAAGCCAGAAACTCGCCCTGCTACCTAAGATCCCACGAACCCTGGCCAGGCCCCCGCTCAGGCTAAAGTAAACAATGGCTTCTTCGAAAACAAGAAAAATACAAGTGCAATTTTTGGCAAATTGAATAAAAACGATGGAGAAACTCTGCTTACCAATAATTTAAATATTCTCGCTCGAATCGCCGGCGGAAACAACAGGAAATGCGAGGCCGAACAAATGGGAAACAACAACAAAGGCGACGGACGGCAAGTGGTTTCCGGGGGCGGCGGGAAGGAAATGCCATTTTAGCAAGTGAAATGCTAACAAGAACAACACGCACTCCCCACCGGCCTCCATCGTGGATCTCCTTCCACCTGCAGGAATAACAAACGGAACTGCGTGCCGAACTAAAATGAAGAACAACAACAGAAGCCGAGGCGCCCGCCAGGGCCGAGGTAAGAATAACAAAAAGAGGAAGAGACACCAAGACACTGGGACAGCAGACAGCCGCGGCGAACGGGCGAAAACTTAACAGCCGCGAACCCCTCACGGCCAACTTCACCCACAGGAGGAGTTGTGACGAAAAAGGTGGAGGAGGTGGTTTGGTTGACTGGCAAGAGAAATTAGTTTCCCCTTCGCTTTCATTGTTCTCAAACGGGGGGAAATAAGAGAGAATTTCCAGGCCCTCCGCCCAACCCGAACGAAGGGTCGTTGGGGAAGCGGAGCAGCTGCCTGGTTGCCACTGCCTTTGCTTTCGCGATGGCCCCGTTTGTGCGCTGCCTCCCCGAAAAAAGCAAAATTCTTTAACGAAAAAATGTTGTGAAAAAATAACAGACAAAGTCGCACGGACGTTTGGCAAAAATATGCAGGCCGCAGACAATTGTAGGCAAAACTTGATGCCATAACACAAACACACAACCAAAGGGGGAATGAGTGTAGGCGGGGGTGTGGGTGGGCGGGGGTTTGGGTGGGCGAGGGTGTGTTGGAGTAAGACGAACAATACACGGCAAGGAAAAAAAGGATGAGAATTCAACGCGACTCCAAGATACCCTTTTGCGTGGCAACCAGAAAAAGATCTTCAAATCAATTCCACTTCTTTCGTTTGCCTACAAAAATCTAAATCGGATTCTATCTATATAAATATCTAAATATATCTAAATTAGATTGGAAATCGAATTAATAGATTTTTCAACAATTCGATTAGGCGGTTTTTCTTTTCGTTGTATAATCTTAAACTAAATTTCCCTGAATCTTTCATCATTCAAAGGACGGATTAAAAAATGAATTAACCTTGTTCCACTTTTTTCTAGTAATTGAAAGCTTTAAAAAAATATGAATCAATACCAAAACTTTTGCAGAATTAAAAGTTCCAATGATAATTTTATGATCCTTGTGGCGCTGTCTCATAAAAAGGCTCCTACACATTCCCTTGTCGGCTTGAAAGCAGGGAATATTCTAACCCAAAGTGCCCCTATAGAAAATGTGAAATTGCCCTCGGAAAAAGTGGAAGACAAAACAAAATTCATTCACAGCAAAGAATCCCGAAATGAAAAAAGGTAAAGAAGTCCGTCCAGTCGGAGACGGTGGCTGCGGCGAATTGGAGGATGAGGCCTGGGCTGGGGAGATAATTGAAATGGGTTGGCTGGTGGCTGATGACATTTCGGGTCTACTTGGCAAAGACAGTTTACCACTTTTGTGTATGTTAAAGCTGCTGGAAAAGTGCTGTCTGCCGGCAAATGGAAACCAACATCAAAGCAAAAATGGCATCACAAAATCAGCATCCGAACAACTTTCAGTCGCCTGCTCCTTCATCTGCTCCGCCCTTTGGACGGCGCTTAATCGGCAAAACATGGCGGCGGCGGCCAAATCGGCACCTATCACAAAAATAAGAGCCTCCAAAGTTTTCGCCATTGGCATCGTTTTGGCCAAAAATATTTAATATGATGAAATTCCTCGGATGCCGACGAGAGGCCCGAGGGTTGCCGCTTTATGTGCAAACTTTTGAGGAAGCCTGTTTTTTTTTATAGGCACGTGTAAGATGCTGCGGCGTCAGGTGGAAGGTGTCGCCGTTGCATAGTGAAAGTTTCATTGACTTGACAACCACCGCCCCCACAACTCCAGGGGCTGGGCTGGCTCAAAGTTGGCCAAGTGTAATTGTTACCGTTTAAATTTCCATTAAAGACCTAGGCAAATGTCCTTGCCCCGAAGGCGAGCCGATGCCGCACCCTCCGTCCCCAATAATTTTGTATTCAGGCAGGAAAATATGTCAAAACATTTAAGCTGCAGCCACGGCGACAACAATGGAACCGCCGGGCGGTCGGCGGCGCTATTAGCAAACCATAAAATAATTTCTTGCTTTCCGGCACGGATATTAGACATTTTGTCAAGGGAACACTCAGCTCAGACCGCCCCCAATTTGGCCTGCGGGCGGCTGGGAATAACAAGCGCTCAGTCCTGGCCCGCCCCCGTCCAGTGCGGACCAAGGGCCGCAGGCGTTAGCGCAACAAGCCAGGGTAGCTGGATTGACGGCCACTTTGTGAGTCTGAGTCTGAGTCGAAAGTGAAAATATTATAATGAAGTATGTTGTTTCGCCTGTTCAGGATTTTCCTCTGCCGGTAAAGTAAACAAGGAACAACAAAACTTTGTCTATTTAAAAAAGTTTCAACTTGTTTGCCTCGATCCTTCGCCATTCATCCGCCCGCCGAAAAGTTTGGCAACATGAAAATATTTCTTAATTATTTTTAAAAACAGCAGCTACATGGGTCCCTGAAATCCTGGCACGCCATTCCTGATACCCTTCGGTAGTTTCGAATCCTCATATTCCAGATTTTATATACAAATTTGTATGTTGATTTTCTCTTTTTTTTTCTGGTGATGGATTTGTTTGTTTGTCTTGGGGGATTTTGTGCCCGAGGTCGGGATTTTGTTTGATTAGCAAAAAAGCAAGAAAATGATTTAAAAATATTTCGGCTCCCCAAGCACCAACAAGAAAACAACATACAAAATTTAATTAGGACTTACATGGGCCATAAAAGAATCCGCAAGCAGATATGTAAAAGTCCTTGGGCCTTCACCTGCAAAACAAAGCAGAAACAGAGAAAGATGATTAATTGAATTAATTCCAGGAAAAGCAAGTACACATATGTAAATTTGTCCGGAAAAATGAATCAGGGATTTCGGTGAATTTGATTGCTCCTTTCGCTCACCTACTTTGCCCATTGCATTGCTCAAAATTCTGATCAATTCGAGTGAATTTTGGGCGTAGGAATGCGTTCGATTGTTTGCATTCAACGGTTTCCTTCCATGCCCATTAAACCCACCCTACTGTTCTTGTGGTAGGTGAAAAAAGAAAGCTCAATAATCGATTGAATTGGTAAGCGGAAAATAGGGTTGGGGGGAATATATCGAACGTGAACGCAACATTTCAATTTGCTGCAACAAATGCTCATAATTTATAAATTTTAAATCAATTTCTCTCCTTCCCGCTGCTTTTCGAACGATTTTCGCATTTCTGTCTGTTGCGTGCCGAAAAGACCCACAGTCTCTGCCAATTCTACCACCCATCCACCTGCCGCCTTCGTTGCACAAAGAAGCTTTCAACGGAGGCAACAGCCAGCCGCTGATTTATCAATTTCCCGGGATTGTAAGGGGGGTGAAGTTGCGCGAAGTTGGCGGGACGACGGCAGGTTTCCCGTCAATGCGCTGAACTTGCCCAATCACCGTCATCCCCTGCGGCGATTCTCCCCGCCTGCTGCTCCTGCCATTGTCTGTCTGGGGCTCCTTTTTTTGGCACTGTTAACCCGATTTTCCACTTTTCATGCGGCGAGCGAGCGACATTATGAGCGCAGATTGCCCCAAAATGCGATACACAGTAGGATGAGAAATATTTATTTTCAAGAATCATAAAATATTAAGATTAAAGAAATTAATATAAAAAAAAAAAATGATCACAAACATTATTGAGTAAACCATTAAACAAATTATTCAAATTGTCTAAAACTTGAATGCTCAATAAAATCTTTAATTTCTTAAAAAATAAAAAATCGAAACCACACAAAATAAAACTGCGTTCACCTTAGTTCCCTTGCACTCTTTTCCCAGTGTGCGCATTATTTTGCTATAAATTTTTCCTCATATTTATTTGTATCGCACGAGTGTCGCTAGTCGAGTCACGTCACCTTGTTCGCCCCAAACTTGACTTGGGATGCCAAAGGAGCCGGAATCCCGGCTAGACGACAGCCCACTGCCACCCAAGACAATTGAAACAACAACGCAGCGAGCTCAACTGAATTGAGCACCGTGCAACGTGCAGAGTGCAGCGCGCGGCCGCAGCCAGAAACGAGATCACGTAGAGCGCGAGATTTTTGCAATTTCAGTACGGAGCACATCGCTATCGGCCAGCTATCTTTCAATTAAATTCCTTTCGATGTTCGACTCCATCATATTTTCCGCACACGTCTTCTAATTTCACCAAACACCGGCCCCACTGTGCGTACAAATATGTTTATCGATCTACACAACGAATCGGGAAGCATGGGAGTAATGACCTCTTTAATTTGATTAGAAATTGTTGCGCAAATATTTTCATGCATTTTCCGCTTTTGGGCAGGTAAATCGCCACTGTCCAGAGGGACGGGTGGACAGATGGGCGGTTGGTGCGGTAGTCGTTAGTATCATTTGCCATTTGCCGCTGATTTCCATAAATTTTCGATGGCGGCAGCGCTGGCCAAGTTTTCAACTTCATTTAATTTAATTTATTTTTCAGCAATGGCAAAATTTATGGAACGACAATTTTGCTGGTGGGACGCATCTTTTTGTTGTTGTTTAAAAACTAATTTACATAAAATAAACGCCGGTCGGTAGTTTACCTGTCGGGCATAAATTCAAAGGATACACCCACACACAGACAGATGGACGCACGGACAACCGGACACATGGGAAGATGGACTTCCTTGCATATGCGACGTTGGCCGGGGACTTCGGTCCCTCGATCTGCCATTCAAGGACCAATAAATTGCGTCTTGATGACTCTGTTCAAATTGTAACCAACGAGCCGGCAGCACCAACAACAGCAACAGCAGAAACGACAACGACAGCAACGCCTTCCCACGGCAGTTGAAAGAGAAAACGCCTGCAATTCGATTTCGTTTTTTATGGCAGCTGAATTATTCAGTTGCTTGTCTATAAAATTGAAAGCGGCCGACCCAAAAAGCGGCCAAAAGACCAACTTGCTGGTCTGTCTGCCCGACTGGTTGTCTTGTCTGTCCAGCGTTTGGCTTTCTTTTGTCTGCCTCTTGGGAGCCGCCGCATCGTCCTTGTGCGTATCCCTTTCCCTAAATGGACAATTTGCCTTCTTTTTACGCACTATTGTGTTGCCGTCTGCCCCGCCCCGTTCGGCCGACATTGACCAACGACCCTAAGCGGTTGGCATAAAAATCAGTTTAAGGAGCCGAGCAAAGCGGACGACCGGCTGTTCGGCCAACAGTTTGCCTTGACCCGGCTAAGCGTTTTTACGATTGAATTGAGCGTGAATCGTCCGTCGACCGTTTGAGCAAATGACTTGCAGTTTAAAGGCTGCGCAAATCCACCCAGCGAAAAACCACCAAACGCAGCAGCATCCACAAATAATCCGCAATCTGCCGTCCACAATCAGGCGAATTTCCTTTTCAATGATTGGTGGCCTAGCCCAGCAACCAATCGCCCCAAAGTCGCTCTTAAAACGTCGTAAAAGGCTTTGAAAATGTCAATTGTCAAACAATGTCGCCTACGGCTTAGTTGCCTAAGTCTATACACCCCTTGATATTTCGAATACCTCGCTGCATAACAAAAGCCTCAAATCGGCAAAAAATAACTGCCCAAAACCTGCATTAGGAATTCTAAGCAATCTTTAGCCGCATCAAACTGACTGAGATATCGAAAGTTACACTTCAAATATTCAAGTAATACATAACAGAAAATACGTCTATATACGATATACCTAGAAGGTATAGCAAAAAGATAATTCCTATTTATAAAGCTGGGTAAAAATAGCGTTGAAGCGTTGAGAAAACTGAAAACTGCGCAAAATCGAGTAAAGTTGTGCGTCTGAAATCGCGTTGAAAACGCGTCTTTTTACACAGCACCGGATCGTCATACCGACTCATACTTTATCTCACTTTTGCATAAAACTAATCTTTTGTAGGTTTCAAAACTTTTTTTAAAACTTTTTTTCCTTTCCAAATTCGCTCTAGAATCACTCAAAAGTCGCATAAAAAGGTCTGCGCCGACTGCAGTGAAAAATCCACTTTAGTTTGAAAAATATTTGCTCTCCCTTTGGAGACCAAAGCCTGCCAGTCATCATCTTATTTATTAAAAAACATCCCCCACAATCTCCTCTCGAGCACGCAGAGAGTAAAATCATTCCGCTCCATTAAACGGAACCACCCGAAAAACAACGCGAATTTGTCTCGATTTCGCCAAGTTGATTCAAAAATATTCGCAACTGCTCCGACCACCAGACGCATTAATAACACAAGATGAATAAATAAAATTTAATTTTTTTCTTCGCTAAAACAAAAAAGAACAAACAGGCAGTCGGACGGACAGGCAGTCAGTGAAACAGTCCCCCGACGACTCAGACAAGTCAACTGCCAAAATGTCATCGTTGGTCGAGAGGAAAAGGGCAGCAGGTTCAACCGAAAAAAAGACAGAAATTTTATAAAAAAAAACACAAGTTGAATGTTTGTTTGCCTTGTCAGTTGTGTTGTTTGTCGTTGTCTGTTCTTTTTTTTGGGTGCCGTACGTCAGGGATGGTAAAAAATTTTACATGAAATTACCCGAAAAGTTGACGATGTCGGCGTTTTGGGGCCGATTGTCTGCATATGAAAGCGATTCCCAAGGGCACACGGCTGAGGCCACGATGAGGACAAGGGACAAAAGAAGCGGGGACAAAATGCAACTCCTTGTTATCCACGGAGTCTGCGAGGATGTCGGGCCCAAGATGCGTATGCGCAATGTCGAGAAAATTCGACTTTCAATTGACTGTCAATGTGGCAATTTATCGGCCTGAATTTATAATGAGCGTGCCTTTCAGCCAAGTTAATAACAACAAGCACACAAATCAAGCGAACGCCAACTCTATGGACGAATCAACGGAAATCTCATTTGTCATGCAGTTGGCCATTTATCAGTTGGCATTTAAAAAACCATTAAAATCTGAATCCGCCGGCCCAGCCACCCAACCGAACCAACGGACATCCTGCTATGCCCGCTGTCCATAAAAAAAAAAGTGAGAATAAAAATCCAAACCAAAGTGGCCGAGAAAGCATGCAATTTGGTGGAGGAAGGCTCCCAGCCAGCTTTCAATTCATAATTTAAAAGGACCAAGGATGCCCCCTCAGCCGGTAATAAATTAATATAAAAATTCCTCACGCTCAGCCAATAAATGAACATTTAAGCATTTCTATCTGCCGAGCGAAAGACACACACACCAAAACCGTCGTGGCAGCGACTCTAACAAAGGGCCACCGGCTGGGAGGACAGCAACCACCCATCCACTTAGTGCTGCGGATTGTCCTTCGGTAGTGCCACCGCCAGCGCCCCTGCTTCTGCCGCATGCCAACACGCACCGCATCGTTTGCTTTGGACTGTGTCCTCTGTTCTCCGGCTGGTCCTGGTCGGCATCGCTGGCTCGCAGCCCCCCATCGGCCCGCTTGCCACTTGGCCTGACTCTGCAAGACATTTGTGGTATGTGCAAATAGAGAACATGAAACCATTAAAAATTTATTGCATTTATTACGCACTCGAGTGGCGGTGCTTGAAGGACGCGATGCCGGCAAGAAGCACTTGGCCGTTGGGCAAAAGTTTCGCGCAACCTTCCGACCACTGAACGCCGGCGACCCTTGGCCGCATTCCTGACCCGCCGGAGGTGCTGCCAGCTAATTGCCCACTGACGTTTAAATCGTCGTCGGTCATCGATTAATTTCCCGCCCTGAAAGTTCCTTCCGAAAGTTGGAAAGTCGCGCGTATGCTTCTTTGGGGTCCTGGCCTCTGGCCCCTGGGTCCTTCTGTCTTTTGGGCCGTGACTGCAACTTTGTTAATGGTTTTGACATAAATTTTAATTTGATTGCATCAGCGGCTGGCGGACAAGAGCCGCCGCCCGACAAAATGCCCATGAAAAATGCATTAGGATGCAGAAAGCCGGCGGCAACTAAAGCATCTTCGTGTGGCCTATAAGCGGGCTAAAAGTTTTTGATGATGCGGTCGGTGGGCCGGGCCCAGAGGACGAAGGACACCAGCCACCGCATCTGCCAGCTGATTGAAGGCGCAATTAATTTATGCAGTGTGAAGTAAACTTTTTGGCCGACTGACTTTGCAGGACTCGCTCGCCCACATGGAAGATATGACAAAGGCTGAATCCTCGCCCCGCATCAGTTGGCTTAATGAAGTACAAACTGATGGAGAGCAGAGTCGATGGCGGTGGTGGTGGTGTGGTTGAGTCGAAAAGTCCTGCTCGGTGCAGGCGTCTTAACGGCGGAAATGCGTTCAATTAATGAATTTTAAATGCGTTGTCACTTCCGTTGGCCGACGGCGGTGCGGGGATTGGCAGATTTCACAAACAAGGACAATGCGTGAAGGATCCAATGAAAGAGCCAAGTTGTCCGGGTTTCCCGCTATTTACAAGTCAACCGCTGCCCAGCCGACAGACGCTACTTTCGAGCATATAAAAGGACACAACCTTCGCATTATCCTTTTACTTCCCACCCGTGTGTGCGTGCGTGCGGGCGTCGCGTGAAATGAATAAAATGAAGCAACCGACGCGGCGGGACGAGCCGGCCCAACTGCCAGATATTAACTACAGGGATAATGGCTGGCAGATATGAATAAGGCAAGCCAGCAGCAGCCAGTGTGTCCTTCGGGTCCTTTTGGCGGCCAAGGCAAAAGAAAAGAAACCGAAAGAAATAACAAGAAAATTCCAAGCATCGTTCATTACAGCGGCCCGGCCCAGCCCGCCAGTGTCAGCCCTTTCGCAGGTGCGTGCGGCCGTCGCCTGGCATCCTTAATGTTTTATTGTTGTAACTGTCGCCGTGCCGTAAAATATCGCCGGGTCCACATCCGTCCTGCGACCTGCGCTTCTCTCTTCGCCCCGTCGGTGACACAAATCACATGTAGAGCGGCACAGCGACGCATTGGGCAACCTTTTTTCTGGCGACCTCCTAACCGCCCCGAATGCCTTTGCGTGCCCCGTTGGTGGCGGGCTACATCCGCAAATAAATTGGCGCATGCATGAATATGAAGCAGTCCTCTTTCGAGCCGATTCCAGATCTCCTTCGATGCGGCCTACGTGAGGACGCGCACAGTTTTGTCTTCCAGGCAGAGGAGCCTGGCAGAAGTGCCCAAACCAAGGCCGTCACAGCCTCAGGACATTGGCAAGCTAAAAAATGCCCGTCGTCTTAACCCAAGGAAGAAAATAAAGAAAGTTTTCCCCTAGAAAACTAAATGTGATCGAGCTTTTCAGAGTCTTCAGGTCAATGGATATTGAGGATCCCAAGTTGGTCAAAAATCGTCGTGGAGTTTTTCGTTATAAACTTTGTCGGACTTTAAGCAGATATCTGGGGTTAATCTCCGTAGGAGCCTTTAATCTTATTGCTTCTTTCTGGTAGCCTCAATCTCCTCCACCGAATTATCCCTTGTATGTGCGTGTGTAGCCGGCGTGTCGGTGAGTTTGCCGTTCTTCCGCCCCGAACAAATGTTTTGTTAGTGGAGGTTGCTTTCGCTCTCAAGTTTTCCGGCCACGCTAAATGAACAGAGCACAAAAAAGGCATACGAAAAATGATTGAAAAAGAAACCGAAGAAGAAGCAAGGAAAACACGTTGCCAAAATTATGCGGAAACGGAAGCGACAAAAGGAAAACCACAATTGAGTGAACGTGTGTGTGTGCGGCTCTTGGGAGGAGCCACAAGAGGGGCAACATGCACGTGCGTATTTCCCAGGTGAGCGTGAAGGTCCGCTAACCTCGCCCTTTAAGGAATGGTAAAAAAAAACGTTTCACTTTGTCATCCCGACAAATTAGAAGTATTCAATTTTAATTATTAAATCACAACGGGTAGGAATCCAAAAATGCCAGGAAACAATATCAGGAAGTACAGCTCAGTGAGGATACAGAAGACACCAAGTGGAACACAAAATTAATCTTGGCAGAAGTGTAAGTAAGGAAGAGACCGAAGAGAAGCTGGGCTATCATATGATCTGGTACTGATCCATATTTAAATGCAATTCATCATTTTTTAAGAATTATATGTACCGAAAAGAACAAGCAATCCCTTAGAAAACGAAGAAGTCCTGAACAGTAAGTATAGAAGAAAAAATCGGAAAGGCCAGCAAGAGCAGCAGACTGAGCAGCAGTCAACCGTCTAACTATGGAAGTCAAATAAGAAGAGGAAAGAAGTCGAAAGTCGGACCTTGGAATCTTGGAAGACTAGCGAGATCAAGAGAAAGAAATAAATCATAATTAAATGAGATAAGAAACACGTACAAGAAGGAAGCAAAGAAAACAAGCCTTCAAATTTCAGATTCCCGGCAAAGCAAGTTTAATGAATTAATCATAAACCAATCGAAAAACCACTTTCCACATTCTGTTTATCGGCAACGACACAGCTTTTAGGAAAATGCTTTAAATTTTACCGAAAATGTTCTTTCGCAATTTGATAGAAATCTTTAAGAAGTCTCCAGCCATCGAATGAAACCATCAGCTCGTCAAATTTGTAATTGAATTTGGGCAAAATCTCTGCCACTTCCTGCTTAGCGCCCGCAAACAAACCACTCGCACACACTTATATTTAATTTGCGTGCCAAATGTTCCGAAAAAGCCATAAACTACCCCGCCCCCTGGGGGCCGCCTTCTCGGCCGATATCCACCGATGTCCTTGCGATAAATCAAAACAAATTCGCATAATTTTTATCGCTTTGCACAATTTTGCATATGTCGAAGGAGCAGTTCCCTGATCGCGGGATACCCAAGCTGCTTGGTTGTGGGTGGCGCGGGCCGGGGCGAAATTCGATTGGGTGGTTGGGCGGTCGATTGCGCTCCTCGCAAGTTAAACGTTTCAATAAAGTCGAGCACCTGTCAATAAATCGAAATTGCCTCTCGTTGTGTTTTTATCGCTGCGTTTCGGTCTCGAAAACCTTCACACACACCGCCACACACACTGTCATAGAGATATAAACCGAGATCTGTGGGAATCTCGTCCAGTCGTCTCTGCCGACGCCGCCCACCTCTCGTCCTCTTGACTGATTTTTGCTGGCAATCGACGATGGCAGCGGCAGCGGCGTCGGCGGCGCCGTCGTTTTCTTCCAGTTGAGCGCTCGGTCTGCTGGTTGGAAATCCAAAAAAAAAAACCAAAACCGACCGACTGCCGGCCTGCCCCGCCTGACGGATGGCCCGACTCGTGGATGGCAATCTCGTTCTCTCTGTGGTTTTGTCGTTCCATTTGAAGTTCATGGCGGTTACTGCGGAGGTTGATTTTAATTTAGTTTTCTCTGTCGTCTTTTAAATTTAAGGCGCCCGACAACGACCTTAAAGACCACGAAAGCAAGGATTATGGGGTAAATCGCCAGGCAGCTTAAATCCCTTGGAAAATTTTCTTAAGAGCTTCCTTCTTTTCGTTTTCATTATGAAAATTTAATAAGCAAACGAAGCGCGTGCGATGAACAAACCTGTAGGAGGGATTGCGTGGGCGCGGGTGTTTTGGGACGACTGTACAATGATAATGAACAGCCACATACACGTCAGATGTGCCATGCCCCGCCCTCTACTCCTTGACAGAAGGAAAAGACGACGTGAAAGTTGGAAAATGAAATGCGTTTTTTTTCGGAAGAAGAAAATAACGAAGGGGGGAAGACGCTGAAATGTCCTTGCTATCCGCCTGTGTGTGTAAGAGTTACAAACAAGCGAAATATTATTTACGAGCTGTCAAATCCCAGTTAACATGCTTTATGCGCCACGAGGCGGACAGACCGACCAGCCAAACCAACCGAGCGAGCGAGCAACCGACGAGCGGGTCGTCGGTTCCAACGGCCCCGAATTTCAGTTACAGAGTAGCCAAAAGTGTGCCACACACAGGACTCACAATCGGATGAGCAGCAGTCTTGTTGGTCAGACAGAGGGATGAAAACGGCGGGGGCGGGGATGTTAAAATGCATGACAAAGCCAAACAACCAAAAGAGAATCAAGCAAACGAACGAGCAACAACGGCCACCACGATGGCGACCGTAAAGATCGAGATGGCGCGGCTCTAAGACGGCTGGGGCGCGGGGTTTACATAATAAAATAAAAAGCATAAATGGAAATGCAAACGCAGCGCGCATGAAAACCACCGAAATATAAAAGCGAACGGAGCAAAAATGGCAGGAAAATAATTTAAATTTATGTACTCGAGGGCGTATTTATGGCTCCGTTTGTCGTTTGGTCGCCATTGCAGGTCTCCGGGACCTCTGGTGGTCCTGCCTCGCCGCCTTTCATGTGAAGCTTCATTCTGCCATCCTGTTGATTTGTTTGCTTGGCCGAAGACACGCAGCAACAACAAGAAACCGACAAAAAAAGAAAATCATTAAATTCAATTTACGTACGCACGCCAAAAAGGACACTCGTCCGCCCGCACGGACACACATGCGAGGCGTGGCAGGCTTGTCAGAGGGGGGCCAGCCCAGACTGTGCGGCACTCAGCGTCACTTACAGCGAAAGCAGGCGGACTTTTGTCCGGGAAATCATCCAGTTGCCGACCGGTGGACCCGCCCAACCAACAGCCTGCCACGCCGACCTGTTGTGTGTGGTGGGGCTGATCTCCCTCACTGTCCTGGCGTCCGCAACGTCTCCGTTCTTGTTTTTTCTTTTTCAAAAATTACTTGACATGTTAAATGCACGAACAGTGGAGCGGGGAAGAGGATGGAACGGAACTGAGAGCATCGCTTGCCGTCGTCGTTGTCGCCAGAGTCGTACGCATTTAATAAATTTTTCTGTGCTTTTTATTACTGGCTCTTTTACCGTCTTCTTTTTCGAATTTTTTATGCGTAGCTGCCCCGCCCCAGCCCCTCCATTGCTGCTCATATGCAAATCACATGAGTGAGTACGCGAGGAGCCCGTGTGTGGGTGCGTGGGTGTGAGTGTGTTTGACAATGGCACTTTCAAATGTACTACAAGGCTGGGTCTCCCTATCGGTGCTGCCCATCCTCCCGCACGTCCACTTTTCTTCAGCGACATTCCTTTTGATTGTCTGTCTGTGTCTTTGTCCAAGTGTTCATCTGTCTGGGTCTTTCATTTTTGTATTCTTTCTCGTTTTCACAGCCAACGGCTCTCGGCTTATATTACCCACAAGTTTTTCCTTAAAATCCAAGACAAGTGAAAATGCGTTAAAGAAAATTTTACGCAACTGTGGAAAAAATTGAAAATAAAGTGAAGGATAGGAAAAGAAAATATATACATGGTGAGAATGACAGAAGTGGAGAATGAAAACAGGAGAAAGTGGCACAGAATCCCATGTTTCTTGCTCCTGACATAAATAACAGCAACAGCAACAACAACTGCGCTGTCAACCCATCCGGATATCTGCCCGACTATCGGTCCGACTGTCCGTCTCCCGGTGTCGTTGGTGCGGAGAAAGCAAATGAAAATTGTCGTTTTCAGCAAAAAAATAAATATAATTAAAAAATCTTTAATCGGTTTTAATTTTACGGCCTGCTGTGAACGTAATTCGATTTAAAGAATCGCCAACCTTAAAGACCGCAGCATGAAAACGAAGCCAAGAGTCGTGGCATTCAAAACATTTCAGAACCTGAAGAAGGAACAAAATTTTATCCTTTGCAAAAAATATTAAATAATTAAATGTGCGTAATTCAGCATAATTACAAAGGCTTCTCGAAAATCCTCTTCTAATTCACCAGGATTTTGAATTTCGCCCAAAAACGGCCGCCGTTGTAAGCTGCCAGCTAATTCAGTGTAATTCCGCTGCCTTAGCCAGAATCGAGATGAACTCGCTGAGGGATCCCAACAAAAATGCATTTCCAACAATTCCAGCCCTCCTCTCCACTCATTTCGAATGCAACGTACATTCGCCATATGCCACACGCAGAGTCCGGGCAGAATCAGAGGTTATTTTTACATATGCATCGGATACTTTGCATAAAATTTATGATAAAACATTCACTCTGTATACGATATATTTACGTGTGTGCGTGCGTGGCTGTGTGCCAAAATAAAAAACTAAAAATTATGCAACGCATTAAAAATTTAACAAGCGCTTATCCGCTTAGAGCAAACGCCCGCGACCAACCGTCCATGATCCATGGCTGGGCGTTCGTGGCCGAGCTGTGGGGGGCAGATGAGATTAGGAATTGTAGAAAAGGCAGGGAGGGGGAGAGGGGAAGAGTTGTGGTAACTGGTAGCTCTGCGTTTCTGGCATTCTGGCAAAGCATTTAAATTTTATTTCATTTTCGATGAAAAATGTTCTATGAAATTTTTGGGAAAATTCTTTGAAATACAAACGGGAATTGTTTCACAAATTTTTCATTAACTTCAAAATATTTTCGAGGGTGGTCTTAAGTGCCTGATTTATGGCGAAATTTTGAGATTATTTCCTTCCAAAATTGTCGAGAATTCATTTCCATGATTAACACTTCCCCGAGACGCGCGGGCATTTCAATTGCAGTGCAGCCCCGCCCAGGCCGTCTGCCCCAGCCACAGTTCCAGATGGATTATTTCTTAAGGGTTCCCAGAAAATCGAACTGCTCGTTTCTTTCAATGCATTTAACTCAATGGGCGTACCAAGTCCTCCCAGTCCCCCACCTGCGGTGGTGTGGGTTTTAAAATGCAACAGATGCGCCAAATTAATGCGGCCATTAAGTTGCATTAGCGGGTGCAAAATTGTAAAGCGCATTGAAGCGGATTGCTCAGCTGTCCGTCGGGAGGGCGACTAAGAGCCCTCGCCGGCCAGAAGGGCAACATTGGCACGGCTGATTTAAAATTCGTGTGTTGGTGTCTGTGAATAAACATGAGGACCGGTGGCGGAGACAGAGCCAAAAAGACCGTCAGAATGTCATACCAAAGGGTGGGAGTTGCTGTGGGAGGAAGAGATTTTGGGGTGACTGGTTTTTGGGATCCAACCGATATTTTTGGCAACCATAGACAATGAGTCGCTGTTGTTGCCACAAAACTGCAGCCGCAGCAGCAGCGGCAGCAACAACAAATTACGGAATGGATGCAATTTTCTGTATTGCCTTTTTGGCTGGCCATGCGCGGTTGTTGCCACAGCCGATGTTGCATTCTTATTAGTGCAGGTTCGACGCCAGCAGCAACAACAATCGAATAAACTAACAACAACAATAAGAATGCCAATAATAACATTAATGCTGGCGGCAGTGAACCAACATAAAAATATAAAAGGCTATAATTGAAAACGAGGAACCGAGGAACAAAATTCGAAATACTCTTTTTAAAGAGAAATTTCTAACTAACGCCAAAAAGAGCATACAAACCCAAGCAATGAGATGCAGAAAAGGGGGAAAAGAAAACAACTGCATTTAAATGGAATATGAGTAAATGACTTTGCTCCACCCACACAAACTGGCCCCGGCCCCTTTCCATGTTGTATTCTGCCAAGCCCCGCACACCCCACCACCGGCTTCTTTTGGCCTAAAACCAAACTGGATACCAGGAATTTCAGCATGTTTATTCATTAGGCGAACGGGCAACGCGCCGGCAACGTCGTCGTTCTATTGGAGTCGGCATAATTTGTTATTTGGCTTTAGGCATTTGGCTAAATTAGCGCAAGTTGCCGCGGCAATAATTACGCCAGCGACAGCCACAACAACAGCAACAACGGGAACAATAACAGCAGCAAATAACTTACAGTTGTTGCGATTAGTAAAATGGGCTAAAATGTGGAATGCATTTTGCCCGAAATGGCGGCTAATAGGTTCGCCAGTTTACAGTGTGGGCTTTTTTCGTTTTCATCTAATTGCCTGGCTGGCACAACAGAACCAACAACTGCAACAACTGCAGCTCAATTTATTCGACGCTTGCTTGCATTTGCTTTCTAATTAAACCTCCGGGCCAGCCTTAAGGCAGGACCATCCTCACCTCCTGTTATATCCCTGTGCTGAGGGGGGACAACGGAAGTAAAACTCATTAGACCGCTCCGAAAGCGAGTGTGACAAGACGTTGGTGGCTGCGGTGACGCTGCTGCACCAGACACACACAACAGTAAACGGACACCAATTTGGAAATATCAGTAAAGCGAATCGAGAGCGTGGAAATATCATTTACGTGCAGTTGCCCGGGGCGACGACAGCGGCAGTCGTTGCAAACACGGGGTTAATTATGGCCAGTCGACGGCGGGGCTAACAGCAGGCCGGAAGGGGGCCATGGACAACCTTGTCCAGGAGGCAAACACAACACACATGGGGTAGTTGCACTCTGTCAACCGCAACCACAGCCGCCATCTTTGGCCATGTGCCTGACGGCGGCAGACGACTTAGCGTCCCCAGAAAGACGATGGGAGTGGAGGGCTCTTACCGGAAATCGTGAGATAAATTTTCTATATAACAATTATATTAAATGGATTTAAGCAGACGAAAAGATTTTATATTTCTGGCCCGTTGAAATCTATAAAATTATTCCTCCAATTGGAAGGGGATGGTTAATCCCTGCCAAGGATTTAAAAGATGAAGCCCCAAAACTCTAGCAGTGTGGTATTTCTCTCAACATTTTGCTAGTTAGTTTGCTAAACAAAAATTAAGAATATATAAAGGAAACATGAAGATAAAACCAAGCGAACTTTCTCCAAAATTCATCTCTCTCTCGATTAAATTCCTTCTTATCTTCATTCTCAAACAAAAGTCTTCTTTTGTGTAATTTCTGCTGTCCAATCCTTTTATTTACATAAGTGCTGAAGTTGTTGGACGTCGACGTTTTCGGTGTTCTTGGCTGGCTGCAGTCAGCGCCTTGTTGACCATTGTGGTCATAATTATTATATTAATGAACCCGCACACACGTACACCCCCTTGCTCCCTTCCAGTGCCTGCTCGAATATCAAATGCAACTGGCACTCGCCAACCCGCCGCCTCCTCCTGCTCCAGGGGAAGCGTAACATGTGGCAGACATTCATGTATTTGCATAGGAAAATTAATGCCATAATTATTTGCCACATGGACTCGAAATGCTAACAATGCAAAGGACTCACCACTCAGCAACCCCGCCTGCCACACTCATTCAATGCTCGGTGCTCGCCGGTCGAATATTCGAATGTCTGTAATATTTCGCATGTTTTGAGGTACTCGCACGAGTGTGTGGGTGTGAGTGTAGAGATAATGCACGTGTGTGTGTGTGATCAGTTTAAACTTCTATGGTTACTGCAAGCAAAGATTGACGCCGCTCTTGCTGCCGGCATTGTTGCTGTTGTCGGTGTTGTTGTTGCTGCCAGAGACGCTTTGTTGTTGATGTTGCAGTGACGCTTGCGTTTTGCATTACGTTCATTTAAACCAACAGAAGCCTCAAAATATTTCAATTTCACTTGTTGTCCTTGTTGTTGCCACTGCCGCTGGAGGTTGTATTTCCATTGTTGCTGTTGGCCTGTCATTTCGACTCAATTAATTTACCACGCTCATTAATTTGAGAGAGAAGGTCTCCCACCTCGCGCAGCCTTCCCTCCTTTAGAAATTCTATGAATTTCCACAAAAGTCGCCTATGAAAATTTCAATTATTTTCGACAAAGACACACTCAACTCGGATGGTTACTAACAGGATCTTCCTAACAGGATCTTAACCACCAACAAAGGCGAACCGACCGGGCGGCCTGCACTTTTTCCCGTCTGCAGTTGAAGGGAAGCCCTTGCGGATTAAAAGGTGCGGCGCGCAGCAGGAGCCTGCCACTGCCATTGCCCCTGGCACTGCCACCACCACAGGATGGCCTACGCGTTTTAATGCCCCCTGCATTAGCGTGCAATTTGCTCATTTCTCTGTCGGACTGATGCGGGGAGGATATCAGCTCACCGAACCAATCGAGTGCTTAGCTTTAATCCCCTACCAACCCCCAGGGGCTTAAAGACCCCAACCGCTGGCAAATGGTTCTCAAGAGCAGCGGGAATCGCTGCCATTTGTTTATCAAGCGATTTTCAATATGCTGAGAGAGAGACACCGAGCTAGCCGCTGGTCAGGGGTTCGTTATTGTTCTTGCTGCGGTTCTTTGTGGCTGCTGGCTGCATTGTTTTATTGCATAATAGCTCAAGTGTCCGGCCGCCTCTGTCTATTTGTTTAGGATTAGGCCATCGACCGGGGTCGTTTTGTTTTTCGCAATACCCGCAATTCCCGCCACTCAGTGGCGGATGAGGATGTGGATAAGGATGAGACGGAGATGAGGGTGGGTAACCTTTGACCCTGAGCTCTAATTCGAAGTTGACATTTATGTCAATATTTGGCCACCCAAATAGCCCTGTCCGTCCTCGCATATGTGCACTTTGCCGTCCTTTATTATTTTGTTGTTTTCGACGATCTCGTTTTGGTTAGCCGGGCTTGTCTTTTGTCTGCCGGTTGTCTGACCCTTGACACCCCTTGTTGTGGCCAAATAGCTGGGGGAGGGAATGCGGGTGACGCTGATGGAAATTTATGGGCCAAATCTCCCTGTCCCCTTTTCAGGGACGAAAACAATTAAATAAATTATGAGATTTTTTTTTTTGGTCAGAAGATTTGCCTGCCATCATTATAATTTCATTTTACTCTGCTCTGCCTCGCCGTCTTCTTCTGCTTTTGTGGAATTCCTTTGTCTGAAAGTTTGGCCGCATAATTACTATAAATTGTCCTACAAACTGCAGATAATCAGAAGAAGCGGCCCAGGTGAACTGCACAGGCAGCGGTGGCGGTGACGGTGGCTTTTCCCTGCAGAAGCCAAAAGGATTTTCTATTAAAGCCTCCGCCTTCCACCAAACAAAGTAGCGTAAAGTAAGACAAAGTAGCAAAGCCATACCTGCCACCTCAGACCCTCCGTTCCCCCCTACACCATATCGCCAGCCCCTAACCAAGCAGTAAAAGCGCAACATGTTGCCTCAAGTATCCTGGCAAGCGGGCCAGCCAAGCCGAGTGCCTGGCCTCAGACGCAGTCCGTGGCTATCTGTGTGACTTTGTCTGTCTCGCGTTTGGGCCACGGGCTCATCTACATGCGTTTGGGCCCGGCCAGCCCGTCGCTCGCCCGGCTCTGTAAATTATGGAGCAGCGCACGTCTGGTCATTAAGCCGAATAAAACCGGCATAAGATTTATACACGCAGCGATGTCGGTGGTCGCGCAGACCGACCGACCGACCGACCCGTTCACCTGGGCAAAAGTAGCAACTTTCAAAATGGACTGTCGGTTGTGCTGGGGCGGGAAGTGGGACATTGAGGCAGTTTAGTCGGTGGGTAAAACAAAAGCCTGGGCGCCAACATTTTAGGCAAGTCTCGTTAACTTTCTGATATAAATTCCAAGGTGGCCTGGCACTTAATTTTTCTCTACACACACACGCGCGCGGGCCCTCTGCCAACCGCTCCCCAGGTGATTGGTGATGGTGGTTGTCTGGTGGACTGGGCCGGGGCTGCAGGCGCCTTTATATGCCGAGGCGGCGCAACAGTTAATCCTCGTTACAGCTAGTCAAGCGGAATGAACTTATATTTCGGTTATTTCGTTTGACTAAAAAGGCCAACACGGACGGGTGGGACGGCAGGAGGAGGCTGGGCGGCTGCTTTTATTGAATGGAAATTGGCGGAAGAGGGAGAAAGACGAGGGCGCGAGTTAATAAGATCACGTAATTTATTTAATTTGAAGATTGCACTCTCCTTCCCTACACACATGTGAAGGTGAGGCAGTGGATTCGGTTGATGGGGCCATAAACCCCGGCAAAGGAAAGGGGGTGAGGCTGCCCAAATGTCGCCGTCCATGATTTGCTTCAATTTATTTGGCTATCAATGATTGGAAATTGATTTCGTGTGCGGACAAAATATCAAGGACATAGTTAAAAGGGCCAGATTATTTAGTCTGTAACTAATCTGATTTATAGATTAATAAAAAATGGCAGCTCAGACTAATAATAGACTTGCATTTGAGAAGTCTAAGTTCCAGAAAGAAAAGACATAATCAATAAATAATTCTTCAAATAAAATCCCGAACCCCCAAACGACTGTAGACCAAATTTTACAGCTTGAGACTTGAGACTCAACTTGTCGTTTGTTGAAGAAGGAAAAAATACTCAAACCCTCAAGAGGGTTGCGCTATTAATTTCCTAGACTCCCTACTATGCTTATTTTATAGCACTTACCTTTAATTTAATTTTGTTGTTTAAGTCCTTGTTATTGTTTGGGTTTTCTGCAATAAAAATCACATAATTGGCCGTTTAAATTAGCTGATTTTATAAAATTTTATTTAACACCTTAATTTACAACAACAGAAACACAAATAAAAAAAGATGACTTGCAATTTACGATAGCAAGCAACTACCGGAAGCCCCTGCCTGCCGTCCTTATATACAATTTCGGGGATCAGGGATCGAAGCTTGAAAGCTTTAAGTTGTGAAGCTCGGAAGCTATCGATTGAATGCAATTTAAAGAACTGTCATCCCCAACTTATTTCACAACTTTACTTCGTTTTCCTCTCTCTCATGGATCCTAAACTCTACTCCCTTCTTTTCTACCCAAAGACAAAAGATGCCTTCTTTTGCCACTTTCAATGCTTTTTTTAAGGGACAAAAACCAAACTTATCCGTAACTCCGCTAGTTTTCTTAGCAAAACGAATCCCTTCAACTTCACCTGCTTTTATCAATCAGCTAAGAGCGTTCAATGAAAATAAATACCCCACCCCCGCCGGATTTCTTTTTCGAATGTCAACAAGCCAACGAACAAGTGTCGGCCAAGACAGACAAACCAGAAAGATGGTTTCTTAGGGAAACTTTGCTTGACCAACAGACTGTTGTGGGTCCGAGAAACGAGTGAGTCGGACCGTCAACAACTGGGGCAGCAAACACTTGGCCATTGTTTTGGTTTTTGGAGAGTTCGGAGGGATAACTTTTTGCCACATACTTTGCGCAGTCATAAAAAAAATATGGCAAGAAGGCATAAAAAGGAGGCAACAACTGTAGAGCGCCGGGGCCAAAAGCAAAACAGAAATGCCACTAAACTAAACTAAACTAACTGCAAAATGGCAAAATGGTTGGCCCGAAACTGCGCACACAAAATTGGAAATTTACCCAACTTTTAGTGTCCTGCCAACGCCTCGGCCGAGTCCGGCGGGCCGGCAGAAGCTTGCCAATAAATTCGTTGTAATGTTTGAAGAACTTTTTTTGCTTAAAGATTTCGAGAAAGTCTACGAAAAAACCCAGCCAGCGGCCAACTATCGATTGCTAATGCGATGCGTCTAGCTTGAAGTCGCTGAAAGAAACCCTCTGCTATATCCTTCTTTGTTTTGCTTTCGGTTTGCTTATTGTTTTATTTGTTTTTAATTTTCGAGAAAGTTTTTAAGTGCAAGCAACCGAAAGCGCCTCTTTTGAATTCCCAGACGCCGCTTTCAACGCGCAATCTTGGCCCTCAGCTGGGGCGCCATAATTTCCTTTTGTTGCAACAGCGACGCAGCGGCAGATCGACCCAGGCTATGGGATTGCAATTAAAACTCTTCGTACTGCAACATTTGAATTTGCCTCATGTCGATTTACGACCAAATTATGGGAGCTCCCTTCGGGTCTTCTGGATTTCGGATTTGTAGTAATCGTAAAATTTTATGGGCTCACCAGACGGTCGCCCTCGCCGGTCTGATTGTCACTGGCAAACTTTCAAAAATACTAATACCCCCCAAGTTCCTAGCAACCCGCGAGCACAACAAAAAAAAAACTGCAAAATGAGGGGGCGTGGCTTAAAGTTTGAGCTTTCAATCAGCGGTCACACCAGAGGCAACCAAAACAGCTCGCCAGGATCTGCCGAAGTCCACAGGCTGTGGCCCAAAACTAATAAGCTCAACTTTTTTTCGCCGCACTCGTTGAACTTTGATAAATGAGTTTTAATTGCCTGGGGTCAACTGATTTTGTTGAAGGGCTCGTTGGTATCGATGGTATCGGGGAACATCGTTTGGATTTAATGAAAGTTCCCTGGGCGCTTAAGTGATTAAGGAAAACGCTTCAAGTAGCAGAGCAGAAATGATGCAGGATTTCCTTCAATTTTGACTTTCTGATGGAGGATTCAAGCAAAATAGATCCCCAAGATAATAAAATTATAGTTAAAAATATCGCCATTCATTCTTATTTTTAAAGGAAATGAATAACAGTTTAGAAGGGCTCCGAACAAAAGGAAAAGAATTTCCGCATTAATCGAAACCGAGGTCAAGGAAGGCAGCCACCTATTTGGCCTTTCCGAGAGTCGAAACAACCACTCAATATTTTCCTAAATTGATGACCTTTTGACTTTAACATAAATTACCAAATCGCCCACCTTTAATGTCATCGTGACCCTCTCCTAGCCAGCCGATCAATTTGGGGTCGTTAATAACCCAAATATGCCAGTGATTTGTGTGCACAACATAATCATCGTTCAAGGAGCCAACGAAGGGTTGACCAGAACATCAGCTCCACGCAACAACAAACTCTATCCGTTCAGCTTGCCAGCCGTTACCCCTCTGATGCCCACCCCAGATGACAGCCACCGCACCCTTATTGCAATTTTACATAGAACGAAATTAATTTTAAATTATGCATGACCTGCAACGAAGCGAGTGGAACGGCAACCGCCAGGGATTTGGAAATTTTCACCTGCCACCATTAACCCAGATAGCAAGCAAGGGGAGGACGAGAGTGGAGCGTCGGCTGCTCGCGGGGATGAAACGATGAAGTCGGGCATCTGGCGATTCCCGATAACCTCCCCATGGCCTTTCGCCATCTGCAGGCAGCAGACTCCTTAGATTCCTGGTCTTTAGCGCCTGGACGGCAGCAAGATGATGGGGCGTTGGGCGGAAGCCCAGTGTCTCGCTGGCACTCAGTAAATTTAATTTAAGTACAGTCAAAAAGAACGTAACACAAACTGCCCTCGAAATCTTAGAAGCCGCGAGGAAATTGCAAGCCCTGCCCACGGCACCTTGCGGAAGTCATGGCTTTTTTGCATTTATTGAGTAATAAAATCGTAAATTTCCCGTGCAATATTACAAGTGAATGGACCAGACCCGCCCCGAAGTACCCGCCCTGTCTTTGGCCCCTGCTCGCCAGCCCTTTCATTGCAACGACCGTGAATGGCAATGGCAATGGAAGCGACGACCCACCCACCTCCCCGCCTCGGACACATTCAACAAGCAAAGAGAACGAAATAAGCGCTCGGCCGAGGCAGCAGCGACTCCTTATACTGCCACAGGTGGACCCCGCCAGCCCATCGTTGGCCAGGTTCTAACGAGCCGTAGCCGTTGAAAGCAGCCCAGCCCACTAGCCCGGCTGCCCGGCCACTTGAGTGTTCCAAACCAACGCGATTCCTTTGTGTGCCATTGTCGAAAATTGAATTTCAAATTATTTTCACACTGCCTCGGCAACCGGCCCGGAACACGGTCCCCGCTCTCTTGCGCTATCCTGTGGGCCGCTGACATTGAGCCCTGGAGCCTGGAGTCGGTTTGCTTCTCGGTTTCTTTGCTCGCTCGCTGGGTCTCTGGGGCGGCTTCGCATTCGCTGCTTTATAATCGCAGCTTTATTAATTTTTTATCGCCTACTTGTGCGGCTATTTTTTGAATTTTTATTGGAAATTAAAAATGCTAATGTTCGCCTCCCGCCCACCGACAAGGCCCCGGCGAAATGTGAGTATTCTTCCATTTCGCTTCATTTGATGTTCAGTCGTAGGAATTTTCAATGTCTTCAACTCTGCTAGCCGCACATTTATGCTATTTTAATTTGCGCCCAAGAAGCCGCGGCACTCAAGTGTAAGCAGAGGGCAGAGGGCTGGAAGCTGCCGGTGTGATTGACTTTGATCTCAGGAGACTCAGTGAATTGGGACTCGCCTGAGCTGCTTGGTCTTTAAAACGAACTGTTAATGATCTGGCAAATTATTATGGCGCCGATGGACTGCGGTTTCCGGCTGATACCGAAAATGCACTCAACTTGAAGGGATTGTTGATTTTTCGGGACCGCCACCGACCACCGCAGGCCTGTCAGCTGGGTTATCGCATGTCTTGGTCGGCCGTTGAGCCTGCAATTTGTTAAATTGGCGTTGGCATTATGATTTTTTTTGTGGCAGTTTTCTTTTACCAAAAAAACCAAAGGCTTTTAAATTAATAACCCAATGACGAAAGCGAGAAAGGCAAAAAGCGAAGGAGTCCAAACGAGTCGGCAGGGGGCAGCAGGACATGCAGCCTTTCGTGCATTCGCGATTCGCGTGTCGAGTTGACGTCGCCAGCTTATAATTTCTTGACAAAGGTGTATAATTTGCACAGAATAACCAAGAACCCGTTGGGCCCACGGGTTGAAGTAAGGGATCTCGTCAGCCTGGGGATAAGAAAGCCTGGGTAGGCTTAGCTGCCAGTCACGTTTCGCCGAGGCTCCGAGGAGCCGTGCGTCAAGTCTCCGGCCTCGTCGAGTGAAATGAAAATGAGAAAGCCCAACACAAATAAAAAAAGCGGGCAAAACAAAAGTCAAATGTCATGTTTATGTCATGTTTGCCTTTTGCTTGCTGCTGGTTCCTTGCTGTTTGTTTTCCTTAGGTGCGCTCTCCACTTGTATTCGCTGTCTCTTCGGTTTTTAGCATGGATATGGTAAAGTTACTGGGGTCAGCCAAGAGATTCGAATTGGGGAATTGCAAGGAAGCCTGTGAGCTTCATTCCTAATTGAATTGGGTGTGTATGTCAGCTGTAACGTCTTAAGATAGAAAGGCCAACGAAGGAGAAAAGCTTGCGAGCTAAAGAACAACCTGGGGTCTTTAAGCCAAAAACAGAACAGAAGATTGTTCCACAAAAAAATGTCTTCAACGCTTAAAAATGTCGAGGGAAACTAATTAACGACTTCGAGAGCAAATTTGAAACTCTTAAATCCTCGAAATTGATTTAAAACCATCACAAAAAATAAATTGATTGAAATAATTGAACTGATTTAACATAGAAAATCCAAATAGCAACAATTTCCAGATAAACTTCCTTTTCTTCCCTGAGCAAATGATACTTTAAGCGTAAATAAAAAAACAAACTCCCCCTCAAGCAATTTTCCAACAGAAGAAAACATTTGCTTTTCAGGGAGATTAAAAGTATGAACATTCCGTGGACCCATTTCATTTCAACCACCCCAGCCTTGCTTGTCGTGCTTTTTATTTATTTAGAAATACTTCACTTGGGCGAAACTGATAAACTTGAGATTGGGAACATCCAGGCCAGCCCAACTGTCCTTCGCGGTGTCTTTCCGCAGCTGAGTCAGTCCCGAAGGTAACAAAGCCCTCCGAGGGGTTTAGCGGGCCGCGATGGTTGCAGGCATTTGACTGCTTGTTTGTTTGGGGCTTTCAACCCGACCGCTCGACCGGCCTCGGCCTGACAGTTGCTTTTATGACAGGTTGCCTGGCTGGCCGTTCTTGTTATTACTTCTTAGGGGAGGCAGGCAAGCTAAAATAATTTTTCGCTGGTTTATTGCGCATACGTCGCGTGGGTTATGGGGTAAAAAGTGCATGATTTATGGACGAATGGGCACTTGAAATTATTCAAATGACTGCCAGTTGTTGTAGTTGACACCCCCTAACTGGTCCCTCGATCTTCCGACCCTTTCTGGCACCACCGCCAAAACGAAAGCCAAAGCAACGGCAAAGAAATTAAAAGATTAAACTAAACGCTTCACTGCGCATTTTGTTGCAGATAAGCGGCCAAGGGGGCATGGCCGGAGCGGAGGGGAGGCGGTGGGTTCAGCAGGGCTCAGCAGACGTGCTAGTAAAAAGGAATTAATTCAGTTAAAAGTTTCACTTAAAAAAATTGAAACAAAAAAAATTCAAAGAAATTATAAAAGAGAGTTTATTGTTGTTGCTGGTGCTGCTGGGTGAACGAGTAGCAAAGTTGGCAGGAAAAGTTTTTAAATATGCTCGCTTGAAAATCTCCAGACCACTGCCGCCACGGCCCCTCGCCAACACCCTGTCCATTCTTTGCTCCTTTTTGGCAAACTCAGTTTCACCGCTTTCAACTCTTTTTTTGTTTTTTTGGTGGGTAAGTCGCACTGCCTTTGCCCTTTTTGGTTTATTTCCTACTTCGTTTCTTTTTATTCTTTTTTTTGTAGCTGCACCAAAACAAATTGCAAATTAAGAACTAATTGGCTTACACAACCTTAAGCAGCCATTAAAAGCAAAGGAGGCCCAACTCGCAAAGAAACACCGAAAATGAAGCAGGGGAAGGGTTGACCAACATGGTGAAGGGTTGGGGATGGGGTAGCACCTTTGACTTTAAACTTTTTCTGAGGCTGAAAAAGTTACCAAAACAGGCAAAAGTTAAACAAGTTAAAATTAAATGCTCGGGCAAAAGTAACACGGCCCCAAATCAAAACAATTCAAAAGAAACCGAAGCCTCGCCAAAGAAAAAAAACAAAAAAGAACTGAAAAGGAAGAGCCGCAACAAAGCGTGAGTGAAATAAAGGGCACAGTGAATGAATGAAGGTCGCAACTGAATTGAAAATCAGGTGGGGATGGGGAAATCGAGACCAATTCCAACTCAATAGCTCGGGCCTTCAACCAGTCGAACTCTTAACTCTCACACACTGCGAACACTTTTCGCACTTTACTTTACTACTCAGCCCTTTAATATAAACCTACGTATGATTTAAACTTCAGCCCTCACTTACTTTGGCATCTGTTTTCCTCCATTTAAATCTCTGCATCCGCCTGGATCATTCAATCGTCTACCATTCAATTCCCCTGCTGCTTCAATAACCCAGTCGTTTGTTCGTCTTTCCTTTACATTTTCTATTGTTGCGTATAATTACAAAATAAGAAGAAAAACAAAATGAAAACAACAGGCCATTGCCTGGCAAAAGGTCCGAAAGGAAGGAACGCATTAAGTTCAAGACTTTCACCTCGTCCATTCGCGTTTCACGCTATTTAAACAACTCAACACTGGTGCTGGTGCGGCCAGGCCGTAGCAACTGTTGACAGTGTATTTACGCTTCTTTAGCAACTAAGTATCCCTTTTTCGTATCCCTTTTCAATTATTTAGATAATTATTTGCACATTTACAAGTCTGCTGTCTGACGTTTACACTGCCGGCTTTTAACCTCGACGACCTAAGCCAGAAAAGGTCCGAGACTTTAGCTAGAGCATTTAGCTAAGTGTAGATTCTGAAATCAATTAACATTATTACCTCCTTTCAACCGAAGGTAAGGTGAAAGAGAGATTGTGTATACGCCGTGTTGTGAATTTTCATGTCACTTAATTTATGCAATTAATTTGCACTTGAACAGTTCAAAGAATCCACACACAGACACCCGCTTGAGCTTAACGCCGATTCCCAGCGAAGGCGACAAAGTGCATAAAAATTGAATGACACGACGCGCGAATGCACTGGCCATGTAATCGCCCGACCAAATGGCAGTTGATCAATAACATCAACAGCAGCAGCGACAAAAACGACAACAGCAGCCACAACGGCAAGGATGGCACTGAGGTAAATTGACAGTGACAGCCTCAGTTGTGGGTGATTCAATTGCCAAGTTGATGGAGATTTTTCAGCTGAAAGGGGACACTTATCGGCCACCGACCGCAAATGGTCAGATAATTCAGAAAGCGAACATTTAAGTCAAAATACCTCTGAGCCTGTTTAAGATTTGTGTAGCGACAAGCAACAGGCAATTAGCGGCAATTAAAAAGCGGCGCAAGATATCGTCTTGGGCTTTATATTGATTTCTTCATTCATTCATTTCATAAACAATTACCGTGAACCTCTCGCTAAAATAAGAATCGTCTCATCGGGTGAAGTCAATGAACTCGGATTTCCATATTCGCTGACGAGTAGGCAACGAAATTTACTGCAGCTGCAAGAGCCGCTGAACAAGGAGGCTTGGGCAGGGAAGGGAGCTATTTAGAAGCCGGGGCCAGTGGTGGTCAGTGTTTAAAAATTAACACGCCACAATGAACATTCGCACAACACAGCAAGCAACCACAACACAGAAAACAAAAACAAGGCGAGGCACAAAAGCTGTGCCAGTCATCGCCAGAAATCCCAGCAGCAGTTTCATTGAGGTTGTCTGAGGGGGCCAAGAGGGAAAGTCATATTTGGTCAGCTCTTTATGATGTACGAAGGGAATTTGAAAAGTTTTCGCATTTACATCAAACGATGACTGCCAAAGCGTTTTATTAAATTATTACCCACACATCCACACGCTTACTCGCACACACACATTCACGCACACTTAATTCCTGTGATATTTGTGTAAGTTTGGCAGAACCGAGGCATAAATTTCCGGGGGTCAACCAGCTGAGTCCGCCCCGCCACCTTCGGCTTCCTTGCCGTCACCAGGAAATCATTTAGCACATTTGAAACATCCGTTGGCTTATTGCACGCCACCCAAAAAAAAACCAAAACGAGTTTGCGGGAGTGAAGACCGTTGGCAACTAAATTTCACCCGACCTTTTTCCGCTCGGCGTGGCACGCATAACAATGCGAAGGCAGCAGCCGACGTTGGCGATGCCGCGGCGCATCAGTCATGCCGCCTTGTTTAATTAATTATGTCGTCTTGCCAGTTTAAAAGCATTTAGGATAAAAGAGCAACAGCAGCAGCAACAGCGATGGCAGTTCTCCGCCCGGCACCGTCAGTAATTTGGGTGGCCGTTTGGTTGGCCCGGGGAAAGTTTGAAAAATGCCGCAGCTATGAAAAAGGCGACCGCAACAACAACAGCGGCCGCACCAACGCCACGCCGAACGGGGCGAGCCAACAACAATGCAACTGAGTGAGTAACTGCCGAGCGAAGTGACCCAAATTATTCACGACACTGCTGACTAAAGTTGATGGTGACGAGAGCCCCCACGACGGGGAGCAGGCAGAAGGTGACGACGCTGCTGCCGTTCCTTGTGCTGGTGGTAATAGTTCAGAGTCCGCTGGTGTGGCAGGCAGAGCGTTCCGCCGAGAGGGCTCTGTCGCTCCGACAATGATGCTGATGATGGCCCGCTTTTGGTCGCCCTCCCAACCCAATTCCCGGCTGCCATTCTCATGGCATGAATAATTTTTTGCATATTTTTAAGCGCCAGAAGGAGAATAAAACCAGCCACGGCCAGCGGACAGGAAGTAACTCGGACTTTGGTCATTGGCCGGTGTGGTTTACGTAGCCCCGGGAATACCGAAAACGTTGCCCAAAATCGAAAGGACGGGGTTTTTACGAGATTCAAGCAAACCGTCGCGACTGACCTTTGGAAAACTGTGAAGGCCGATAGAAAAGGCGTTTTCAAAAACAAAATCAAGATGGAAACCTAAAGTAGGCAGAGCCCAAAAAAAGTCATTGTCAAAAGTATAATGTCCATCTCACGAGAGCGACTTACGCATCCAATTATTTATAATTTCCTCAATATCTTTTAAGCTCTATTTCTATAAGATAAAAACGCGTTAACTTGTGCAATCAGCTGAAAATGGAGGCGCTTTTTGAGCCTTGGATGCGGACAAGCAATGAAGTGACACTTGGATTGAATAGCCGACCGATCCCGACTGTCGATGGAGGAGGTTTTTCTACTTTGCCGGTCTCACTAACCTTTCAATTCTATTGACTTGCGCCACCTCCACCCCTCCCGCTTATGTTTTTGTAAGCGTCTCTTTTGCCGTTTGAAAACCAAACTTCACATAAAGAATTTTTTGATTAGGTCGCTGGCTTTCTTCTCTATTTGTGTTCGTGTGCATATGTGCGATTGTGTGCGTGTGCTTTCTGAGTTTTTTGTTGGTTTCGCGTTTCACTTTACTCCCTCCCCACTCACCCCATCCTTTCCCTCCTGCTACCGTATGGGCCAAAAGAGGCGACCAAAGCGTAAGCCTTTGACGGCTCACGTTTTAGTCGCACGCTCAGCAAACTTCCCCCAAATCATCACCGAGCTCCCCGTGACCCCGACCATTCCACTGCCCTGTTCGAGCGCTTTTGGTCGCCTTTCTTTTACGCGCTTTGACATTTTAAAAGCATTTTTATGTTTGTTTGTAGTTGTAAGCGTGTAATTAGGTGTGTGCGTGTATGTGTGCCTGACTTTTTTGTGGCTTGCAAATGCCTTGGCTAACAACCGCACAGACCCTGCCCCGGCCCCCACTCTCGCCTATTTCCCCACCCACAACTGAAAATATTTGCACTCTTCTGCATTTTTTCCACGCGTTTTTTTACGCTGAATGCCCCGGCAAACGGTGGTTTTTCTGCATTTGTGCCTTTGTGACCCACACAAACACACACTCACCTAAATGACGCTGATAATTCGTGTGTTAATTATGCACAGTTATTTAAACCATTTAATCGCCATTTATTATCATGTTAATTACAAGAGAAGAGGAAAAAAAAATCTAGAATATAAATCGAAGGGGAGAACTAAATTGTCGACGATCGACGAGCATTTGAATGGTTTTGGTTTTGATGGCCAAAATAATAATGAGAATTAATGATCCGTCGCCAAAGAGCCTCTTTCCGTTTTGATGAGGAAAATCAATCAGCTTGAAATTCCAGTGTCCCTGGCACCAAGCGCCAGTCAGGTAGACTGTCGGGCTTCCCCATGAAAGCCAAAAACCAATTAAAAACCGAATAAAGAAAAAAGGAGTTTAATTGATGAGACTGCAGGACGGGAACCGAAAACTCCCAGCCAACCGAACAGCCGCACAAGCGAGCAGTCCAGAAGCGAAGCAACTCGATTGACCATGACGATTTCCTGGTGGAAGGTGGAAAGGCGTTCCTGGCAGCTGGCAATCAATAGAGTATAGATATCCTGTTTCCCCGCTGCCCAATCTCCTCTTTGTGCCTCACACTTTCCATTTATTAACCGGCAACTATCAGTTTCGCTGCAGAAAAACTTTTGCTAAACTCATGAGGGAAAAAAGGGAGCGGTCAGAGGGTGCGAGCCGGCCGGGTCAGTCTTGCCGCTCGAACTTTCGCTTCCGTGCACTTTGCACACTTTCCACTCAATGCAGTGGCGAACCGAGCCCGCTTCTCGGCCCCGCCATCAGCCCGTCGACTGTTTGACGGTCAAAAGTCAACTCGAAGTCGAGTTCACTTCAAGTTGAATTTGTTTGTGGGGCCAAGTGGCGACTCCGGGTCGGGTTGCAGGCAGCCGGGGCGGGTGATTCATTGCTTTAGCGCTTTGACTCTGATGCGTTTAGTTTGCCAGGATGCCCCTGCAAGTGTGTGTGCTTGTTTGTGAGTGTTTTCTCGACCTGCTAACCGAAATCTGCCAAACGCAATTTTGCCGCGAAAACTTTAAAAGAAACTCATCCACAGCCATGACAACTTAATTGTCTTGTCTGTCTGACTGTGTGGGTGTGTCTGCTAAGGGGAAATCCTTTTCACTGCTCCGCAAAATTATGAGTCGATTTCTCTGTATTTTTAGACCTGCCCCGCCTTCGTCCTGCCGCTAACCGCAAGAGGGAGTCACGCACAACAAAAATCCACAAAATATGTTTTAATAAAAGTTTTTTCCCGGAGGAACTTTAGGTTTTTGAAAAGAAGTCTAATAATATTAAGCATATAGAGCGTATAAATATTTAAATTTCGTTCACACAAATACTCCGGCCCTCCCCTCTGGGTGGAGGCAACAGAGTAGAAAAATGATGGGGGATGAGTTGGCCACATTTTTATGCAAATATCATTGCAATTTATTTAGTTTTGTCACGAATTGCTAACCAGCAAAACGAAGAAGCAAGAGAAAGTAGGGACAACAGGGCCACACACACACACAGAGGCAGACATAGCGGTGGGAGAGGGAAGGCGCCATAGCCAAAAGCAGGAAACATAATCAGTCGTGTAAAATTTGTGCTGGGCCAGCAAGACAAATGCGCGCCGAAAGAGTTTCCAAGTCGCTTCTGGTTGAGTTGGCAGCGGCCGCCAATCAGCGACCAAAAAGCCACGAAATGAAAACATCAAACATTTGGCTGGGCGAGGCGGCTAGCCAGGTGGGCTCCTTAGAGGAGGCGGGAAAACAAACGTCCAACTTATCTGTTCAATGGGTGGACAGGCGGGGTGCCAGTGGCCGGGGGCATCAAATTATGCCGCCGCCGCTGCCGTCAGACAATGGCAAATAACACGTTGAATGCGATGACGCCAACGACCGCCAAATGGACAACCGAAAAGGACAAACAAAAACACACGGACAATTGCAGAACGTGCCCGACGCGACATGCCAAAATCGAAAGTAGGCAACATCAATTGGAGGGGGCGAAGGCCCAAACGGTGCACAAAAAACGGTGGCAAAAACGAAATGAACTGAAATAAATTGTACGTTTCCCGAGCAATTTCCATAGGCGGGCCACGCTTCTTGGCGGCTGGCTGGTCATCCGTGTTGTCGCTGTTGTTGGCAGCCATTAAATAAAATGTCAGTTCCACCGACCCACACACATGCACACGGCTACATGGGCACACATACAGCGACAACAATGCTAAAAGTGCCAGCAATCAAATAAATTCAAACGTGACCAAAAATATCCACATATTATCCACTTTCCACCGAGTCCACGTACTTGTGGGGAGAGTGTAAGAGTGTGTTGTGTGGGTGCCTGCACACTGCTTTGGCCAAGTGGGGCTGACCAGACAGGTCAACAGCCCGAGCCCCAGCCCGAGCCCGAGCCCACCAAGCCAAACTGCCCACAGTATTGTCGACTTGTCGGTCCGCCAAAGAAGGAGGACGGTGGCCCTGGTGAATGGTGACACCCCCGGGCAGAACTTTTAATGAACTGCAATTGAAATGTATCCAAAATGGTATGTTCCTTCACCCCAGCCGACCAGTCGGCCAACCGTTCGAGCGATTGCCATGCAGCCGCCTGTCTGGGCTGGTCAGTTTTTTTCGAGCAAAGTTTTCCAATTTTTTTGGCAGCCAGCCGACGCCAGGCAATTGCATTAAATTAAGAGAACTTTCAGCGACAAACAGACCATGAAAAATGCTATATATATTTCTATATGTATGTGTCTTTTCTGTTTAAAGGCTACCATAAAAATCGGCTCAACGAACAGGCGCGCGTATTGCGATCATGAGTTTTTCTGGCCCTGATAAGTAGGCAACAGATTTTAATAATTCGTTGATAACCAGCGAAGTTTGCCCTTCTGTGTGTTTTGTGTTTGTGTGTGAACAAATATTTTAAAGCAAACCTTTTCTGCCTATTAATCTGCAAGTTTTAGGCGCCCACGCTACTTTTGAATTTAATTTAGATCAGCAGTGCCGCAAAGTGATCTTCAAACATTTCAAATCCAATTCCAATGGAGGTGTCCTTCAATTTGAATTACAAATAAAATACTACAATTAAAATAGATAAGATTTAAGTATTTCCCCACGGGATCTATTCTGCTTTAATCTTGTCTGGTCAACGGCTTTATTTCGCGAGCAGCACAAAAGCCTTTCATGTTTTAGTGTGTAAATACTTCAAAACTGATCCATTCAACCGCTCGGACTGTGCGGCTTTGGCCTGGCAATAAAAACAATGAAGGCGAAATTACAACACAGAAAACCGCACACCGAAAAGCGAGAAAGGGAACCGCCAAAGCAAAACAGACCAACCGCCACGACAACCATCGCCACCATCGCCAGCGCCACTCAGCCGACCAAACCAAATGAAAGTACAGTAGACCGTAGACCGAAGCCAACACCGACCAACGCCATTGATGGTCCGTCCAGGCCATTCCAATACAACGGGAATACTCCCACCGCATCTTTCGCAAGACCCACAAAGGGCGATAAAAGGATTAAGTGCTAAAAGCACGAATTTAATCTCTACAAATGTCATTTCGTTTTACATTAAGTCGGTGGGATTTTAGTCCGTCAGTCGTCTGGTCCCGGCCACTTTAAAGCCTCAAATCTTCAGGTGCTGTTGGCCACTAAACAAAGAGAACTACAGGAGAAGTTTTGTTGGTCTGATAGAAATCACTTAATGACAAAAAATGCGCCGCACACAATTATGTCGTTTAATTTAAACGAGATTAATCATAATTACCCCAAAAAAGAAGACCGCGCGGCCAACCGACCGAGTGTCTTTAATGGCGGTGAGTCGGCGCTTGGCAGTTGGCAGGAGCCGGCAGGCGAGGTGGCTTGGCTTGGCTTAGCTTTGCTCTTGGTGTTCCTTTGGCTCTTGGGTCCTAATTGCCTGCCTGCCAACGGCAGCAAATGAAAAATTAAATAGAGAAAGTAAATCAAGCACAAGGAAAACGCCATGACTCCTATTATTGACCGAGTATCGAACAAGAATATGGTTAAAATGGAAAAATTACAATTTCATTCTTTTTCTAGCAAAAATTTAAAAGGACTTTTGCAACGAATTTCGTTTTTCTTTAGGAATCATCTTTGCGGTCAATGAATCAATTCGGATAGAATTGGAAGAGAAAATCAATCAGCAAAACATCTTAAAAAGAGCATTCATACGTTAACTTAATTGAATCGAGAGTGATTTTATTTTGCCTTCACTCAGTTAATTTTTCAAAGCTATCCTGCTGGCAAATTCAAAGTGCCCCGCTGGCTCCTTCATCGCCGCCTGCCTGCCATTCTGCCGGCTGCCTCGCTGTTGCTGCAATGCAATTTATGAAAAATAATTTAAATATCAAAAGGCTTTCGTTTTAATTACGCCGAACACAAAAGCGAAAGCAAAGCAGGCAAGCAAAAGTCGCTGTTAGTGCCAGAATTGACTTGCCAGCCCTCCCACTGCTGCCCACGAGCGGTTCTCTGGCCCGGCATCCGTTTATATTTCCAAGATACCGACGCCATTCTTATTGCCCGCTGCTGCGTTTAAGTTTAAATAATTAATTAAGATTGATGCAGACTCATTTGTCTTCGTGCGCCAAGGAGCCCCGCCCTCCCAGCCGCCGTTTTGGCCGATCTCCCCATCGACTTCCCCTTTCGACTAGCGCACTTTGCATTTTCGCTTTTCAATTTGTTTGCTGGCCTCGACGCCGCCGTCCTCCTCCCTTGGCTGTGCATAAATTTGCAACGCAACCGTGTTTTATATGACGCAACATTTTGTATTAGTTTCCATTAAAATTTCACTTTGTTGTTTGCGCGGGCCACCAGCCAAGGTGGCCAAGACGGCGGTGAAAACGGTCGGCGTCTGGGCGTGGTTTTCCTATCTTTAAAATCTGCCAGGCAGCCAACCCACTGTTAAACCACTGCGAAAAAACTAAAGCACTTACTCGCCGCCCTGTTCCGCCAGCCCCGAGCCCCGCGCGCCTTCTCATCTTGACTGAAATTTTAGCCAGCGCAGCAAACTCAACGCCAATGAAGCTTGGCGTTTAGTGAGTGCCTTCTTGCTGGCTGTATACAATTTTTGGATAAATCCACTCGCTCAACCGCCCGCTCCCCGGCACACCCATCCGTCGCCCAACTTCCACTAACTGCCACCATCAGCAGTAGCGTCAATTGGAGGAGAAGCGGCGGCACTGGCACTGCTTCCAACAACACCAGACAAAGTTGCAGTTGTTGTAATTACAATGTAATACCCAACCCCCCAGCCCCTGGCATGCCACTGCCACTGCCGCCCACTCACTAAGCACGCATGACGGCTTGCCAATTCGCCGGATTACAATGCAAAATGAGTTTATAAACAACGACAATGAGGAGAGCGAGGGAGGAGGGAGCCAAACCGACAGACCCTCTGCCATTTCTATCCATCTGGCCTTTGGTGTATCCCATCGACAATGCGGCCACCCAGCCAATTTGGTCGCCAACTACGCCAAATTGCTAAAGAGATAAAAAATAATTGCAATTGACTGCCGCTTGCTCGTACCTCCTCCTGCGAAAAAAAATGAGAACAAACAGAAAATTTGCTGCAGCAACAAAAAGTTTAACCCCTTACCGCCCGCGCATAAATAAATCCCAGAAATAAAAATGGCAAAAAAATTGGGGCTCTGTAATTTTTCTGGTGCCCGTTAATTGAGCCTTTGCACTTTATTCCCTGGCCGTTGGCTGCTTAATTCCTTGATTTTGCTATGCCCTACATTTTTGGTTAAAGGGGTTCATTAGCTACAATGGAAAGTTCAAGGGATTCAGACCACAGACATAACCAGAACTAGGAGGATTTTTAACGAATAAATCTGAATCTTCTCTCACCTTTGTGGAAAGAACAGAAAGAAAGTTCAGTATGGAGACAATAAACCACGGATCGGTAGCCAAAGGATTTCGTTACTGAAAGCCTTTGTCTATTTTTTTTTACAATTCTCTGATTTCTTAATTGAATCCTAACCAAAAAAAAAAAGCGCGCGTCGACAAACATTAAATGGAATGCACTCAAGAGCATTTTGGCCTCGGTATACGGAAATTGCATTCCCGTTTCATTTATTTTAAACTGCCAGATGGCAATTACCCCTGCTTCATCCACACACTGCAGCCACCGCCTAGTGCGGTAAACAATGCTTATTTAAATAAATCCCATTCACGAGTGTACGCATGTGTGTGCGTGTGGGTAATGAACATAAAAATTTAAATATGTAATAATTAGTGGGGAAAAAAGTTCGCTTTAAAAATGAAATCACACACATGAGGAAATAAATGGAAAAGCAAGTGAGAAGAAGAAGACCAGCCGTATATTTAATACAAATCGACTATTGTTGTTGTTGTGACTTTTATTGTAGTTTTTGTTGTTTCTGGCGCGCTGCTAATGAAAACGAAATTAATTAATTTAAAACAACAATTGGCCACTGAGCCGATCTGAATGCCGAATACGTTTTATAATCAACCCACCACGCACAGCTGCCAACAATGTAAGCTTCCCAGTGTGTGTGCCCTTAGTGTGTGTGTGAGGGGGGGCACACTTTGCTGGGGCATATCATGCATATGTAATTATTTGGTAGTAGGATTCTCTCGCATCCTGGCAAATGTTTACAGGACAAACAAGCTTTGAATATGGTGGCAGCCCAGTCAGCCAACACCAGACAGGCAAACAAACCCCAGCGGGTGGCAGGGGGCGGCACGTGGGTGCGGTGTGTTTGGGTCACAAAAGTTCGAGGCAAACAAAAACGCAGTAAAAAAATTGTTGCATATTTTGAGGCAGCACGCATAAACACTGCCCCCAAAGACTCCTCCTGGCGCTCCCACAGCCAAACCTGTGCTCCATGGCAGCAGCTAAAAGACCAAAAGACCACGTACTTAGCCTGATTTACACGTTGCCATGGCAGTGGCCAAAAGAGGCGTCGGCGTCGGCGACGGCAACGCAGAAGACGCCTCGCCTCCGACGTCTCCTTCCCACATTTGCATCACAAATGTGTCTTTTTCAGGTTGCTTGATTTTGCATAACCCCTTTCAACACACACACACCCACACACACACACATACACATACGCCACATTGGTTGGTTGGTGGAAGGCATCGTCTCATCGTTGGGCTCCGTCAAAGTAATAGAGCCCCGGTCGAAACCTTGTGCTGGCGTGGCTTTATTTCATATTTTTCCCGACCCGGGCAACATTTGCGTATGATTTACATCACAAAAGCACTCGCTGGCGATGTGCTTTTTACGTTTTTAGCATTTTTCATCCTCCCGCCACGACTCGCCCACGGGGAAAACTGTTTTCGGTGCGGGGCTTCCAGCTTGTTTGCCAAGTTGCCTAATTAAAGGAAATCTGCCTGGAAAATATTTACCTAATGCTTTCTACAAAATATTCCTAGGATACCGTCAAAGATTCTTGTAAGCTGTTAATCTTTTCATTGGTAACAATAGTTCGGCCAATAAATTATGAATCCAGGAATCTGCATATGAATAAATATTACTTCCAATTGAAATGCGGGACGGATGAGAAAGCCGACCAATTGTCGCATGTGCAAAATTAAAAAACAGCAATTTTCAATAAAAATATATAAGCAAATATGAAGCTCACCTTCAGCATGCGGGCAGAAATATCTTTTGCAAATTTTGTAAGTGAAATCTTTTGATGCTGGCACCCACAGAGGGAGGGGCCCAGAGGATTGAAAAATCACATGCAATTTTCTTGTTCGGTAAAATGAAATGGAAGAGCGAAGATTCCATTGCAAAGTTTTATTTGAAATTTGTAAAATCAATTTAAAAATTGACCAAGAAGCAAAAACCGAGAAAGAGGGAAAAGGAAGGACGACGGCTAAAGGAAGAAAAATATGCAGGCTTTCCGATTCATGGGGCTTTGTTTATGATTATAATGAAGATAAATGAAAATATTTCTGGCAAATAAAACGCATGACTTGAATGAATTTATATGAAATATAAAAGAATATTTCTCCAACCAGAAAGGCGATCCTACAAATTGCAATCAGCCTGATGGCTCCCGTATTGACCAGCAGACATGAAAGGCAATCAAAGGCCATTTTTCCCATTGCTTGGGCCTTAACTAATTAACTAATTTCGATGTCTGTCTCTTCATTCATTAACTCGATTCCCAGTTTACTTTGACTTCCTGCTAAGTGTGTACTTACTTTGTGAGGTGCGTAGTTGTGAGTGGGTTGTGTGTGTGTGGTGGTGTGTGTGCTGTGTTCTCTTCCGCCTAATTGTTAGTCATATTATGCAAAGTATTGTAGCCAGCGGACTGTCTGTTTAATTGTCCGTTGGGCATTTGCTATCCACCCCTTCAAATTTGTTAAGCGAGGGCTGCGTGAAAAACAAGAATCAAGAATTCGAGAAAACTAAACTTTCAGTCTCTTCCACATATTTTCTTGCACATATTACTCAAAATTCTCAGCTCTTCTCGGCCCTGCCGCATTGCAGATTCCTTCGAAAAACTTAAAGTCAATACATTTTGGCTTGGTTTTGAGCCCAATCATCTCATAAAGTTTAGGCATTTCCGAGCGAAAGCTGTAAGTAATTTGCAGGCATTCTTGGCATGCTCCCAATTGCCCTCAATATTATAAAATAAATGAAACTTTAAAGAAATATAGAATAAAACTCATCAAAGATATTATTTCCCTATATTTGATCAACTTTATCGGAAGTATTTTTCATCATTTCAACTATTGGCTGCGGCCCACGGAAGCTTTGGTAGCTCCCCTCGCTGATGGGTGCGGGCAGGAGGGAAAGGGCAGCTGTTCAAAGTGTCCACATTGCAGGAAAGCGCATTTGTATTTATCTAACCACGACACACACACACACCCCACAAACACACACTCGTCGAGTCAATTTATTTAGACGCTGTCCGCTGGTCTATGAAAATTTTCAACATGGCCGCCGCGCCGTCCTGCACTGAAACTTTGCCAAAATTTAACAGCGGCCGGTTTTTTCAGATTTTGCATGGGTGTGTGTATAAGGAGGAGGCTTATCGTGTGCATTACACAAATACTTTCGTATGTACAATTGAAATTTACAGCACTTCAATAGCGACCGGAAATTTGGCCTACCTACCAACAGCTGTTTCCTCTCGTTCGACACTCCAACTGTTCAATTGGACCCACGTCCCAGTGTCAGTTTCCACGGCAATGTGACATTTAATTCGACTTCATTTCAGCCACACGCACACATCCCAGGCTCAGACAAAATGACTGTCAGTGCCCCAACTACCCAAGGACATACAAAGTGCTGCCCTTTTTTAAGGGAAGTGAGCTGCTATTAAAATTGATTTCCTCCCGCTCTGGGCAAGAAAAATTACCCTACCTTTTATCAGCAGGTGTGTGTGTGTGCGGCATAACCACGTTTAATTGCTTTAGAGCGCATTTCCATGTTGGGCCGAACAGCTTGTCTTATGTGTCTGTTGTAGGGCAATCGGGATTTATGCATTGTGAACATGCAAACTATCAGGTAAAAAGCTTGTACTCTACAAATTAAGCTGGGATTGTCATGGCTGTCCTACAGCTGCCTAATTAAAAGCTACTCCATGGGGAAGATCATTTTTATGTTTGCCGCCCGCACTGCTTGACCCATTTCCGCATCCGGCGGCACCAGTCTGCCTCGATGTAATGATTTAATGGAAAATTTATTTGCGATTTACTTTGAAAGTCGAAATATCCGGCAAACATCGATTTGCCCCGGCCGCTCCACCTGCTGTCGAATTACTAACCGAAAAGCTGAATACTCAAAACGGCGCCGGGGGCGGGTGCGGGTCAATGTTGATTGTCTGACTTTATATAAATAGCCTTGCCGTGTATGCTGCTGCTAACAATAAGTATAAATGTTTACAAGCAATAAAACCACCAATACAAACATATCACACACACGCCCACCCACACACAGGCACTTCTAATGATAAATAGGCCGCAAATGACACACACATTTAGAAATATGACCTCGCCCACGCCAGTGCCGCTGTGGCAGCTCTTGGCCTGTCATGAAACAGACAGAGCCGAAGCAGATTCGATTGTATGAGGCACAAAGCTTTAATTGTTATTTTAATGATAAAAATGGAGACAAATTACCGGCACCCACAACGGAAACTGCCTGTAACTACAACAATAACAATACCCATAAAGCCCAACAGCCAGAGCAACAACGAAATCAACTAATGCCAGACAATAGCAACAGTTCATTATTACAAGCGCTCCAGACACACGCACATGGATTGGGACTTGGGGGTGGGGAACGGGTATTGGGCAACCGCAATTTGTAGAAATGCCGACCCAGTTACCTTCTGTCGATATCGACTCATTCGGCAGATTTATTGGTTTGCATTAGCAACGGAAATCAATAAAAATGAGAGCATTAAGCGAGTCCCCCGCTGAAGGTGGTGCGGAACGCACCTAACCAATCGAATGGAAGGGAAAGAGACAAATTGCCTGGCAAACAAATCAACTTGTAGTCAAGAAATGAGCAACACTTCACAGAGCATTGCTGACGGCCAACTGAGCGAACCAGGCTTGGATATATTTTCAAGTCAGCAAGGTCGCAATTCGTAGAGTGGAAAGACCACATCAGACCTCCAATTGGAGTCCGAAAAAAAAGAATTGAAATCTAACGATTTAGTTAATAAACTTTTAAGCCCTCTCCTGTCTGTCGAAACTAAATGCCGAAGAGAGTCGGTGGAGAAGAAGAACCTTACTTGAAAAACAAATCGAATGAAAAATGGTCGAAAAATTATAAACAAAATCGATTCAAAATCAAATCCACAGATTTAATGGATTTAGGAGCCAATTCGTAGAAATCCCAAGAACGCACACTTAACAGACGAAGCGAAAGTTTATTGAAATTGAATGAAATGCAAGTTTCTTTGGAAAACTTAGCCAACTTTAAGGCCAAAAAGGTCCCCCACCGCGTTCTCACTGGTAAAACTTAAGAAAGAAAATAAATTTCGTTTTCTTTCTAGGCGGTGATTGGCCCCCTTCAGCCCTCAAAGCAACTGGCGTGTGGTTGATATTTTCTTGCATGACAAAAGCCAATTTTACAAAAAAGAAATGAAAAATCAAAATAATTTAACTTTTAATTGATGTTGGCCAGAAAGTTTGCTGAAAGCTTTTGTTTTTTAAATATGACAAATATTTCCCAGCGTCCACGCCATCCCACCACCCAGGGGAGTCGGACCCTCAGAGGCACACATAAAATCCGCCGCGCACGTAAGTAGGCAACAGTTTTTTTTTCTCGCTGTCTCTTCAAAACACTCGACAAAGTTAAATAGCCCAAAATGCACAACTAGCACATTTTTTTGGCTACAACTGGGCCAGTCAGGACACGAAAGAGGCAGAGGGGGAAAGATTCCCAGCGCCCCTTGCTGTGCCCAGCCACTTACGAATTCATTTTGAGCCGCGCACTTTATCACACAACCAGCGATCCCCAGATCCACTGCAGTGCCGAGGCACGTAAAACAACACCCAAAAAATATCAGCAAAAAATAAACTCAACCAACTCTGGCTTAAACACATAGACAACTAAATTTCATGTACTGAAAATTGTATACTCTCCATTAAAGCTGCCCCACACTAAGACCCAAATGTCTCCATTCTTTGAAACAAATTCAGCTTCTATTAACTTTTGAAATATGAAGCTTGGACGGACATCTGACAATTGAAAGGGAAGTTTTATTATCAGAGATCACTAAACTATTTATACCAATACATTCGAATACCTGCAACTTTATTCCTCATTCTTCAGTGAAGCCAATAAGCCCGCTAAGTCGCGGCCTTTGCATATGTAGGGTATGAAAATTGAATAAAATTTCACTACATAGTCGAAAATTTTGTATTTCAAGTGCATATTTTGTTTGATAAATTGTTTGGCCCAACAACTGGCGGCGGCAGCACTGGCACAGGCGAAGGCGGGCATTTGGGGCCCCCAAAAATGGGCGTCGGGGGAGACACAAATATGCAGCCGCCGCTACCGCCGAGCATACACACGGAATTTATACGCCAAAGTAAAAGCAACCGGGACTGCAGGGAAACTATTAAAAATGCTGGGGGTGGTGGAAGCAGGACCATCCAAAGTGTTGAATGAACGCAGCTGCACTTTGTGGGCGTTTGGCTGGCCTTGTTTCATTTTTTCAGGGAAAAATTTGATATGGTTGCGGTAAAGGATCCCTCTCCCACTGCAGCCCAGACAAGGTCTATTCTTCCTTTCATCCCGGCCGATTGTTTTGTCCGTGTGGGTTTGGAGAATTGTGTGTAATCTGGGTCATTGGCTGTAGGGCAGGAGGACCCGCTTGTTGCCTCGATTAATCGAGGTCCACTGCAAAATCAACAGAGACCAAAGTTCAGCGAATCCCAAGGCTGTTAGCAAAGTGACTCGGTGTCAAAACACAAAACCACAGGTATAACACACAAAACACCACCACAAACAACAACAACACAGGCAGCACCAGCATCTGCGATTGGGGACTCTGCTGCAGTTGTAAAAATATTTATGCTTTTGCGGGAATTCGCTGGCAATTTTAGCCAGCCACGTCACAGTTGGCGTATAAAAATATTTTTCAAAAATTTTCGGCCAACTTCGCCCACGCCGGGTTTCTTTTTTTAGGCCCCGCACCCAACGTTCTCTGAGCCGAATTAGGTCAAATTTGGCGCTGCCATCGACATTCCAGCTGAGCCCAAAGCAAAGGGCAGGGGCCGGCCCGGAGAAGTTGGCTTTTTTAATGAGGTGGTTTCCATAATCAACGCGCGAGTTGGCTGTCATTGACAGCAACATCATCATCACCGTCGCCCTAGTCATCGCCTGGTGTCCTCGTTGGTGGTCTGCTCACATTTCCGCGTTAGCCATAAATTCACCTGGTGTGCTGACATTCCCACCATATCAAATGGTTGGCCCCTCGCAGTCCACCCGAGACGTTGTGGCGGCTCTCCAGTTGGACTGGTCGGTCGACGACGCTCGACTCCTGTGGCGTCCCGGGTTGATGGTCGGTGGCGGCTCCTGTGAACCGTATGACAGCCACCAGCCCAGCACCCCCTTCATATTAATAATGCGGCAGGGCAGAACTTGCAACTGGCAGGCAATGCAACGGGACGATGCTCCAGTTACACGGCAACGACACCAAACAAACAGCAAAAGACGACAACGACAACAAAAAAAGGCGCACGGCAGAAACTGCAACACCAAATCCACTTGTGGCGGAAACGAGAAGGCAGCGGGTGGCGGACGCGATGGCAGCGAGTCCCCCGGGGGCCATTCTGTTGACTTCATTTCTTGCAATTGCTTTTACAATGTTGCTGCGTCATTTGACGCCCATTTGGCCTACCGGGCGGGGCGAACTCGTTGGGCGCTATCGATAAACGATTGCAGGCCACCCTGGCAATTGTGTATGCAGTTTAATTGCGATTCAAGTCTCCGATTGAGCGGCCAGTTCAAGAAACTTCAACTTCTCCTCACGCCCCCAGAAAAACCACGAGAAACGCCTTAGTGCTGTTGCACGAAAAAAAAAGTTGAATGGACAAATCGATAAGAATCAATTGGCTTAATCACATAAAATTACACGGCTGGCCGATAGCCTAAGGCGGCCGGGGAAAAAAATTATTGCCCGCCTGTAATTTACCTAAATTGAATATTACACATACGCCCCGTTAACTTGGACAAGCGTCACTTTACAAAGAAGCTCCACCCACATCGCCCCTCAGGCCAAACATCGGCAGACCAATAAAGGGCGACTAATCAGTGTCCCCACACACACCCGCACACACACACACATCACGTCAGACCAACGGCCACAAAGACCCAAACACTTTCCTTGACAGGGCGCCTGCCAGCGGTTCTGTCGATGACAGGAGAGGGGGCAACGGCGGCGGTCGGGAGAGCTGAACGGCACACATACCTGAGGCGCATTATCCACTCTATTAACACGATTAGTTACACAAATACAAAGTCACAAAAGCCACACAAGCCAAGACCCACAACGCACCGCGTCCCCAAATACCCCAACGGCAAAGGGGCCGGGAGCACTTCCCCTTTCCTTCCCCCTACAGGAAATAACGAAAGGAAGCAAAACATTAGCAACAAACACACACAACGAAAGGAAGTCCTAAGCTTCTCCCGGAGGCGGCTGGCGGCTCCTCAGGGAGAACGAGGCTCAAGGAGGCGGCGGCCTGGCCCACTTACTTAGCAAATAAACATTGATTAATTTGTTGACAATGCGTACGCTTGTCAATGGTGGCGTTTATCACTTTGAATGGCCAACAGGCTGACCAACAAGACACACACACACCTACACATACAGCCACGCACAGCTGTGCCCCGTCCCGGATACGAGTGCGTCTTTTGCTATTGAATAATGGGAACGCGCTGTCCGCCGCATACCAAATGACGGCGGGTCGTCGGTGGCGTTGCGTGGGCTTCAATAAACTTCAATAAATGTTAAAAGGTTATGCACGGCCACCCCCGCCGAGGCAGCCCTTCAATCCCGGGCTTAATGGATTTCTCATTGCCGCCAATAAATCTTGTCCATTGGAGTTTTCGATGACTGCGTGTCCTGGATTCGATCAACAGTTTGTATTTGACCGCTTGAATGTTGGCAATTATAAGAAGTGCCGGGGATGCCGCCAAGATTGATCACCATACCAAAAGATACCACTTACGCGTTTGCTAGACACTTGTGTCAGTTGGTCAGACGAAATCCTTCAACTTGATCCGCTTGTAGTTTATGGACTTACCGAGGACGTTCTCAGTTTTGAGTTGGGCGATCTGTCGGGGCTGGGCGTGGTGGACAGACCGCAAAACTCACTCGAAAGCAATTTAAATGCTCATTACGACTTTAAGTAGGCAACGGAAATTAATTGAATTGCCATTTTTCAACCGCAAACGAATACACAGCCAGAGGAACAGAGATGCGGCGGCTGAGCACGGTCGCTCAGCCGGCAGCCGCAAACCAAACACGACACTTGAACAAATACCCACACACACACATACACAAAGCCCCAAACATACATACACCCACATACAGAAAGCATCAACTTACCCACAGTCTGTGGGAGGAGCATGGCGGAGGCGGCTGAAATGCCGCCAGCAAAAAGGGCATCGATTGCTTATTTCATTAAGTTAAAGAGGACGGCTGAAGATAGCGGTGGGAGGGGATTGCAAGCGGTAAAAACAAAACTAAATTTGTGCGCCAAGAAAGAACAAAAGCAAAGCAACAAGCGCATCAACGGCAAACAATCAGCCGCAGACAGGCACAGACAAATCCACACCGACAGGCCGCCACCCAGGAAACATTTTTGATGCAAGCAAATCAGCTGAATAGGCTCACAAGATTTATTGCCATTTCAGAGCCTAAGAAGAGTGAAAAGAATTGAAAGAATGAAATCCGCATTTAAAGGGAAAGAAAAGACTTTAGTTCAAAATACTAAAGAAGGAACAGTCATCAGGCCTTAAAAGGGTTTTTGAAAATGGAACAAATTTTTCGTTCAAAGTCTGGCTATAAATCAAAAATTGCACAAATCAACCTTAACTGGATTTTTGTTGGAAAATCTCAGCCTCAAGCGACGGCCTTTGCATAAAACATAAAGAACGTAATGTCTCAGTTTGTTGGGTATAAAAAAGCCCTCCAATCGGCGGCTCATTCACTCACAGACACCAACAAATTTAGTCAGTGAGTAACCGAGACACTCACACATTCACACTATTCAGGAATTGATCCGCTTAACGTTGATCACTTGAAAAAACACAAACCGGTATGGGATTCAGGATTTTCTTGTTTGGTTTTTGTCTCCGCAAAATCCGTTTGATGTTGCGCTCCCCTTTCTCCGAATGCCTCCTCGCCGCTGACGCATTAAATGTAACCCAAGACATTTTACTGGCCATTGCTTAGAGCCTACTGAGCCGTAAGCGGGGAGGCAGCCGGGCAGGCAGGCAGGCGATTGTGCGGTCGAGCGCTCGGGAAGGCAGTGGGTGAATGTCAATTATGGAAATGGGCATTTGAGAATCGTAATTTATGTCCTTTGGGGGGCTGGCGAAATATCGGCAACTATAAATTTAAATACTCATATCCGCAATTTCTGGTGCAGCAGCGATAAGCGAGCCTTCCAAAAAAGTAATGGCCTCCCTAAACCGGCCCGCCCGGCTCGACTGCCATCCCCGACACTCTCATGTGGGTGTGTCCGCATGAGCGATTCAACGATTCCGAGGCATAAAAACAGGATGCACTAAGGCGGCTCCTGTGGCTGCTGCCGCTGCCACTACTGCTGTTGGTCTGGCAGCTCAAAGTGGAAATTACTTGGCAACCACTCAAAACGCGTCTGGCGTTTATTTAATGGCCGTGGTCGCCACCCTTCCCCATTCCGCAATCCAACTGCTTGGCGTTGACTGCGCCGGTCACCAAGCCACCGTGGCGGCCCCAACATTGCCAAACCGCTCAGAGTCTTTGGCCTTTGAAGTGCGAGCAGCAAATATTTGAAATGCAAACGCGTTGCCCTAATCACATCAGCCAACTGCCAGTGGCATTGGCATTGGCAATGATATTTGCACAGGGGCCGCCCTACCAATGGCGATACCCACTGATGGACGCGATTGCGGTGGCTGTGGCTGCTGAACCATCAGGAATTTTTAAAAATCAATTAAGAACCAGGAAATGATTTCTAGTTAATAAGGCTCTGTAGCGGCTTGCGAGGGATCAAATATTTGAAGAAGTGTGGTGAAATAATATTAATTTTGAGTGCGGGCTTCTAATTGATGATCAAATATATTTTGTCAAGACTAAGGCGCCCCAAGTTTGAGAGATCTGTAAGTTCTTTAAGCATTGAATACTTTTCTGTCGAAGGCTTTAAAAACGGCCTTACAATCTTAATTAATGAAGCGCTTTGCTTCTTTGCAGGAATCAACTTAAATATGAGAAAGTGTAAGGGGTTTATAAATTAATTATCAATTTGAAGAAAATCTTTTCTAAGTGGAGTTTTAAGCAATTAAAAAATATGAGCAACTAATGAATCACCATCATCTATACTTCATTTGTTTCAGCGACTAATTAAGTAAGATATCAGGCCTTAAACTTTACCATACATTCTTTCCAAAAACTGCCACATTCTATAGAACAAATAAAATTACTTCTATGTATATCATCAGATTATCGTCTTAAAAAAACACGTCTCGTTACGCATTCAACTAATGAAGTCACTAAGGTAAAAGCACGTCGTTCTGGTTATGAAACTGCCAAGCTAACCTCCAAAGAACTTTATTTCCAGATAGTTTTATTGGGTCTCTACCCTTTCGCTAGCCTCGCCACTATCTGCAGGGCCGAGTGGGCCTCTCTTTCTGGCGGCTGGTTGCAGTCAAACTTGTGGCGAGATTTATGATTTGAGTCACGACACTAAACAGCTTCCGCCATTAAATACAAACGCATATTTCGAGGAATCCCCACCGCCCACCACCCAGGCATCCCTACCGGTTGGCTGGTCGCTGCTGGCGTGCCTGTTGGTGGCTGTTTGTGTTGGCGCTGTTGGCTCTCGCATGGCGACATGCTAAACTCAACTTAAATATGAATTATGAGCATCTTAAAAAGCCACAGCGAAAGGATAATTTTCATAAATATCCCACATCAGCGTGAGAGGACGAGCGGTATAGAATTGTGGGAAGCATAGCTGCCACTGGATTTGTGTGGGGAACATGGCATCTCTCAGTCCACAGCTGGGGTCCTGCCAACGCGAAGCGGAGGGCATTCGCTTGCCGCACATAAACACACAATTAAAAATAATAAAATTTCAACGTGCTGGCAATTAATCTGCCGTCCCAGCCACACGCCCGGCCGGGCACATGTGGCCCAAGCGACCCTGGTTATCGCAGCGTTGCCAGATGCTGGAAAGTTTACCAAGAAGCGGACGCTCCGCTGGGCTGCCGTGTTTGTTGTGGCTTTCCATTTTATTAATTTCATTTTGCTTTTGCCTCATGTTTGTCCATATTTAGAGATGATCACCGGTGGAGGGGCGCCCGCCATAAATCCGCGCACAAATGTAAACCAGAAAAGAGAAAAACTTAAGTGCGTTTGTGTGTCCGTTTTGGCCGCATCATTTAAATGTGGGCGGCTTTTATAGATGCCCAATGTGTGGCTGTGTGTGTGTGCGAGTGCTTAGCCGTGATATATGGCAAAAATGGTGCGGCAGTCGCTGCTGTTGTTGTTGGCATTAAAAGTTCATTGCTTGCACATAAAGAACATCAAATGTTGGCCAGAGCCTAGGCTGGCAGCCCGCTAACTCCCCCGCTGACTCCCTGCCCGGCTAAATACACAACCACAATTTGAGTTTGTCATTGCAGCTATTAAATTCGCACACACACACGCTTAGCTCACACTTCCTGCCACATACACACACAGACAGGCCGACAGGCCCATGCCCTCGCCCACGTCTACATTTTTCCTATTTGCCTATGCAAATCTAAACTCTGTTTTGTTTGCGGGCCCTCGTTAAAATCCTGGGAATGTTGCTGTTCTTTTTGTTGTTCCGGTTGGGGATTTTTAAATACCCTAACCAATGAAAATATAGTGTATTTACTGATCTACAACAAGGATCTATAGGGAAAATTTAAGTTCCACTTGAATTCTGACGAAAGGGAGAATTCCTACGAAATTGCAGAGCTTTCTTTCTGTAGATCCATTTTCTGTCTTTCAGTTTCAATGCATTAAAAATAAATACGCTTCCAATTAAGTTTTTACTTTTAAATAAATTGGAAGAGTATTTCGAAGTCACTGTTTGGTTTCAAGAAATTCAACCAAATTATTTTCAATGTTGGCCATTTGCTCTACTTTTTAACGGCTGTGTCTTTTTTGTGGGTCAAATCGAATTTGCCACTCTTTTCAAATTCTGTGTCAACGCATTACCGCATAAATAAACCAAGCAAAAAAGAGGAAGCAATGTAGTTAGAAACGCAAAAACAAGGACCAGAGACAGCCCTGAATTTTCCCATAAATTGAAAATGAAAATTCAAAGCCCTACGAGCGGGTGAAGTGGCAGCCGACCTTTCGGCATTTTCCAATTATATTTTATCCCTTCTGCGGCACCGGTATTTGCTTACCTAGAAATATTTACAACAGCCGACTGAAATCATTGAAGTTTTTTTAAATGCCCGAAAAACTCAATTAGGCAACTTTATTCTGCCCCTACCGTTTTCTGCTCTTTGCTAATTACAAAAGTAGCAGCCATCCACCGGTCCCGAATTTCCAGAAAAAAAATTAAGCAAAAGTGTGGACAGCGAGTGCAAAGCAAATGTGAAAATGTGTAAGCCATAAATGATAACAAGCAACCGCATAAACCGCTTTTGCCAGGGCGACGGCCAGAATTGCCGGTGTACCAAACACCCTCGAACCTCTCATCCGCTGGTAGCCAAAAATGGTAACCAGCACGCACACAGACCCAGACAAACGTACCTGACGACCAGCAGCCCACCAACCACACACACACACCACACACTCAGCCGCCATTCGCATGGCCATCCTGGCCACAAATTGCGCAAAGCCGCTTATAAAGGTAAGCGTAGGCCAACACGCTCCTCCCTCCCTCTGCCAGCCCACCAAAAAAAGAAGTAAAGTAAAAGTTGGCCAACCCATTCATCTGGCCCCTCGGCAGCCCATTCTTCTGTGCACACAAAAATTTATAAACAACAGCAAAAGTTGCCTTCGGGCCTCGGGCACGTGTGCTGTCGGCCGTTGTCGCCATGACTGCGCTGCCTTATTTCAATTGTTATGATGATGACAATATTAAAAGTGCTAAACGAGTGAGCCCCTTGCCCAGCCGTTTGCCGTGCCGAACTGCCGGCAGGCTCAGCTTTTCCACACCCACTCACTTTGACTAATTAAAAGAATGCCGGGCCGGGCGGCCTGGGCACTCAAGTGCGTGCAAAAGTCCAAAGTCATGCGGAGTGTCCTGTGGGCGTCGGCTGAGTCCTTCTCTGGGCTTGTTCTGATAACCTCGAGCAGGCCCTCGAGCACACAAATCACATAAATTCCAATTGAGTGCATATTTTAGCCAAGGGGAAAATATAAATTTACTGTGCACTTGACTGAACGCTGGGGTGGGGAACGAAAAGGCGGGTGATATCTCCAGTCAGCCGTCGATTGAGTGGCTCGATTCGAGTGGTTTCGGTTCCAGCAAGCCCTTGGAGTGGCTGCCGCCACTACCGCTGACGACGCTGCCTATTCCACGGTGCGTATGATTAATTTGCTTAGTTTTGGTTGTTCACAGGCTGTGGAGAAGCCGCCACTGGCTTTTTAATGACGCTGCTCTTAATGAACGCCAAAATTCACAAAACTACCCGAAACTTTTCAAGCGTCTCGCTCTTGGCCTTGGTTAAGTTGCTGATGGAGTTTCACAACCAAAATAAAGGTATCCATGGAACTAGGTAACTGGGTGGTTACTCGAGTTGTAGCTGATTTTTCAACCAAAACGGCAAGGTAAGTTATTTTATGGATCAACTTATCATACACAAAACTTAAGCTTATCTTTACCTTTACTCGTAGTTTAAGATTTTGAGTTTCAGTATGAAAGCCCCAACAAAATTTAAACGATTTTCCAAGCAGCCGATTGAAGCTTATCACGCACAATTCTCCAATAGAAACCTTTCATGTGTCGTATCTTTTGATTCCCTTCGAAGACTTTATTTCAAAATGCTCTTTTCCATTTTCTGGGAAAGGGCATGCCCGGCAGACAGCCGAGGCAGCAGAACTTTCAGCGATTCATCAATTAAACAAATTTGCTAATGACTACGAGGGAAGGCAAAACAGCAAGAGGAATGCAGAGGGGAGACAAAAGAGTGCCTTGGTTTCTTTCGACAAATAAGAAAAATCACTCAAATGTGGTAACTTTTCACGCATGCGGTTGCCGCTTGCCGCCGGTTGGGGCGGCTCGTCAAGCACACAAAAAAGCGTTGCCTGCTTTTCTGCGGTGGCAGAAAGCAAAAGTTTTGTGCCATTGGCGCGTGTTCGACAACAGCAACAACCCACACACAACATTAGATGGTGGCAGGCTGACTGTCTCAGCCTCGAGAACTCGGTGGTCTGGCGAATCTTTTGCCTTCAAGTGCTCCCGTTTAACTTTAAGTGGCTCAGTGGCTCTGCGTCTGTCTGGGGCGGCTGGTAAACTTTGCCAGTCAAATTTCCAAAATTAATACGATTTGCTGGGTCGCCAACCCAAACCACGCTACTGTCGTGGCGGCTGTCATAGCCTCAAGCCACTTGAAGTTCTAAGCCGGCCAGCCGGCTCGAGAGTCGCAGCCCCAACCGCTGCCATCTTGGCACACATAAATCGATAGAGGCAGGAGGCAGGGTCAGCCAGACAGCGATTTACAAATGCACAAGAAACTTATGTCATGCATGCATAAATGTATATTTACAGTTTTAGATATTTATGCAAGCTGGCGGAGTGGCGGTGGGGACATAAAAATGCGAGCAGACTGCCAAGAGGGCTCGTTGGGTCAGGCGCCGATGGGAAGGACTGCCTGGTTGAACAGATTGCCCACAATCCATCGCCACTGAGTTCCCACCAAGATTTATTGAGCTGATTTATTTGCCACACCCACTCCATAGACCCCAATCCACGAACCACCACCAGCCCTCTTTTGCGTGTCTTCCACTATTCAGTGAACGATTTCATCTTCCAGACGCCCAGGACCCTGGGCTCTCGACCACTCCGCTTCTTGGGCTTTCTTATTTGTCTAGCCCACTTTGCCGAGCTTATTTATTTATTCATTTTCTAATTTATTGATGTTTGTCTGTCCCGACAGGCATTTTCCTACCCAACTTTCCACCCCCTAATCTCATCTCGATTTCTTTTCCATCTGCTCGACTGATTAAATGACGAGGAGATGCCAGGCCAGGTCAGGCGGCAACGCTAGGCAATATCATCGACCAGCTTAGTCAATATCGCAATCGTCTCCTTACCCCCCGCCCGCGGCAGAGCACTCGAACTAAAAACAAAATAATTTCTTTTAATGGCCAGGCCAGCGAGGAGCTTTTACTGCCATGGATCTTTCTGATTGTTTCCTTTTGCCGTCTCCGATTTCGCACTCAGTTTTGTTTGAGTTTCTCGATTCGATTGATGCTGTTCCTGTTTTTAGTGCCGCCGCCAGTCAAGCGCGAAATTTGAAAACAGAAAACGCGTAGAGTGCAAAAAAATTGACCTACCATCCCCTGCAGCTGGCGTGGCTACCACTCCTGGCATTCTCGCTGTTGTTTTGTTGTGTCAAACACAAAAGGCGATCCGCAGCCCCTTCGGCGAGCAAGAAAAAATTATGAAAATAATGTGGTGTCAAAGCCAAAAGCTAATTATTTAACCCCCACCTCAAAGCCTGGGAGATTGTGGGATGAGGTGGGCCGGGCTGTTTCAGGCCAGCGGCGTTTTCGATAATTAGCGAAACAGTCGAGTACACAAGGCGTATGCGTGATGCTTCAGCCTTCAGGGCAGAACGTCGGAGTCGTCGGCAAAGGCCGAATGATTTGGGGCCACAGTCAAAACAGACATGTTTTAAAGATAAAGATAAACAAGGGAAGAAAGGCTACCCAAATCAATATTACTTAAAGCCAAGGCAACAGTTTTCTGTTGAACATTTGAAGAACTTATCCCGGCTTTCGAATTAAAGGGAGCGGATTTAAGCCACTTTAAGGTCAGAAAAACGCCTTCTAAATTAAGAAACTACGTTGCCATTTTATTGTCTGCTAAATCTGCATAAATCTGGTAGTCATTCGCCGCCTTAGTCTCTGCTTGGTGGCTGCATTTAAATGAGGCAGCCAGGCAACCAGACGTGGGAAAAACTGTGGATCCCTTCCAGGGCTGAAAATGTTTCTTGGCAAGTCTGGCCGTTCCACCCTGTCCCTTTGTTGCCGCTGTTGTGTCTGTTTATTTTACCAGCGATTTGTTTGTTGACTTTCAGCAGAGCAAACCGAACTCACCATCAGCGTAATATGGTGCGTCTGGCGGCGCACTTGTTGCCGCCGAGACCCCTCAACGACGGCCATCTTATTAATGCAAACGGGCTGCTCTCGGCCCGACCCCTCACTCCGACTTCGGGGTGCTCCTTGGTCCGCTGGCCTCGCTGTCACTTAATTAAAACGTTGAAAAATCAACACAAACGACCAGCATGCCCAACAAGTTTGTGCCATTGCTTCGAAACGTGGGGCCATTGCCGCCTTCGTTGACGTCGCCGACGTGGCCGTCCTTGCCGGGCGACTTGAAGTGCGCATTTCGATGGAGCGGCGGCTTCGAACGAGAACTTCTTTGGTGTTAAATAAATAAAAATAAACGGTCTACCCGATGGCACTTCGAGTGCTTCGTTTGCGGCGATTTTGATCGCCGGCTGCACTGATTGTGCCAATTATTCACCGACAACAACAACAGCAGCAAAATGCGCTTTGAATGCCCCTCGAGTGGTTTTATGCACTTTCCAAATCATAATAATAAATCTCCGACGCCCACCAACCGCCCATCGCGTCCCGAACGCCCTCTTCTACTCCACCAGCCAGAGGGCCCGCTCTCGAGGGGTTGTGGCTCCTTTTGGGCAAATGGGAGCGCACTGAGGGCCATTTGGTTTCGCATGAACGAAGTCATTTAAAATTTTATTGTGCAGGCGCAAGCAGTACTTTTAATCAGCCAAAATGCAAAGCCCTCTTTTTGGGGCCAAACAAAAATTCTCACTTACCTCGGGCGGCTTAGCGAAGCTAAAATCTGCAAAAGAAAAAACAAGTGAAATAAATGAAAACTTTATAGAACTTTTCGAAAAAAATCGAATTAAAATGCAATATTTATTTTCGCTGGTAAACCAAAGCCCATCAATTAACCGGATTAGTTGAAAATTTTAACAATCCCTGATCACATTGAATATTTAATACTCTACAAAAACTAATTAGAGAAAATTGCTATTATTTCATAAACGGAATCGGACGAGTTTTCGCATTTACAACGCCTGAATTTTCTTCTTCGTTGAAGATGCTTAAAATTCTACTTAGTATTTGGCTTCATATTAGAGTTTTATCGAGCTAAAATCATCAACAAACGAACCCCTGAACGCATTCCCAAGCTCGCATATTTTGTTATATCAAACTTGTCATTCGTTTTTAGGCCGAAGAAAAATACACTTTACCGATTCAAAAAATAAATAAAAGTGTTTAAAACCTTTCCTGCCACAATTGTTGTTGGTTTTATTGGAGCTCTGCCCATTTATATGAAATATTTTTAATCTGTTAGCAATCGTCACGATGTGACTGAAATGATGGATTGATTGATTGATTAAGTGACATTTAAAACGCCAGATCGAGCATAAAATAATAAGAGCCGTAATCGCATTAAAATGCAAGGAAAAAAACGCAATAACCAACACTACCCGCGACTAAAAAGCATCGACGAAAAAAAAAACATTTAGCAGGTGAGTACAAATAAATCAATAAAAGAAGAAAAATAAAGGGCAGTTTTTGATTGAATCAACAACATAGTGAAATAATTAAATCAACATGAATCATTTAACGCATCAAATGCGCCTCCAAATAAAATGTGTTGTGGCATCTGTGCAGGTCCACGCCCAGTGAAACAGAGCTGCAAATAGATACCCTTTGTGAGCCGCTGAAAGAACCACTAAAAATTCCGAGAAATAATACAAAATAAATTCAGTTTTATTCGCATATCACAGCGACAATAAAATTGAATCAGCGGTATCCACGGCGGCTGCTCTCTAAATTTCACCACCTAAACCGGCAATACTTTCGGCGTGGCGTCCTCTCTCCACTTACCAAATAAAATGAACGGTGCATATCAAATTGTATATTCAATATAAAATTTTATGGGTTTTTTTGGCGGTGGTTGGGAGGACGGGCGGCAAGACAGGAAAGGCCAAAAACATTTGCATTTTTGTGGGTCGCACACCCGCAATTTTTCAATTAAAAAAACACACATGCAAACGACTAACGGTGTCAGTTTTGTGGAGGCTTTATGTTCACCCATTTTTCGTTTTTAATAAATAACTAGAAAGCTCCCTCCCCGCTTCCCTTTCCCTCCTTCAAAGTCCACCAAAAAACTGCAACGGAAAGAAGCCCAAAAAGAAACATTTAAATGTCCGGTACCAAAAACCATAAACAATACCTGAAACTGTGAGTTTACGCGACGTCAGAATACTCTTTTTAGATTGCCCTATAAGAAAAGAATATAAGGTTTTATCCCTCTTTCTTAATCTTCTCTTTCTCTTTCTTAATCTTCCTTAAAAGTGTAAAATATTTTTCATTCTTTTTCTTTAAGGACCGACTTTCCATTTGAGCTTTTGTCGGTTTCTTTAAAAACAAACATCAGCACGTCGGTTCGCTCGCCACTCATTCTCGTTACGCATACGCTGCGTGGCCACAGGAAATAGGAAAAAAACGAATGCAGTGCCGACTGCCGGCCGCTGGTTTAATCAATACCGAAGCAGTTTTTGAGGCCAATAAATCATTTCATAATCAATTTTGGCCGTTGACATGTTTGGCCAGGAAGAGTGCGCACAGAAAAAAATGAAAAGAAAGTGCCACCACAGAAAGAGGTTGGGTGAGGGTAACAAAACATAAAAACTTTCAGTTCGAGTGCCTACCGAGGGAGTGAGGGGAGAGTATACGCGCTTCTGAGTGAGTGTGAGTGCAATAAACAAACCACACACACATGCACACACACACATACGCAAACAAAGAGAGAAAGCAGCACTCAACGACACACGAAAATACAAACACAAAGAAATCGAGGGGAGGGACGAATGGGTGGGCAGCGGTGGCAAGTGCAAAAACAAGCAGCGCCAAAATAATCAACAGATGTTGCACACGCCTACAACAACAACAAGAGCAGCAGCAACAGCAACAGCGGCGGACGCACCAACCCAACAACAACAAAAACGACGGCAACGGCAAGTTGGCCAACAATGTGCGCGTGTGTCTGTGTAAATGAAAAACGGAAGTTGAAAGTTCAGTGAGACTGACAGGCCCGTGCCAGCGGACAGGCTGCATCAACATCACCAGTACAATGACAGCCGCGCCGCCGTTGGCCGCCCCAAAAAGCGTGCTGCACTTTTTGTGCGGCCGCCTCCCCTTTGCAAGCCAACATGGCGCACCCACCCATTCATTGTGCGAACTTCAAGCGGAAATTAAGTGTGACCTCTTCGCGGGTCCCGCCCTCTGACAAAAATTGCCCAGCATATCAATGGACAGCAGTTGACGAAGCGAGGAAGATGCTGCAGAACGCGTCCAGAGCGGCGGAGGGGGCACAAGTGCCTAGCGACACTCCATTTGCAGTAGAGTCTTTCTCTGCTCTCAGGCCGGGTTGTGATTGAGTTTGCCTGTTGTTCGTAGCTGGTGAAATTGTATTTCCATAGTGCCCATCGCCTATTGAGGGGGTGGTCTCGGTGTGTTTGGAGGGTGTGATCGGTGGACGTTTGCAGTGCTAACATGACCAAAGCGCGGCCAGCGGATGTACTGTCAATTGGGCTCTGTGCACTTTGATTTGAT
>JBAMCP010000032.1:126098-143021 GCA_037075105.1 Lissocephala sabroskyi
ACGTTTGCAGTGCTAACATGACCAAAGCGCGGCCAGCGGATGTACTGTCAATTGGGCTCTGTGCACTTTGATTTGATTGGTGAACCACTGAAAGATCCCCGTGGTCATCCTCGAACCACATGACGGCTGGGTTGGTTGCATATTAAATATTTGAGCTTTTGTTGAGCTTTTGTTTTCCAAAGAATCTAATAAAACGCAATCAACCGGAAGACACCCATGAATATGGAGCGATTTTTCAGCAACCCAGAAATAGAACAATGAATGGACAGCAACAGGCAGACTCCTAAGAGCGCCTGGTTTCCATAATTGCTAAGCATTTTGGGCAGGGCAGCACTCAACCATTTTAGCCTCATATAAATAAAGCGTTTTGATTTTTTAATTTTCTTGAGGCATTCATTATGATTCTCGTAGGATTTGTTTAATTTAATCAGTAACTCTCACTCTCATCTGCTTTTCAGCTCATCGGCTAGCATTTCCATTAAACAGATTTCAGTTCTACTAAAGCAAGCGTCAAATTGTGCTACCTCAATTATCTTTAAACAAACTTACTTCCTTAAAGTATCGATTTCAATAAATAAAATCTAATCGGTTATTTGAGTAAAATAAACTCATAAACTCATTTTGCTTTTGTCCGCTTCAACTCTCTTTTTCCCGAATTCTTTTTCAAGGCCAATGGAAGTGTTCGTGTCATGAAGAAAAAGATTACCCACTAAAATGCTCAACCGCCAACGGACACTCAATCAAACGGCTCCTGCCGCACTGCTGGTGCTGTAGGTAAGCAGAGACAAATAACTTGCTTTGCTGAGTGAGAAATAAAATGCGAAAATTGCTATTGGAAAGCACAAAGTGCAATGATTAATCAGATTTATTTGTCAGTTTTATTTCGTGCTAAAAGTGTCAAAGAGAATATTTATAAAAGTTTATTAACACTAAGTACTCACAGACAGCCGCACAGACACCAATGTCCGGCCCGACGTCGCTTAGAAGTGACCATAAAACACAAACAAAAGGAAAGTTACTGGGCCGAGAGCGGCCCCAGCTCCGGCAGATGGAATGTGCCCACGAGCAGAAACTTCAAGTGCGAGGCCACTGACGAGTCTTTAAGTTCGACATAAAAAACATTGGCGCTTACAAAGCTGCTGCCCACAAGCCCCCAAAGAGAAAAAAGAAAACATAAATCCCCAAAATACAAACAAACGAGAGAACAGAGCCATCGACCGCCGGCCCCGCAAGCAGGCAAAACAGAAGCCAACAAACCCACCCACCCGACGCCTGGGCCGGGCCCCCGACCCACTTCCGACTTCCTCCACAGCCTAGCCCATATTAAGACAGATTTGGGCCTTAGGCTGCCGACCAGCATATTTAGGCGGAATATTTATTGCCAGGGCCATCACCTCTCACGCACCCAGAGCGCCTGCCACAGCCACAGCCGCAGCCCAACGGAAGAAATGCCGGGCAGCTGGGCGGGCAGTCGGGGGCACTCGAAGCGGCTCGAAACGACTTGTTGGCAGGACAGAGGCCGCCTTCGGCTCATGGATACATGGATCTATTCTATATGCCGGCCATTATGGTATGCGGATGTACGTGTGCCAGTGACTGTCGCTGAGTGTGGCAATAACAAGGCATTTGCAACAAACAACCTCAAACAGGGCACAGTGGTCGAATGTCTTTCCCATTGAAAACAAATCATCGGATTCCTATAAGCAACCCAAGAATGCCAAACACAATTACAGCAGCAGGTATTTCACTAAAAGAATATCGTTTCCGATTGCTAAATGGAATACAGATAATATTCAAGAACGCCTCGTTGTCAGTTTCCAGTCTCTAACCAAATCAAGTTAAGCCTTCGACTCCCTTAAAGCGCTTATAATTGTCCCAACTGTGAACTTAGGCTGGAAGATTCTCCAACCCATTTGAGGTCTGATATTTGCTTAAAAGTTTGCCCTACTGTTCTTTGTGGAACCAGCGGTGTCTTTGAAAAGTTGATGCCACCAATAGTTGCCAACTGCCAAATGTCTGTGAGATCTGTATGGGAATCTGTACGTGTTTGCTTGTGGGTGTGTGAGTGTGTTTGTTGGTTTGTTTGCGTGGGAGACGACGACCTACTGAGCGCCCTATGCTTATTGACAGCAGCAACTGGCAATGGGCATCCTGGCGACGGCATTATAGAAAAATGAGCAGGACTACCGCACAGCCCGCCGCCAGCCACGAAACCACCAACCACGACACCAAGTATTTGTCACACACACACTCGCCCCACACACACAGACAGATGAAAGGGCAAATGGCAGTTGAGGCTGTGACAGGAAATGAGTTGCCGACCGAGCAAGCAGCCGGCCAAGTTGGGGCAGGGCCAGGCTGGACGACAAGTGGCATTCGGTTGCATAAGCACATGTATAATGTTATATAAGAGATTCCGAATGGCCGGTTGGATGGGTGGCTGTCTGTCTGCTTGTCAGTCTGCCTGCCGGTTGTGTTTTTCCGTAGCAATTTTTCTCATTCTTCGTTTGCCGCTCCCTTTCCTGGCTCTGGAGTTCGGGAGGAGACTCTGATCTGCCAGCCAGCAGTAGTGGCTTATTTGCGTTGGTGGTTGTTGTTTTTGCTGCTGCAACAACGGGGCGTATGAGTAACTTAATAAATTTGACAACAATGCCCGGCCCAGGCAAACAACTATCTCCACTGCAATGACAGGCCTTTGCCCCTTTACAAATGTCACCACGGTTGACACCATTTTGTGTGCGAATTTTCAATTTGTTTTTATTTCGCTTCTTCTGCTTCTTTGCCGCCTCGCCCTGGATCTCTGCGGCGCTGCGACGCACGCGGCTTGTAAACAGAATCCGGCGGAAAATGTGAACAAGCCACGCTCACAGTGGCAGCGCCCGCAAGCCAACCGGGCAGGGCCTGGGGTGGGGGGAGAAGGAAACGCCATTTTGTCGCACTTTTGCACGCTCGTCCGGTGGCCCTTGATCCCCGCCAGCTCCCACTCTCACAGGGGTCGTTTGACCGGCGTTGACAAGCGTGCTAAAGCCAAATGGACCAGTCTGAGCGGTCGGGGCCAACCCGACCAGGGTAACCAGCTCGGTTGTGTGTACAAATTGCCCAAAATGTTGGCTGGTCGGTTTGTTTGTTTGTTGTCGCTGGGTCAAACAACGGGGACAAAAGGGGCTTATGCCATTTTGGGCGATGCATTTACAAATCGTTTTATTATGTGGCATGCATGGCCCCCACTCCCCACTCCGCGCCGCTTTGCTCTCGAGCAACCTATTAAGCAAACAACAAGCGACCACAAAACGCATTTCGCTTATTGAATTGAATTCTTGGCCATAAATGTAATGAAAACTCGACAAAAACTTCTTCCAATTGAACCACAAAACCACCCATATCATAATTATGAATGGCAAATTACATAAACCCCCTCCCGCCGGTTCCAAGGAAACGCCAATTAGCAATGGCGGGCGACTTTTGCTAACTTGCCTCATTACCGAAACAAACAGTCCGGCAGACAAGAAAATAAAAGGGGGCAAAAGGCCAAGCAGTCAGACCGCCGGGCATTGGTCAGACTGCCCTTTCTGTCTGCCGGACGGATGGCAACTCTCGCTCAACTGTTGCTTATAAATATTTCAGTGGCATTTCAAAAGTTTTATTTGACCGGGCGCGTTCTCAAGTGGAATGCCGGCGTGTACGAGCGAATGTTTCCTATATGACTAAACATTTACATTTCATTAAAACTAAAAACAACACACATTCGCATACACGCGCCCAGGACAGTGAACAGAACAGAGCAACTGAGAGCAGAGAACGGGGGATTGAAAGGTAAAGTCAACGGAAAATGAAAAACTAGCTGAATATGATTTTTGGGCACTGTTTTTAAGTGGGCATAGCAAAACTGACTTTTCAGACAACAAGATTATATATTTCTTAAGTTTCCTTATCTATTTTTTGGATATTTATTACCGCTTGCTTGGGAAAGCGCTTGCCAAAACGAAATGAAAAAAACATAGCATACTTTCCAGGGTCCCCAAATTATTAGTGCTGCTAAAAAGCGTATGTCATTTGAGTAATTCATCTGCCCGCCTCAGTTTTCATGTTCCCCAATGAAAGGCAGAAGTTCACCGAAACTGCCCCTGCTGCCGAACTCCCGCTGCTGCTGATGTTGATGAGTGCCACTTGAGGCGCGCGCCCATTCTCCGCAGAGGTATGCTTGCCACATAGGCAGGATGCTCGCTGTATAAGTGTGTATGTGTGTGTATCGTTTTTTTTCTTTTTTGTTCAAAAAACACATACTTAACTCGACGTTTTTCACTCAACGAGCTTTTACGTAACCGGCAACAAAATGCAGAAGTGCAACAACAACAACAATGCGAACGCTTGATATGCCTGGCTGACGAACGGACCGACGGGCAAATGGACTGACTGCAGACATACGGCTTGACAGAGAGACAAACTGACAGACGGACTGGCTGGCTGACGGACTGGTTGGCTGGCTCTCCGGCCCTCGTGTGTGTTTTATTTTCATACGCAAAAAGTTGGACCAGCGCCTGCCAAGGAATGTGGTTCATTTTGGTCTCTGTCTCTATGCATGTGTATGAGTGGCGAAATAAATAGTATATTTTGCCCGAGTGCCACTCATGAGAATTGCAAAAAACAACGAGTCCACCGAGCCTGGCTAAAACGCCTGCCTGCCCTTGCCCGCCCGAGCCTGCCAGGTCGGACTCCAGTCGAGCCTACGTGTTGACCCAAGAGGCACACACACACACGCCAACTCACAGTCAACCCCACCTTTCTGTACATCATAATAACACAAAGTTATTGTGCAACATGCAACTGCAACAAGAGCTGCACCGAGCCACCGCCACTGCCACAATGGACAATCCTCATACGACCGCATTTGCCATTTTGAAGAGAATGAGAATGCTCAGTGGTTGGCTGGTGTGGAGCAGAGGTCGGACGGGCAGACAAGCGAGATCCTTTGTTGTTGAACATTTGGCATTTACGGCATGAAGGTGATGCGGGGCCACAGGGTAATTATTTCTCGCGCTTTTTTCTCGCCCGGAGAACTCTTGGAATTCAATAGAATTTTATGCGCCCAATTCATAACCAAGTGCAGCAGAGCAGCCAACAAGCCGGCCAAGCAAACAAAGAGCAAAGGAGCACTCAGCTGACCAATTGTCCTGGCCGCAGAGCAGACGTGCCACCGAACATTTTTGGCCAACGTGCCAACGTGGCAAGGTGGCAAATTTTTCATTCTCTCCAACGCTCTGCCGCTTTCACTTACAAATGTTTAATTAAAAATTAAAGGGGCTGCCGGGGTCGGGAAAACCATGTGCCCGTTTGCCTCTGCTCTGTCCGCTGCTGTGGCTGTCGAGTACAAAGTGAAATTAATTTTTTTCCCACACGCTGTTGCAGCTGCAGGGAATTTTTTTCGAAGCTGTCAGCATTTTTGAGCGGGTGCCTGCAGTGAAAAAAGGAATCCTTGAATTTCTTTTAGCAAATCGAATTTCGAATTAGGCGGTGAATTTGCGATAGAACGAGTTTTTTTTGCGGTCTTAAAGACGCTGATTACTGATTCGGAAAGGGGACATGGAATTCTCAAAAGTACTTTCGTATATTCGATGACCGGTTTTCCACGGTTGATTGGGATATTCAAGGAATGCATTTTTTTCAACACACGTTTAAGAAACTTTCTCGCTTGGACTCTGTTTAATTTTTTTGGTCTTTTCTTCAAGTCTGAACATTTGGGAGAACGCTTCCCACTTTTCATTCTTCCTTTTATTGATTAATAAAAACAAATTAATTTCCAATCGCTTCATATTCAGATTTTCAATCTGCCGATCCTTTTCTCAATGAATCGGTTACTCGGCAACTCGAAATCCATTTCAATGAATTCCTTATTTGGGCATAATGGGAATTTCCCAAGATGCTTTTCGCGCACAGCGGGTAGAAGAGAAGGGAAAATGGGGGCTGGGTGGTGGTCTCAATTGCATGCTGAGCACTTAGCAGGCAATAAATTTGTGATTCGACAAGCCGACGTTGCTGGTTTGCCCGCCGCATGCAAGTGGCAGCAATCAGGAAATACAAACAGCCTCACTCTGCGTCCTCCCCGGCTCCTCCATGCCCCTCTTCCCCCACACACAACACACACCAGTCCGCTCCTTGCGACCCGCCATTTGACACTCGTCTCGTTTACTCCTTTTCCTTGTGAAATTGAAAATTAATTTCCAAACGCTTGCGCTGCGTTGCCACCGCGGGTAGCTGAATCCTTCCCAAGACGCATTTCTTAACGCCTGCAAAGTGTCGCCAGCCGTCGTTGCCACCAACAGACCGTTTCAATTTTTCATTCAATATGTTCAACGTTCGTTTTATTTTGCTTTATTCGCGCCTCGTTCTGTGCCCGTTTTTATCACACGCCCACGCTGGTCTCGCATACAAGTGGCAAATAAATTCATTAGTGGCACAAATTAGTTGCATGCAGCACAGCCAGTCCAGGCGACAGAGGAGCCCTTGCCGTGGCCGTTGCCGTATCCGGCGGAGTCCCTGAGCCAATGCAATGCGGCAAAAGGACACTAAAGTGCTTTCAATTTCAATTAAATTTGCTGCTCGTTGCAGTTCTTTGCCTGCACTTTGCCTGCTCCTTCAGCTAACACACACGAGCCACACACATACACCGCAGTTGGTTCACCTCTCCGCCGTCCTGCCTTGGCCGCTGGTGTGTGCCGACTCGGGGGCCCATTTAAAGCTCATTTAAACCGCTCACTTAATCCCCTTCAGGCGGCCCCCACTGAAGCCTGCAAGCCCGCCGGACGATGGCAGTCGACGGCCTGTTGCCTGCTGATTAAGTAATCAAAGCATTTGGCAGCTAATTTATAGCAACCCGGGTAACATGTGGGGCGCCTGGTGGCTGTCACTTGGCATTGCATTTGTCCGCACGATGCCTTTCCATTGATCCCGGGGATGGCATCTGAATTGCCTGGCGAAGCGTTCAGTTGACAGGCTTGCACTTTAAAAGGTGCAATTGTCGTCGAGCGCAGAAGGAAACAAAAATAAAGCAAAGCTCTGTGGGAATTCCTAAAATTCTTGGCTCTCCTTACGCTAGGAAATTACAAGGCTCGTTTGTCAAATGGCCCTGGCTGCCTTTGACTTTGCGTGGATCCCCCAGGCACCCCCAAAAATGCTCCACATTTCGACGAGTTTCAGGGGTCGCACGAAATATGCGTGAAATATGCGCCGAGCGGTGAGTGGTAGGCGGAGGGCGTGGCCCGCGGGCTGTTCGCGGTACTTTAAAAATCACTTAACGTATTTAATGTTGATTTTTCCTTCCCCCGTCCCAGGGCACTCGAAATTTGCTTAGCCCCCGCGGGCCCCAACGCCCGCGCTGCTCACATGTGAACAATTTTTGATGGAAAATATGAGGGATATTTTCAAAAGGCAACTTTGAAGCTGAGGTGCAGCCATTAGCCAACTGAATATGAAATTCAATTCAATTTGCTGCGGCCCATGCACTTTGGATTAAATAAATGAAATTCCGAAATATTTTTAATGAGCTCTCAAAGCAGCGAAGAGCGCGCAAACGGAAAACAATAAACGCTGGCGAAAGATCCTTCAAAACACGATGGAGAAAAAATAAATTTAAATTTAATTAGGATTTCATTTTGTGAACGGAAATTTACGTGGCAGCTGATTTGCAAAAGTGCAGGAAACTCCCAACTGAATTCGGGACAACCGAAGCCCAAGAAAAACACACAATCTTCCCCCGCCGCTCGCCGGGCGGTGGTAGGACGGGTCGAATGGGCAAAGTCAACCGAGCGCATTAATTTTCGCTTTCTCGCCTTTCACACGCATCTCATTGGAAGCTCAAAACTCAATTAAAAGTCGCCAGACCACCGCCGGATGACCACACCCACCCAGCCCTCTGACCCCAGCACTTGGTCCTCTACGACCTGCGGATGAGCAACGAACGACGACTGGCAAAGTAACAGGTGATGATGGGAGTTAAAGTTTTCTCAGTGGAAAATAATCCCTGGCGAGTTTTTTTTTGTATTTTTCTTGCTCGTTATTTTTTCGGTCGCCACGTTTGTTTGTTTCAAATGCCGACTTGTGCATAAATTAAAAACAATTCGTGCCACTTCGACTCGGTGGGTGGAAGTGATTTTTTGTAGCAGCTCTCAAGGGATTTATAATGAAATCGTCAACGGTATTTTATGTCGGAAACTGAAAGAAACGGATATGGAGGCAGCTAATTTTTATCGTTGGACCTTTGATCTTTTCAGGAATTGAAACTGAAAATGGATCCAATAAAAATAAAACCGACTTTGTGGGTTCGAAGAAACCCTTAAATGATCCCTGAATGCCCTTCTGTAGGACTTTAATCAAAGAAAGTTAATTTCGGAAGCCCCGCGAGTCCTTTAAAAATTCCAGAAGAATTCATTGAACCTCCACAATTTCTATTCTTCTAACAGGAATTTTGGAATTAAAAAAAAACTAAAGCCCCAAATAATTTGTTACTTCCTTTACATTTAACGGGATTCAAGTTTGTCTTTTACGGTATTAAAAGTGATAATAAAATTGTGTAAAAATTCCTTAAATCTTTTTCCCACTTAATTCATTTTAATACCAAACTGAATTCCCTTTCAATTCATTTTCAATTTCGTTTGCCACCTTTGCACTTTCGGATTGGGTTCATCGCGTGGCCCAAATAAGTTGGCCAGGCTAAAACCGTTCGATGAAAAGCATTCGTATCTTGAAATTTACATCGCTGGCAGTTTTGTATTCTTCCGTTTTTAAAATTGTTCTTTTCTATTTTCTCCTTTTCGCGGCAGAATTCAATGAAGTTCTATGGATTAAAAGAGCGTGCGAAACTAAAAATGGAAGCGGAAATAAAAACGTTACCATTCTCATCTCACACACACACGCACACACATATACAAACGGGGTGTGGCTGCGGATGCCGTGGTCACTGGCGAAGCAATCAATGCAACGGCAACCGTGACAATTTTAATTGCTTTGCATAGAAATGCATTTTGCCAGCGAGGTTGCTGGGTTTGTATACACATTTTTTTTGGTGGTGGTGGTGGTGGGATGAGTGCTACGGTCAGTCAAGGGAGGAGAGGGAGGCAGTGGTCAAAAGAATTTCATGCTGGCCAGGCTGATACTCTGGTGCATTCGGGGCCTGCCACAAATTAAGCAGCCAAGCTGCAAAGTGACAACTGTAAGTGAGCCTGACGTGGTTGCATTAGCCAGGATTGCACACATTCACCGGGAGGGGGGATTGGGGTGAGTAACCTCAACAAGCTGAATGCAGTGTTGGTGGTCTTGGTGGTGCGATGAGGCGGACGGCAATGGGGACAACAATCACGTCGAGCACTTTTAATAAATGAAATAAAACTTAAATTGAAAATTGTTGTCGTCGTAAATTGATAATAATTATTTTTAATTGTATGCAGCACAGCTGATGTTGCTGTTACCACTGCTGCTGCTGTTGGTATTGTTGCTGTTGTTGCAGCTGCTTTTTAAAAACAACGCCAACGCAAATTGCATGTGAAAAGCATATCACGCATACGCCATGTATGTCGCTGGCCTTGTACAAATGTGAGAGATGTGTGCGTGTGTGAGTGTGCACATAAAAATCGCATTAAGCAAACAACATTTAAAACAAAACTTTAAATTGCAATATGACACAACAAAAAGCACACGGAAAAATCGTCCACATTTCAATTTCCGTTTCCCCAAAACAAAAACAACAAACCCTTTTTGAATTCAAAAGATTGGATCACTAAAATCTCTAACACAAATCAGCCCAATTCCTAATATTTTAGGAAATTCTCATACCTAAAGTTTACTATCAATAAAGGAAATAAAATTAATTTAAAAACCTGTTCTGCTCTTAGCGTCGAAGAAACTTTCTAGTGTTTTCGATTTTCATGATGATTCCTTTGTCATATTTCTAGCTATCTCTCTTTTCATCTTTTAGGAATAACCCACAGCACCTGGAGTTCTGCTCAGCTAAGTGGGGTGAAAAAGTCAGGACTTTAATTTGGAAACTAAAATGGAAGTTTAAAAACTCCAACAGTGAGATTATTATTTTCTCACAGCTGGAAATTCCATTAAAAAAAAGGATACCTGTTCAAGGACAGATTCTACATAAATCTATGGACTTTAAGCCCCAACTTATTTTGAATTACTGAACACTTTTACAGTAAATAGTATAGAAATTTCAGAAGAATGAAGCCCAAAATTTAAATGAGGTGAAAACCCAATCAGCTTAACATTCGATCTCTCAATAGACATGGACACAAAGCCTGATTCGGGGCGATGGCGTTCAGGCGACCCTGACACCCGGACATCATGGAATCGCGTAATGCAATTTTAATTAATATTCTTATCAATTTATTTATTTTTTGTGCTGAATGAAACTACAACCGTTTTACCGCCCCAGCTGGCTTGGTTTGGGTAATTTAATTTTGTGGGTTTGGAGCATTTTTAGATTTGGCCTTTTGCCTGGTAAATATTTGTTTGCATCGAATATTTTGTAAATACGAAATTAATTGGAATTATTCTGTGATCTTTGAATTTTTATATCCAAGTGGTAGGAAAATTTGATAGGCAATCAAAAATCAAAAAAAAAAAGAAACTGAAAAACAAACTAAGCTTATCTACAATGGAATTTTGGCTTGAAATTCTCATCGGCCTCCTTGCCACCGGCTTCTGATTGAAGGTGCATTCTGATATTTTCCTTGCATTTCAAATTTGCAATTTTCCTCTTCTCTATAATTTGTGCATTTCATTTTTCATTTTTGCTTAATAATTAGAATTTTGTTGTTGTTTGCTACCTCGCCGGTGGAATTTGCAATTCCGGAAAGATCGACAATCAGCAAAATCAAAATCATCCTGAGACTTTCAATCGAAAATTTACAATGCTGTCGTTTGTGTTGTTGTTGGTGTTGCTGTCGTGGACATAAATCATCTAATCATTTGCATTAATAATTCCCTTGCAAGCGATTCAAGCTGTCCTGGCTGATGGGCCACTGTCAACTCATCTTATTAATGATCCTTAAAAAGACCATCGGCCCTGCTACCCCTCACCCCTTTCATCGGCTGCTGTGGCGCAGCCAGCTTATCGCAAATAATTTTCCCGTGTTCGGGCTTTCCGATGCAGCTTAAAATGTCCGAAGGCAGACACATTTTCATGTTTCATGTTTGCTTTCCCACCCACACACACACACCATGCATTGAGTTTCAAATTAAAATTGCAAATATTTGTGAATACAGCAAATTGGAGTACGCCCGCCAGCAATCAACTTGAATAATTGCATTGAAAATATGAGAGAGCGATGAACGTCTTCTCGGACCGCCCAAATCGTTGCCCCCCAGAAGTCCAAGGTGAAATGCTCAAATGTTTTTAGTGGTCCAGGTGAAAGGCTAAATGGAAGCTTCTTGAATTTCATCTCAGATATCATTGCAGCCTTGAAAAACCCAACAAGGCCAGTCAAACAGAATAAATCCTCGAGTTGCAGAAATGGAACTCAAAAAGGCTTAGAAAGGATTAAAGCATTTTGTGGATTGGTTTCCTTTTAGGAACATATAAGTAATCTTTAACAATTTCTTTTATTAAAGATCTTTCTAGAGCCCTAAATAGCTTGAAGATTTGCTCTGCTAATCGAGAGTTTTTTGAGATTAACTCAGAATCTAAAAGAGTTATGGAAGCCTTTTTGGAGGTCTTTTTTAAGAAGAAATGAATTTACGGATTTCACAATATTGAAGACAAGATTAGTAGAAAAGAAAACCAAATCTTAAATCTGCAAAGCGTTGAGTAAATGACTTCAGGTGAACCAGGAAACATATTTCAATCCCAAAGGCAAATCCGCTAAATCTATTTGAGAAAGTAGAAATTGAAAAAATTAAACAATGTTGACAGTCATTCTCATCCTAACTCAAATTTATAATCAGCATCTTTGGCTGTCAAAATCGGCATCTTTTGCTGTCCTCAAGCAACTTTAAACCACCTTAACCTTAAGCTTTCCCCAACATTCCCAACTTTAGTCCGGTGCCTTTTTCAATTCTACTCATGCCCTGTTGGCTTCAGTTGCCGGAATCGCAGTCTGTAATTTGCGGCAAATGGAGCTCATTTAAAAACAACTTAAAGTTTTAGCACTCATTATCGGGAGTTAGTAGAAAATTTAATGCCTAGGAATTGGCCTACCAGCGAGCCAGCAGTCGGCCGCTCGGCGTCCCTCGTTTTATGGCTCAACTTTCGGCTTTCAACTCACCCGATGGGGGACTTCAATAGGATTATCAGCCAGCACTCAAAAATTAGTTTTTTGCGCTTTTTTTGGAGGGGATTCTCTTCCGGGAGGCACGTCGCGTGGACTCAATAAATCAACGCCGGCGGTTGGCTTTGAGTTCTTGTTTCTGCTGGTCGCACACACGGAAACGCGGCAGCGTATTAAAAACTCATTAAGAGGCCTGTCGGCTGGCTGTGGGGCTTTGTGGGGGGACGGCCCTTCGCTTAATTTATGCAAATATCGAGCAAAATTAAAATCCTTATGGTTTTTAAGGTCACAGGCCGGCGAATGTCAGAGGGCGTGACAGGCTCAACGTGACCTAAGCCAGGCGTGGAATGCACATGCGGCAGGTCGTGTCACGTGGGCCAAAGGACAGGGAGCCACGGTTCTTTCGCTTCCTTTTGAAGAAGACTCGCGTACGCACGCACACTCGCAGATCTACACACACACGAACGCACAGACACGCTGGGGGCAACGGCGTCTAAATCCGCTTAAGACAAACTAACGACTGATTCTGTGCCAGGCCCGGCAAAGTTGAAAGTCGGCGACGATAACAACGACAACGACGGCCGTCCCGATTCCTTGGCCGCAATTTGGCCTCGCAGACGATGGGGCCGACGAGGCTCCCGCGGAACAGTGGGACCCACAGCCGAGAGCGGAACACACTGGCATTGAAACAGACCCGGACCTGGGCCAATTCCCACCAAAGAGAGCGCCCGGCCAAATAAGAGAACCGGCAGGCGCAACAATTTGCCAGCCTGGAAGCCGGGGTTCCCCCAAAAAAATGTGTGACATTGGAAGTGGCGGCCACCCCTCCTCCAACCTCTCCGGCTCTCCATCTCTCTCTCTCAAATTTGCCGGTTAGTTAGGCCATTTACCCGGCGACGAAGAGGACGCTGCTGGCAGCATTCGTTTTGTTTGCCCAATTAAATTCCCACATATGTCATAAGCCAACTGGGAGCTACTGAGTGGGGCGGGGGGAAGCTGCAGGTACGCCGGAGTGCAAGGGGTGAGGGGGGCACCATGCAGTCGCTTCTGCTTCTCTCTTTTTAATTAATCATTAATAGCGGCCACGGCTCGTCAGCAGCAGATGAAAAGAGCGGACCTCCCCAAACGGCAAGATGCAGTCGCCCCGACCGGAGCAGCCTTTGATATGCCCGCCGGCTTCGCTCCTCCCGCTCTCGCAATTAGTGTGCGTCGCAGGCAGCCCAACGCATTTATTATGCCAATTGAAAATAAAAGGGGTACAGGGCGGAGTTTGGGGTCGGGGCGACTGATGGGAATCTCTGAAAAAGTGTCCACTGAAATAGAACCGACGGCTGTGACAATGGCCAGCAAATGAAGTTGCAGGCGGGAAGTCAGACGGGCAAACTTTGGACAGAAAGAGCTCTGATTTGGTGTTCTGGTTGTCCAGCCAGTGGTTTGAATATTTCTAGGATTCAAAGAAGCATTTTTAGAAACTTGGAATCGCTTCATAAGAGTGTAAAAAGTGTCAGTGTAAAAGGCTTTGAAAATATTTCAGCAAGTTAAGGAGACCTAGAAAATCGTTTAGCTTTTTCAGAGTTATTTTCAAAATATTCCGAAGAATCCTTTTAGTCCCAAGAGCTTAAAAATCATTCAATATTTGCATCTTTTTAGACTTTCAAGAACTTTTGTTTTTGATTTTTATACAATTATAGAAAATCACAAACCTTTTTGGGATTTTGAGTCGATTTTGAATATGCCCAGGATTGCTTTATATTTGTTTTCCAATTCTACACGATTTCCAGAGTCGCTCAGTCTCATTCTAATTCCCTAACTCTAATTCCTTCTTTAACCCCTTGGCTGGATCGAGAAGCACCCACAGAAACTCGGGCATCCTAGAATTTTATTCAATTTTCCCTCTCTTTTGCCGTAGACCGGCCTGTGTTCTCGACTGCCCAGGGATCACTGTACTCCTTCTGTGTGTTTTTAGTGCAATTTAATTCCCCTTTTTCGAATTCCACACGGGAATACGCCGCCCTGCCTACAATGGGCCGCCTACTTGCAACATGCAACAATTGACCCACGGGTCGTACCCGGGCTGCTGTCACCGCCACAGCTCCGCGGGGAGCAGAAGACGCCACCCCTCCGAGAGCCAAAGGAAAGCCAAATGGAATTTACTCCGCTCCGGCAAACGCATTCGCTGCATAAAATTTTATTGGTTATGCCGACAGTCGCCCGGCCCAGCCCGGCCCGCCGCCAGCTGGCAACGAGGCAAACAAATCAACAGTTCGCAGTTCACAGGCCGCAGAGCTCCTCATAGTTCGTTGCGGTCTGCGCCGCCTCGCTCAAGCTAATGAGGCGTCTCCCAGGCGGCCAAAGGGGTCCGACCCCAACACGGGCCCCTCTGTCCCCCGTCACGCATGCTGGTCGCTGGGCTGGCGGCCGGTCGGTGGGCCTCTCCGGTTGCACTTATGTTTTGCATATCAAATGGCGCACATAATCAGCAGCCGCCCCGGCCTGCTGGGCTGCCGGGCCGTGTCACTGTCAGTCGGCCGGGGTCCCCAGGCCTGGGCAAAAATGCTAATTAGGCGTAATTCGCATAAAATTCGCAAACATTTGCCGTCATCGAGGCAGCGGCGGCTCCGGGCGCATTCCAGTTCCGCTGGCGCTTCAGCTTTTGATTTACGAGGTTGCCATATCCACGCCCCCCTCGGTCCACACTCGGCTCGGGGGTTGTCTGTCAACGCCTCGGCGCATCGGCCACCCAAATCGAATCCATTTCACGCCTTTCGCTTATTAATTAACTACATAGAATGCACGCTTCGTGGGCAATCAGTTGGCAATTCCGAGACAATAATGCAATTTGCCAACAATTTGGCCACCAAAGCGGTCCTAATTACCCGCCAGCTGATGGCGGGAGTTGGGGCAACTCAAATGCCTTTGTTGTCACTCGAAGAATCCTCAGTGGCGACTGGCGAAAGTTTCTCAACGACTTTCGGTTTCCTTCGCCGCCCACCGCCGGCTAATCCCGCGCCTTCAGGACAATTAACAGTGGCTTTCCCCGGGTTCCGTCCTTTTGGTTTCGTTTTAATGAATTTAAATGACCTACCGGTGGCCGAATGGGCGGCATCAATTGGCCCAAAGTGGTTTCCAAAGTGGAACTGCCGGCCACACACACAAACACACCGAAGCAAACACCTGTCACCAAGAAATTTTCAACGGTTGAGCTAATGACTGCGCCCCCTCCCGGCACCGCCCTCGCCTACCCATGAATGTAAATACCAAATTAATTATATTCCATGCAGCGAAATTAATCAACTGAGCGGCGGTCGGCGTCGTCGTCTGTCGTCGATGGAAAGCCAAAAATGAACTGCGCTTAACCCAAAACAAACCAAGCCGGCACCTTTGGTCACCTGGTGGCCTCCAAAGCGGCCAGCGCATTCTCACCTGGTTGGCTGTCGGTCATTCCATTAATCACATTCAACACTTTGGCAGTTTGACTGGCCGCCACCGAAGGCGGCAGTGGGCGGCACGGCGGGGCAGCGATTTAGCCCTTAACTAATCACTAGTAAGTTTCAAAGGCAGCGGCGCTTGTTTATGCAAGGCGAGGGCGGCGCATAAGAAATTGTGATTAATTTGAATTATCATTAAGAAGCCACCATCTTGGGAATGAATGTCTGAGCCGCCGGAAGGCCTTTCACTGCCTTTCCCAAGGAGCCAGGAACCCCTGCGAGCCTCGCTAGGTTTTGCAGTTGCGGTCGCAGGGGCTCAAGGGAAGTCAAACAAAAAAAAATCACTCTCTCAATAAATAAAATAATATTTATAACGCCTCCTAGCATTTGTTTTTTTACTGCTGACGCCATGCCGGAAATTTAGATGGAACTACCATATCAAATTCGCGCTTTGGCCTCTAGATGGCGCTGTTAGCCGAGATGAGAACCGACCACAATGCCACAAAGCAACGTAGTTTGGTTTTTATAGTCACGATGGTGAATTCATCAACTGTTCGAAAAGGCTTTGTGGATGCTTATAGTAAATCATGGAATATTTTATACTATAAATTTAATTAAGATCACAAATATACACATAAAATATGCGTATATTAAAAAATATATATACAAATATAAAAGAATACACCGAAATAATGAAAGCAGTGTTCCACTCAGCAGAATTTGATTTTCATTCTCGTGTACGATGGCCTCTGGTTACTAAAAATTTGTCGTGAAGCGGCTTAAGTTAATTTAATCCTTTAATTTCCTCCTAAATTCTCGACAACTTTCCTGCATTTTCCCTCTTATACGTCCATTTGTTGCGGTGGCATTTAGTATCCCTAAGTCTGTCCCCCTATTCTTAATACGTTTTCAGGACTTTGCAGTAAGTAGTTTCAGTGAAAATCAAAAAACTCCTTTCGCACATATCAGCCAGAAGTTGCACTACTCGCATGTTGAATTTTCAAATCCAAATAATTTTTTTTTTTTTTTCTTAAAAATATTTATTTCATTTAAACAAGTTTTCTGCTACCTTATTCGTGGCAGCTTGAGCGGGTTATATATGAGAGGAAGAATAAAGATTAATAATACTAAATTATACTAATTATATATACCTAGTCTCTTGAACCGCCTTGTAAGCTTCCAGAGTGAATAGTTGGTGGATTCATCAGGACCAGCATCGCTCAGTAAGC
>JBAMCP010000033.1:0-35000 GCA_037075105.1 Lissocephala sabroskyi
AGACAATGCACATATTAATGATGCACTTTGCCTGCCCCCAAGAGGCGCCTCAAGCCGCACTCAAGATACCCTGCCAGAGCGACAGGGCGAGGGAATCCCATCAGCCAAATAAATGTCGGCTTATAAGGGAAAGAAGAGGGTTCTTAAGTCTTTTGAAAGATCACTTATCATATTTTCAGTTCTCATTAAGAAAGAGAAGAGAGTCCTTTTGATTATCCACCTCTTAAATCCTAAAAAAGAACTTCAAGCAAGGGCAGAAACTTCATGGAGCTTCTCAGTGCCTTTCATAGCCTGGAGAATTCTGAGATCGGTATCGTATAAAAGTTCAGAGTCGCTTCCCTCCGCTCCAAATGGTCCGATCACCCTGACTTATAGGAACTAATAGGAATCCTGAAGAAAGAATGGATCAATCAATCAACTGAAAGATCTGTCCCAGTTCCAAAGCCAATTTGCTCTTTAATCATCTCCAATAAGTTCCTAAACTTAGTAAGCTCAAGAAATCCAATCAAACAGAAATTCTTCAGATCCCTTAGGGAACCCATATGCCCTGGCTGAGCGTAGCTGTCGCCTCAGACTTGTTGACGTCGCGGGGGCTGCTGGTCGGACTGTCAGGCCGTCATAATATATCTCCAGCTATGCGGGGGTTATGTCGGCCGATTCGGCGAGCAGAACGGAGTGGAAGTTGCGCCGGCAGCCTCATCAGGCGTCCGGCGACGACGCTGCCATAATCACGATCTAATTTATTTACAAATTGTGTTGAAATCATAAGAGAACCGAACCGAAGCGTTTCGGATCATATCGCACGGGTCGTGCTTAAAAAGTTCTTGAATAATTTATGGCCCTGCTGAAAAGTTCCCAACCAGCCAACGTAATTGGGTCCGCTGTGTTCTACCGGCAGCCTCCAACTAATTTAGATTTATGGCCAAGGCTCGGACACGATGCGTGACATGGACAGGCTGCCTGCCGGCCCACCGGCCGTTGCGTTCATTTCTCATCTCTGCCCGGGGATCGTGTAATCTGTGAATTGATAAATCGTTTGATCGCCGAGACCACAACGGCTGCTTTTGTTGTCACTGCGGCAACGAAAGAGGAGCCTATAAATCCTGACTGAAGGAAGCGTCCTTGCTGCACTTGGTACACTTGCACGTTTGTAATAAAAGTTTCGTTTGTGTTTTGTTTATTTACTGCTCATGGAGAGAATCAGAACTTCTGCTTAGCGGGGGGAGAGCGTTTGTTGATGTTTTAGGTTTGTTGTATTTGCTTCTGTTGTTGGTGTTGGTTTGAAACAGTAGACTGAATTAATTTACATAACTTTAGCCTCGGACAGATCGTCGAGGGGCTTGCTGGGTGGTGGAATCTTGTACTCCGTCTCGGGAGTCTCGTAGACCTTCTCCTCTTTAGGCTCGACCACGGAGACGTTGTCGGGCAGTGGCTTCTTGGGGCCAATCTTGTTCTTGGGATCGTAGGGCAACATGATCTTGACCTTGATGCCGAGCACTCCCTGGCGGAGGAGGACGTGGCGTGTGGCCGTCTCGACGTAGTCGTTGCATGGATCACCAGAGTGGATCATGAGTCCATCGACGAATTTCATGGACTTGGCACGCTGACCGCGCAGCTTGCCGGAGACAACGACTTCGCAGCCCTTGGCGCCGGACTCCATGATGAAGCGCAAGACACCGTAGCAGGCACGACGGACAGCCAGTCCTCCGGTCAGCTTGTAGCGCAGCGACTCAGCCTGGGCAATGGCGCACAGGCCACGGGTGGCCACCTTCTCGGCGTACAGCTCAATGCGGCCGGATTCGAAGTTGAAACGCTTCTGCACCATGGCGGTCAGTTCGCGGATGCGACGACCCTTCTCGCCCAAAACCTGCTGGGTCTTGGTGGCCATGATGATGATCTCAGTGCGGGAGGGGGTGACACGCACCTCCACGCCGGAGTAGCCATCCTCGGCGAGCTCGCGAGTGAGGAACTCGTTCAACTCAGCCTTGAAGATGCCGTCGGAGACGAACTGCAAGTGGAAAAGCCGCGAATTAGTTAATTTCAAGTCACTTGATTCATAAACTTATTTGTTGTTGGTTGCGGGCTGTTGGGGCTCCACGCGCAGGGCTGCGGTTTGAGGTTAGGCTTCTCGTTTCGCTTGGGTTTTTGGGTGTAGCCGTGAATTTTTCACTGGATTTCATGTTGCAAATACACTGCGTAGGACGCGGAACGCGGTCGTTGCATTTTTTATGCAATTTTCGTGAAATTACCTTGCGTTTCTTTGAAATTGTCAGGTTCATATTCATTTCATACGTCTCGCACGGAACGTGGTCAAAAAGAAAGAAAGAGACGCTGCTTTAGCGACAACATGGCCGTCGCTGTCAATCCCTGCATTACCGATGCTCTAGGGTTGCCACACTCCAACCAGCGTTACCACTTTTCAGCATTATTTTGGAATATTTTGCGGTTTTTGCCTTATAAATACCAGTTAAAAAAAATAAAATATAATTTTAAAAATTGCCCAAATCGAGCACTAACGCGTGAAGCTGTCCCTGCCTCGGAACTTTTATGCTGATTGCTGGTCATCGTACCAGATCACTGAAAAAATCGTGCTGCCACTGTTTGAAAATTTACTTTTTACATAATAAATATTGCACAAGGCAGCATTTAAACAATGTCGATAATTATCGTTGGTATTTATTTGAGTTGAATCAAGATCCCGGAAATATTAAAAAATCGATAACTAACTCTGGTCTCATCGAAACTTAAACCACCAATTCCTAATTACAGATTTCTTAAATCTTACCTTTTTAATTGATATAACATACATATATTTGGACATCATTTTCAAAATGTATATTACCAAAATAAGTGTTTTCCTAAATGCAATCTTGCAAAACGATGGCTTGGCAACTCTGTTTCGTTCTCTTCTTCTTTATTATATTTGTTTTGTTGCTCAAATTAAAAGCAAACAGAATGAGGCCAAAAAATGTGATATTGAGACGCGACAAGCATTTTTGGACGGAGTTTATACTGCTATATAAATCCCATCCCACTCTGTGGAATCGCAATAGTCGAGACTACAACAACAGGGAGAAGAAAGACGCCGCCTACAAAGTCCTGGTCCAGAAATTGTACGACAAATACAGAAACCCAAATCGGAGCCTGGCGGTTAAATTAATAAACAATTTACGCACCCAATACCGCCGCGAGCTAGCCAAGTTCGAGCAATGCCAAATAAAAGGCGTGCGGCACTTACCCAGTGTGTGGCATTTCAAACTAATGTCCTTCCTCAAAGGCCAGGAGGTAAGCCCACGAGAGAACCACTTTTCCCGCACGCTTCCTGTTTTTCCTTGTAGGTCGGTGAAAAGCAGAGTTTCCCTGAAATGGAGGACGAAATGGAGAGCTCTGATGAATCTGAGAACCAAAAGTGGGATGCCAACAGACTGTTCTGGACGGAGTTCATCGAATTGTACAAATCCCTGCCTTCCCTGTGGAAGCGGGGCTCGACGGAATACTCAAATAGGGAGCAGAAAAGGCAGGACTATCAGCTGCTGGTGCAAAAACTCAGGCAAAAGAATCCCAACGCCACTAAAGATTCCGCAGTAGCCAAGATCAATACCTTTAGAACAATTTATCGACGGGAGCTGCTGAAAGTCCTGGACAGCCGCCAATGGGCGAAGGATGAGAACGAGGAATATGTGCCCACTCTTTGGTACTTTAATTTGTTTTCGTTCCTCTACGAAAACGAAAATCCAAATGACGTAGAAGACCTTGACGCGATGGATCCTCAGCCAGAGCTCCAAGCCGAAGATGAAATCGATGAGGAACAAGAAATGCAGCCTGTGCCGGATGAGGAAACCAGTGATTTCAATTATATTCCAGGAGAGGAGAACTCGGCAAACCAAGAGCCCGACGACCGGAACTTTTGGACGGAATTCATTGAGCTTTACAAGAATTTGCCTTCGCTATGGAATCGCCGAAACAAGGAGTATTCGCAGCGGCTAATAAAGAACCAGGACTACGGTGTTCTCGTCAGCAAATTGAAGGAAAAATACCCAAATGCCACGCGCGAAATGGTGATTAAAAGGATAAACATATTCCGCACCATCCACCGCCGTGAGCTCAAAAAGGTCCTGGAGAGCCGAGCATTTGGCCAAAATGTTTACGTGCCAAAAATTTGGTACTTTAAGCTGCTTTATTTTCTGTACGAGGACAGCGAAAGCAAGACGACTTTGCAGTCGCTGGACGAATATGAGGTGGAGGCTGAGGACTTGCCCTCTTCCTCTCTGGTGGATTCTGTGCCAAGTGTAAGTCCTCCGCCAGAAGATCTAGGGGAAAAAGTTTGCTACGAATTGGCGTGCCCGGAGGAAGAGGTCTGTAAACGAATTAATAACTTTAATCAGATTAAAAATACTTATTTTTTAGGTTTTTCCTTCGGTGGAGCAAACCCCGGAGGACAGCGATGTTTGCCGTTCGTGGTGCTCTCAGTACAAAGAAATGGACCAGAATCAGCGTGTGATTGCCAGGAAACTGATTTCGGATATTTTATTTCACGGCTGCCTGGGAAATTTAACCATTCAACACTCAACTGCAATCCACAATGCCCTGAACTCCTGAGCGCTATTTAAAATGCTATTCCAAACGCTTGACCTCAAGTCCGAATGTAGCTAAGGACCCGCCTGTGATTTATGATAACTAAATAAATATATTTAAATTTAAGTTAATTTCCCGCGCACCAAAAAACGGCAACCCTGGGAAATTTCTGGCGATTGGGCAGCCCCGTTTTACGCCATTTTGAATGCCAGCTGTCTACCAGCTGTGCTGCCCAGCGCATCACTAGTTGCAATTGCGTCTTGCTTATATTAGGGAAGTAAAATCAATTTGTGTGGCAGATACGGACTCGCCCTTGAAAGTTAAAGTTATCATCATGTCGGAAATAAAGGCGTTGGAACACGCCACCCTAAAAGTGCCATACGAAATCCTAAACAAGCGCTTCAGGTCTGCCCAGAAAATCATAGATCGCGAATGCGATTCGGTGATGAATGTTTCTCGCCTCGTTCTCGACAAAACCTACGATGTGAATCAGCCCCCTGTACTGTCCGACGTCACCAAACTAATGGGAAATGTGGCCCAGAAGCTGCAGGTGCTAAAACGCAAGGCTGACGAAAGCATCAATGACGAGCTTAACGTAACACAAATTTGCAAGCGAAAGCTCCAGCATCTCAAGGGCATTATGCCCCCAAAAAGTAGGGCAGACATGTGGCAGGGCGCCATGGACCAATGGAAGCGGGTCCGCATGGACCGCCTGGTCATAGAGCATCTGTTGCGTATGGGCTACTACGAGACGGCCGAGGAGCTGGCCGCCCGCTCCGAGGTGCGTCATCTCACCAATCTCGACATTTTCGAGACTTCTCGCGAGGTCGAGGACGACCTGGCCAACCACAGCACCACCAAATGCGTGCTCTGGTGCATAGACAACAAATCCAAGCTGCGCAAAATTAATTCCACCATAGAGTTTAGCCTGCGCGTCCAGGAGTTCATCGAGCTGGTGCGCAAGAACCAGCGCTACGAGGCAGTCAAGCACTCGCGGCGCTACTTCCCGGCCTACGAGAAGACCCAGTTGGACGAGATCTGCCATGTGATGGCCCTGCTGGCCTACCCATCCGACTCGCAGCTGGACCACTGCAAGAAATACTTCGACCCCAAGCGCTGGCAGAAGCTTGTTCTGGACTTTCGCCATGAAAACTATCGCCTCTTCCAGTTGTCGACCACCTCGGTCTTCTCGGCTGCTGTCCAGGCCGGCCTCTCAGCTTTGAAGACCCCACAATGCTACTCGCAGACTTGCCGCAACTTAAATTGCCCTGTTTGCCAGGACGATTTCAACCAAATCGCCCTGAGGCTGCCATACTCGCACTGTGTCCAGAGCCGGCTGATCTGCCGGGTCACCGGGCTGCCCCTCAACGAGCACAACCAGCCGATGATGTTGCCAAACGGACAGATCTTCGGTCAACTGGCCCTGACCGACATCAGCAAAGACGACGGCACCGTCACCTGCCCCATAACCAACACCAAGTTCACAAATCCCAAGATCGAGAAGGTATTTGTCATGTAATGTGACGGCGCTCGTCCCCCATAAGACTTCCTCAATCAACACGAACTAATGTACATTTAAGAAAGACTCTATATATTTTGAATAATTCTCTTTAAATCATATCCCCCTGCTAATTATTGTAGCCAGCTGTCTGTAGTTTTATAACAACTCCCTTGCGCGAGTGTTGTAATTGAATTTGCTCGACACTCAGCTCGGAATGGCGCAGCATTTGAAATGTCGGAACAAATTGTGGTTCCGCTGACACACACACCCTCACCCGCCACCCTCACCACAGCTGGAGGTAGTGCGCCGCCGCAAAACCATTGATTTTTCGTCAGTCGTTTGGCTCGCCAGCAGCAGAGAAGTGCGTCGTCGTTTGGCTCCCAATTGCAGCGGTTGAAATCGTCTCAGAGTCTGTGTGCTTTCTATTCCGGGCTGAAAAGAGCGTACATTTTTCAAAGTATCTATAAATAAAGCGAAAAATCATAACCGATTCGAGTTCTGACGTTTCAACAAACAATTCGGAGCAGAACTCAAACTGCGTTGTTTGTTTCTTAACTGGGACAGCGCAGAGAGGACGACCCACAGGCAGAGGCGGTGGTTCGGTGGCTGCGCCTTCCTCTCCCCCCACCACCACCACCACCGACAACAAAAACAGCTGCGGGCGGACAAGCGCCCTCTCTCCATCCCTTAGGCCAACCAACCACCAGCAGCTCCGGCAGAGTCATCGCATTTTTCTCTCGAACTTTTCAAAATGGCTCTGGACTTCGTGGCCACCTACAAGGTTCTGGTCTTGGGCGACTCCAACGTCGGCAAGACCTGCATCGTCCACAGGTATTGCGATGAAAAATACTACGACACATACATCTCCACCATAGGTAAGAGGCAGGGCATCGAATTACCCGCAACACTCACGCTCTTCTCATCTGGCAGGCATCGATTTCAAGCAGAAGCTGATCAACCTGGACGGAGTGCCCATCAAGCTGCAGATCTGGGACACGGCCGGCCAGGAGAGGTTTCGGACGCTGACCACAGCGTATTATAGGGGCGCCATGGGCATCCTACTCATGTACGATGTGACCAATCTGGAGAGCTATAATAATTTGTCGTATTGGTTGCGCAACATCCAGGAGAATGCCTCACCGGATGTGGTCAAGGTGCTGGCGGGCAACAAGTGCGAGTGCTCGGCCACCCAGCGCATGGTGGACAAGGAGAGAGGTGAAAAGGTAAACTGGCCACAGGACTTTTTATATAGATTTAAAGTGATTTGTTTTTCTTAGATTGCCGAGAACTTTGATATGCCGTTTTTTGAGGTGTCCTGCAAGTCGAACATAAACATCGAGGATGCCTTTCTGTCCCTGGCCCGCAAGATACGCGAGCAGCGGGAGCGGCGGGTGAGCTGGGAATCCTTGGAAGCTTAAGCGTGTGATTTTAATTTCCAATTTCAGGGCGACAATTTCGACAACGACGAGAAGCAAGAGAAGAAATCTCCCGGCTCCAATGGCCTGGGCACCTTCAGCCTGGCCAGCCTGTCCGGCGAGAATCGCTGTTCCTGCTAGAAAGTCCACAGGCAAAACCATTTAGATTCTGCATTTTTAAGATAGTCAAATCGTTGTAACCGATGTAATCCGTGTCCCGTTATCCCCAGACGAATTAAAGTCTGCCAAACGCCACTCCCCCCTTCCTCTCTGTGTGCTTTATCTGCATGTATGATATAGAGCCCCCACCCCCAATGTATCTTGTAGATAGTTTGACCATCGATATTCCTTGAGGGTTCCCGTTGCCAGACCAACCGAAGACAAAGTTTGTAAGATATTTCCATTGCTGAGCTTAAAATAAATTACGCGTAGGTTTTAAAGGCACACTTGCATTTTTGGTACAGTCACGGCCGCCGTTATTAGTCTTGATTTGTAGCCGAGATTAGGAAATAGAACGATGGAACCCAACGACATAGAAAATAAATCCCCCGCCTTTCCTTTTTCCTTTTTTTAAGTCGCATTTTCCACGAGAACTCTGTAAATATTTTCGAGCCGTCAATTAGAGAATTCGGTCAGGCAGTTTATTTGATTCTTTCCAAGCAGAAAACGCGGACGGACGGAATACCGTTAGGCATAAATTAATAATTAATACCAATAATAAAAAAACTTAACTTAATTCTGTGAAAATAAACAAAGCAAACCAAACAAACCAACGGATTTTATTCCAGGGGGAGGAGCCTCCCCCCAATTATCCTGGCCAATTAGCCCGGCGCCTGGCAACCGCTGACCACAACAAACCGCACAGTGGACAGTCCGTCTTTGCAGTTGTGTGTCCGTCCCGATGGAGAAAATCCGTGGCAAAGCCACCTCCTTGCCGATTTTCAATGGACGCCTGGCCACGCCCACGCCCACCAGCTCGTCCCTCCAGCCGGCCAGGCCGTCGTCCAGAAAGCCCTCAGCCCGCATTCAGCCCAGCGTCTTCACCATCACCAATGGATCCATGCTGTGGGCCGGCGCCATCCGCCCAGCTAAACCCACCGAGGGTCTTCCCCAGCTCAGCCTGGAGCCGCTGGCCGTGCCCAAGGAAACCGCCTGCCCCAGCCTCATCGGCACCGAGCTGGCCAGCTACGACAAGGTCAAGGTGGTGGGCCAAGGATCCTTCGGCATAGCCGTGCTCTATCGCCGCAAATCCGACGGCCACCAGATCGTCTTCAAGCAAATCAACCTGAGCGATTTGACGCCCCCCGGCCGCGACCTGGCCATGAACGAGGTGGAGGTCTTCTCGAAGCTCCACCACCCGAACATCATCAGCTACCTGGGCAGCTTCATCAAGGACCACACGCTGCTCATCGAAATGGAGTACGCCGACGGCGGCACCTTGGCCCACATCATTGCCGGCCGGCAGGGCAGCCAGCACTTTGCCGAGCGCTATGTCATCGGCGTCTTCGAGCAGATCTCCAGCGCCATCAACTACATGCACTCCGAGAATATCCTGCACAGGTAGGACAGCCGTCGGTGAAGCAGAAGAGCGATTCATATTACCTGATTTACCCTCAGGGACCTGAAGACGGCGAATGTTTTCCTCAACAAGCGCGGGGTGGTGAAGATTGGCGACTTTGGCATCTCCAAGATCATGAACTCCAAGATCCATGCCCAGACGGTGCTGGGGACTCCTTACTACTTCAGCCCGGAGATGGTAAGCCGCCAGCTCTGAATCCTTCGCCCTTAAAGCCTTTGATTCTAGTGCGAGGGCAAGGAGTACGACAACAAGAGCGACATTTGGGCCCTGGGCTGCATCCTGGGGGAGATGTGCTGCCTGAAGAAGACCTTCGCGGCCTCGAATCTCTCGGAGCTGGTCACCAAAATCATGGCCGGCTCGTATACCGCAGTGCCTTTGGGCTACTCCTCCGGGCTGCGCAGTCTGCTGGCCAATCTGCTGCAGGTGGAGGCCACCCAGCGGCCCACGGCCGGCGAGATCCTGGAGTACTGGATTCCCCTGATATTCCGCAACCTGGGCAAGAACAAAGGGTGAGTCCAACAGTCCACCCAACAGCCAGCTCAGCTTTCCTGTTCCTTAGATATTCCTACGATGATGTGAATGGCCTCAGCGGCCAGCCCGCGGAGTCAGCCGGCCTCGGCAGCCGGACTAACTTGGCCTTTGAGTTGCCCACCGCGCAGACCGAGACCAAGCGGCTGATGAGCGCCATGACCGCCGCCCCCCACGAGGTGATCGAGAAAAGGTAAAGGATCGTCTGACTCTCCATCTCTTGACTTGATTATCCTCTCCCCAGATCGGTGCTGTACCAGGTGAAGTCCTTCGGCAGCAACTTCAGCATGTCGCCCATTCAGCTGCCGCCCAAGGCCGTGATCGTTTGCGTGGCTTTGAGCGACTCGCATTTCGTGGTGGTCAACGAGGACGGCTCGGCCTATGCCTGGGGCGAGGGCTCCTACGGCCAGCTGGGGCTGACCTCGCTCGAGTCCTGGAAGCACTACCCCAGCCGCATGGAGAGCGTGCGCAATCACCACATTGTGGCTGCCTGCGCCGGCGATGGCTTCACTCTGCTGCTCACCCGCTCGGGCGGAGTGCTCAGCTGCGGCAACAACGCCAAATGCGCCTTGGGCCACGAGGAGCAGAAGAACTACTACAGCCCCAAGCAGATAGACAAGCTGGTGGACGTGCCCATCGAGCACTTGGCCGCCGGGCTGCATCATGTGGTGGCCCTCAGCCGCGAGGGGGCCGTCTATGTGTGGGGCACCAGCTCGGCCGGAGCCCTCAGCCTGGGCAACTACCAGACCCAGCAGTGAGTGGGGGGGAGGAGGAATTGTGGGCCAATTTGATGAGTTCGATTTCAGGAAAGCTCCCCAGAAAATACTGCTGTCTAGTTTGAAGAGCAAGCCGGCCAGGATCTTCTGTGGGCCGGACACTTCGGCCGTGCTGTTCGCCAACGGGGAGCTGCATGCCTGCGGCAGCAACGACTACAACAAATTGGGCTTCAACCGGCCGGGCAAGGTTACCGCTTTTGTAAGTGGATTTACAAATGAAAGGAGCAGGATTTCCAGATCTTTTTGCTTTCGCAGAGGCGCGTCCAATTGCCCCATAAAGTGCTGAAGGCCTGCTTCTCGGCGAGCCACTCGGTGTTCCTGGTTGAGGGCGGCTATGTCTACACGATGGGCCGCAATGCCGAAGGCCAGCGCGGCCTGCGCCACTGCAATCCCAGCGAGCCTTTAACCAGGGTCGAGGCCATCCGGGACCGCTACATTCTGGTAAGCAGACCATAAGTAACTCCACTTGGGGTTTTGAAGGATTTCTTCCTCGCAGAAGGCCAACTGCAGCGACCAGTGCACGATTGTGGCCTCGGAGGACAACATCATCACCGTGTGGGGCACTCGGAACGGCCTGCCCGAGATCGGCGGGCCCTGCGAGGTAAGCTAGGCAGGCGTTTGGTCAACAATCCTTTGATTCCTTGCATGCTCCTGGCAGGCCCATGCCGACTTGGAGGTGGGCAACACAACGGCCGCCTTCACCAACTTCCTGGCCTCGGTCTACAAATCAGAGCTCATCCTCCAGCCGCTGGACATTTTGTCGTGAGTTTTTCTATACTTTTGCCCTCCCCGAAGTGAGGATATTTGCTTGCAGGCTGTACTCCTCGCAGGACCAGCGCGAACGTGGCTATTATGTGCAAGTTCAGGAGGTTTTTCCATTGGCCCACAGTGTGCTGCTGCTGGTGGACACGACGACACCGCTGATAGCCTGCCACGAGGCCAAGGCTTTGAATTAAGGATAATACATTTATTTGTGAGTGCACAATGATCTTGGCTGTAGCAATTGAGGCGCACGAACGCTTGACATAAAGGTAGCTTGCTCCGGACACAAGTGCCACTGCCGGGAGGCCACACGAGTCGAGCGGTTCACCTAGGCGGCTTTGGGTTGTTCGACTGGGTAAGGTGAGGGTGGGGAGAGGTCAAAGGCGGAAGCAGTTAATACCGAGACACTTGCCCACCGTAGCGATCCTGGGCGGGCCGGCCGCCTCCGTACAAGCCGCTGCCGCCGCTGCTGTTGCCGCCCTGGTAGCCGCCGCCGCCCGAGCGCTCGTTGTAGGATCGATCGTAGCGATCCTGCGTCTGGACTGGGCGCCAGCTGTTGTCGTCATTGGCCACCGCCTTGTTCCACGAGCTGGCGCCATGCATGTTCGAGGACATGCCATTGTTGCCGTACGACTTGATGGGATTGCTGCTTGAATGGCCCATATGCCCGCCGGCTCCACCGCCTCCGCCGCCCGAGGACGACGGCGCCCAGATGTTGAGATTGCTCGAACTGCTGCCATAGCCTCCGCTGCCGGAATTGTCGTAGCGCTTGTTGCCACTAAAAAGGCAGGAAAAATTAAGCAAAGGTTTATGCATTTGTGTCTGTGGAACTCACTGTGACATGGAATGAGAATCGTCACGCCTGTAGGCGGATGTGTTGCTGCGATCGGAGTCGTTGTACCGCCCGCCGGCATTGTTCTTGTGGGCAAAGGCGCTGCCGGAGCCGCCGCCCGACGAGACCGCCAAGTGGCGCACGTCCACCTCGCGCTTGAACTCGTCGCGCTTGGCCGACGACGAGGACGTGTAGTCGTCCAGCCCGCGCTTCGAGCCGGAGGAAATGTAGTCGCTGCCGCTGCGCTTGCTGGGCACCGACGAGTAGTCGTCCAAAGCCCCGCGCTTCGAGCCCGTCGAGGTGCCATAGTCGTCGCGCTTGCTGGAATAATCCAAGCGCTTGTTGGAGCTCGAGTAATCATCCAAACCGCCGCGCTTCGAGCTGGACGAGCCGTAGTCATCGCGTTTCTTGTCAAAGCTTAAAAAACAACACGTCAGTTTTTTGATCCACCAAATGACAGGAGACTCACCTGCGGGAGGTAACCAGCGAAGTGTCGAACCGCGGCGGCGGCGGGGCATCGAAGACCGTGGCGCGTTTGCGGTCGGAGACATCAGAGTAGCGGTCGTCCGCGCGCTTGTTCACCACCCGCTTGACCGTGTCCTCGCGGGACTCCATGATCCTGGGCACAGAGAGAAGAGGGGAAAAGAGTAGAAAGAGAGAGAAAGAGAAAAGATTATTAGAGAATTTTGGGCTTTGGCGGGGACGTCGAGGGCGCTGCTTTCTCTTAAGTATTCTCGGCATTTTCTGGGCAGTTGCGCGCGATCACAGCAAAATTTTCTGGCTATTTGCAGATGGCTGATGGCAGATGGAGTGTGGCTGGCATTTGCAGTCGAAGAAACAAACAACGATGCGTAGGACTGGAGTCAAGGCTCGCCTGGAGCCCTTGGCAGGACGGATAAAGAGTTAAGGAGAGAGAGAGAGAGAGAGAGAACTTAACTTACAAAAGAAATTTACAGTGGGTGGGTCGGGGTCGGGGTCGTGGGTCAAAATGTTTGCTTTGGAAAAAAAATTATGTATGGTGTTCATTTTTTTGTTGTTTAACGTTTTTGGTTTTGATTTTGCATACTTCATCTGTTGACGCTTCAACTCGAGGCGCTCCAATTCAATTTTCTCGCGTTCAAGTTTCTGCCGCTCCCGCTCCATGCGCAGCAGTTCGGCCTTCTCCCGCTCCAGGCGCTCGCGCTCGAGGGCCAGCTTGCGGCGCTCCTCGGCCAGGCGCTCCTCCTCGATGCGTTGGCGTTCCCGGGTCTCGCGGCGGCGTCGCTCCTCCTCGCGCAGCTCCCGTTCGCGCTCACGCAAACGCTGGCGTTCGCGCTCCTCGCGTATCTTCTGATACGAAAGCATCTCCCGCTGGCGGCGCTCGCGCTCCCGCTGGCGCTGCTCCCGCTCCCGCTCGAAGTCCCTGGCCGGGCGGGCGCGTTCGTTGTGATTGAAGTGCTCGTCACGCTGGGGGCGATGGGAGCGCGGTCCTTGCTTGTAGTCGCGTTCGTGGCGCTTCTCCCCTTTGTCGCTGGACTTGGTGATGCGCTCGTGGTCCTTGTCGTCGCGTTGCCCGGCCTCTGACGAATCCTTACCCGAGTTGTCGGTCTTCTTGTCTTCGCTGGTCTTGCCGCCCTTCTTGTCGTCCTCCTTCTTCTTGGATTCGTGGCCTTTGCCGGCCCCATCCTTGGCTGCTGCTGATGAGTTGCCCGTCCCAATTTCGTTCTTGGTGCGCTCCACGGAAATGATGCGTCCATGGAGTTCGGTGCGATGCAGGTTCTCAATGCAGCGCGAGGCATCGCCGGACGAGGACATGGTCACATAGCCATAGCACCGTGTCCCCGGGGTCCTGGTGTTGGTGACCACCTTGGCCCCAATCACCTTGCCGAACTTGGAGAAGATGGTCTTCAGGTCGCTGGCTCGCGTGAGTGTTGATAAGCCGGAAACCCAAAGATTGCGCGACAGGGTGCCCGGCTTGCCGGCGCCACTGGTGTTTGAAGCTGCACCACCACCGCTGCTGCCACCACCACCACTATTGGCTCCAGCGGCCTTGCTGGAATTGCCACCGGATGCCGAAGCATTTGACGTTGATGCTGTCGAGGATTTCTCTGCAAGTTCCATGTAAATAACAATATTGGAAGAGAGAGTTATGGTCAACTTTGTGTGGCTTTAACTGGTTTTTGTTTTTTTTTTTTGTCTGTTCGTATGGAAAGCACATTGCGATTAGAGAAAACACCTTTGGTTCGGCTGGTTCGGCTGAAGGTTACGGGTCATAATAAAATTTTAAACGAACCTCTTTCAAAAAGGACAAAGAACCGAAAGGCTAACGAGCACAAAGAGAGAGTGTGAATTTGATTGGGTGTTGCGAATTTTAGGTGCTATCCGTCGGTGATCCTTGCTGGGGTTTCCATTTCAACTCGCCACATCCATTCCATAAAATCCTGTGCTATCCATGCTATCCGAAATCCTGGTCCTGGCGGCGGTCCTTTGGTGTTGTTGCTGCTGCTGCGGATGCTGCTGGTGCTGCTGCCGCTGCTGTTGGTAGTGATGAGCCCAAACAAATTCACACTCTCCGACGCGTCAGGTGCACCCCACATGTCATAAAATGTTTTTGAGGCTCGCGGAAGGAAACTTAACCGGTTGTGTTCGTTTGTATCGTTTGACTCTTTGGAGCGCATTTGGATTTTCCCCCGACTTAAATTACCTTTATCATCCTTTTGGTTTGTTGATTTCGAAGCGCATTTAAGTTCACTGCAGTTTCAAGGTTGCACACATCCGACGCGGTTTTTTGTGGTGGTTATTGTAAAAGAGGTGAGAAAATCACATTAGTAACGCCCTTAAGCCGGTGTCGTCGTGAAAGTGATACAGCGTAAGCGGAAGAGGCTCTTTAAAGTCGAAGTCGATGGGGGGGATTTCCTCTCTTTTTTGGCTCTCTTTATTTGGCTTTACGGTGGGCTCACTTTCACCTGGCAGAGAAGAAGGCAACCAACCTCGAGTCCTTTTTATCGCCCGATTTATCATCCTTCTTTTTGGGCCTGGCGCTATCCTCGTCTTTGTGGTTCTTTTTATCTGCTGATTTTGCGCCGGCGTTTGATTTATCGCCTTTCTTATCCGGCTTGGCTGTATGGCGGGGTTGGCACGTTTGTTGCAAAGATAATAATCACCGGTTAGAACGCCCACATTCAATTGTTTTTTAAACACTTTGTCACACCCCGCAAACCGGGTTACGTTTCACACATGACGAACTGCATTATAGTGTGGTTTGTTGAATTTACTTACCCGATTTTTCCTTGTCGTCTGGGGCCTGAAATAGAGCAAAAATTACAATTGGAAAACTATTTAATAAATTCACTGACTTACCTCGTCGTGCAAGAGCTTCTGTTCGTCCTCGCCAATGGTCAGGTTGATGGATTCGTCATTGTCCATGTTTACAGTGTCTCCTGTATTTTCCTCTTGTACCTCAGCTGACTCCTGATCCGGCGATTCGGTTTTATCATTATCAGTCTCATACTCTTGGTCATCTTGGGCGCCGGACTCCTCGTCGTCATCTAGGATCACGCAGACGTCGTCGACGTCACCTACTTGATCAATTTCATGCACGTCGTCCCCGTTGTCGTGGGCCTGGCCACCGTCCCCGCCGTTGTTTATGTCATCGATGGGCTCTTTTTTGATATCGACATCGACCAATAGTTTTGGTGACGCTGGTTTTGCGGACTTTGTGGAATTGGGCATGAACAAGTAAGTGTCGGGATCGTGGCCCTCTTCGCGCAATGCCTGCGGATTGAGTGTATTGTGTAACCGCGAGTAATTAATGAATGCGATTTAGTTCACGAACCTTTTCAAGGCGCTCGACTAGCCCAGCACGGGGGCCCAAGGTGTCCAGTTTGCGATTACCTAGTTCAGATTTGAGGTCGGTGATGCGCAACTCGGAGACCTTTTTGCCTTCGTCGGCCATTATTTCATTAGTTTCTTTGCTGCTTTATGAACTTAAAACTGCTTAACTCGGCTTTTTAATTTTTAGAAATTTCACAAACGAGTTAAATACCACTTCACTGCCGGGCAAAAAGTGAGAGAAGAATAAAATTTTCCTACACACGAAAGCAAAATGGCGGCCTACTCGATTATTACTTATCGACGTGCTCAATCCCAATGTTAACTCGCCTAGGGTTGCCCACTAATATAATATTAAATAAAAAAAAAAAATAAATAAAGCGGACAACTTCTCTGCAAGCTTAACGTGAGATTCGCGCAAGTTTTACAAAAATTGAAATTGAAGTTTAAAAAAACTTGAAAGTCGATATTGAATGTTAGTTAATTAATATTCACACACGTAAGCCGTCGACTTGTTATGCCTTGTTTCTTTATTTACAGAAAAATAAACACACTTTTTTTTTAAATATTTTGACTGATTAACTTTTATCCCCAAATGTCAAATCTGATTAACATTCACATTAACATTAAGTTAACGCCAAGCAAAGCACGAGTTGGCAGCACGTTGCCACTGTTATCGGATGTAATCGGATCTGCAGCCATTAATTACGCGAATTTGTATACGTTTTTCGGGCAAGTCCGCCGGTTTTGAGATGTCCGTGGTTATTGAGACCACTTTGGGTGACCTCACCGTGGATCTTTTCGTGAAAGAAAGGCCGAATGCCTGTCTCAACTTCATAAAACTGTGCCAGCTCAAGTACTACAACTACAATTTGTTTCACACTGTACAGAAAGATTTTATTGCCCAAACCGGCGACCCAACCGGCTCCTGAGATGGCGGCTCATCCATTTGGGGCGTCACAGAGGGTCCCCATAAACGCTTCTTCGAGACGGAATATCTGCCGAAAATCAACCACACCACCGCCGGCTACCTCTCGCTTGTCAGCGCCACCAAAAATTTGGCGGGCTCCCAGTTCTTTTTCACGCTGGGCGACAATCTCACATCCCTGGACGGCATCCACTGCGTCATTGGCGAAGTAGTCGAGGGACTCGAGCTCCTGCGCCATCTAAACGATGCCATTGTCGACGAAAGCTTCCGCCCCTTCCAAGACATCCGCATAACCCACACTGTCGTCCTTGACGATCCTTTCCCGAACCCACGCGGCCTGTACATCCCAAGCCGGTCGCCTTCGCCAAGCGCCGAGCTGCTCAAAAATGGACGCATTGCGGCCGATGAAGACCTCAACGACACCGATGGCAAGACCATGGAGGAATTGCAAGAATTTCTGGCTGACCGCGAGGCCAAGGCCCGGGCCACAATCTTGGAAATTGTTGGCGACCTGCCCGATGCAGACATGGCCCCGCCAGAGAATGTGCTGTTCGTCTGTAAACTCAATCCGGTGACGACGGACGATGACCTGGAAATTATATTCAGTCGCTTTGGCCCCATCAAAGGCTGCGAGGTGATTCGTGACCAGAAGACCGGCGATTCCCTGCAGTACGCCTTCGTGGAGTTCGAGGAACAGAAATCCTGCGAAGCGGCCTATTTCAAAATGGACAATGTGTTAATAGACGACCGCAGGATTCACGTGGACTTCTCCCAGTCTGTGTCGAAGGTCAAGTGGCGGGGGAAAGGGCGTGGCATTCAAGGCAACCAAGGGAAACTGGACTTCAACAATCTGCGGGAATCCAATGGACAGAGCAAAGAATCCAGCAGAACTAGACAAGAGCGGCCGCACAATCGAGACAACCGGATGAGCTCAGCGGAGAGGCGATTGGCCCGGGAGAAGCGTCACAAAGAACAAGAGGATCATGAGAGGCGGCGTTCGCGGCCAAGGGAGCCCGAACGACGTCCCAGAGACCGCCGAGATCGTCCAGCTTCCAGAGAGCGCGACTACGGACGCCGCGAACGCTCCCGCTCGCCCCAAGAACGCAGGAGACGTTACTCACCAGATCGTAGGCAAAGGGAGAGGGAAACTGTAAGAAGCCGCAGGTAAATATGCCAACCAAAATATCCTAATCAGTTTTGAATCATATTTGCCTGCCCAAAGGTCCCCACGACGGTCCATGTCTCCAAATCGCTGCAGAGATGACAGAAACCTTAGAATTTCCAGGCAAGAGCGCCGTCGCAGTGCCGAGCGAAAAGACAAGGCCAAGAAGTCCAGACGGTCGTCAAGTTCAAGCTCTTCCGAGTCTGAGTCCAGCGACTCAAGCTCGGCGACGGATTCATCTTCGTCTTCGGACAGCTCGAGCGACGATCGCAGAAAACGAAAGAAGCGCAAGTCGAAGAACAAGAAGGCCAAGAGGAAACACAAGTCCAAGAAGAAGCATAAAAAATAAAGATCCACAAGCAAATCACTATTTAATTTAGACATAATTCTAATTTACTTCTTCCGGCTCGCCACTTCGGCCTCGAGGGCGGCCATGGCCGCGCCACCGCAGCAGCCGCCGCTGTCGGCGCCTTTAGCACCGCGCCGCCTTCGAGGTGGCTCGATTATGGCATCGGGATTGAACACCACATTGTCTAGGCGGGTTGTCTCTGGTGTAATGCGAAGTTCTGGAACAAAATAGAACTTTTAGCAAAGCTTTGGCGCTTATATAATTCGGGTTTTTACCATAAACATCGTCGTCGCGCTTTTGCGCTTGAATTACATTTGTGCGCAGCTCATAGTCCACATCTTCGGCCAGTTTAATCATCTATAGAAATATTAGATTATATTAATCGTATTTTAAAATTTAATTATGGTTTTCTACCTTTTGGATTTCCTCGGGTTTGGACTCATTGCGATTTTGCCTGAAGGATTCGTTTATTTTTTCCCGGCCGGCGGTTAGAGCATTGAGGTCGCCGTGAAACACATATTCCCGAGTGCGATGAAGCTTTTTGAATGCACTAAGCACCTGTCGATATTATAAATATATAACACAAATCTTTAATTCAAGATTTTTCAATTACCTGCCGCCGAAGAGATTGAGACATCTTCGTTGTTTATGGTTGGCGCGAACAGCTGATTCACCAGCTGGGAACTCATCAATAATCGACCAGAAGAATTGCAACCCTGAAATTGCAATTGATTCCAAAGCAGCTCTGGCGTCTCCCTCTCCCTTTCTAGCAACGAAAATTTTGCAGCCGGGCAAATTTTGTTGCTTATTTGTAATTTCAAATAGAAATGAGCAATTTTTTCTAAAATGGAGGCACAAATTCTAGACAATGTGTCAGACTTCCTGGTAAGTCCTGCCAAACCGCCCCACTCACCGAACTATCACAATAAATGGCGGCTTTCACCCACAGTTTGCGCCTGAATAAAGATTTTAAAGACAAGATAATAATTTTAATATTTTCCAGAATGTCAACGTAATTGATGCATCCTTTCTAAACGTTATCGTGTACAAGGACGGCGGAGAACATGAAAAAGCCACTGCCTTCACAAATGCCTTTGGTAAGCATCACAAACCAAACCCCTCACAAAGCCTCCCCAACAATTTTTTCCCCTTACCACTTGCAGTCAGCGCCTTTGCCAACGTGCCACAGGAAAGCCGGGAGCAAGTGCTGCGGCTTTATCTGCAGCGGGCCGCCACCGCCACCAACTACGCCCAACTGCGGGTCCTCATGAATGCCCTCATCAAACTGGTAGACTCCCAATTAATTACAGCCAGGCGAGTAGTAATGAAGCACCTGAAATTACCAGCCATGTCCTTTAGTAACCCAATTTCTGTACAGGATGCTTTGCAACAGGGTGCTGGCGTGCGACAAGCTGGACTATGAGAACAAATCCTTTTGGATCGAGAGCTTTCGTTTGGTGAAGAAGATCATTGCCCATGTAGACTACAAGGGCGTGCGCGAGATTATGAAGTCCTGCCGCGAAAAGGCCCAGTGGTTTCCGCTAAATGTAAACGCCACTTGCCTGCCCCAGCTCTTGATTGTGGAGGAGCTCATACGCTTCATTTTCGATCGCAACAACTGCCTGATTCCGGCCTATCTGCTGGCCAACGAGATCATACGTCCCTTGCCCTACCACTGGAAACTTGACACACTGACCGCCGAGTTCATCGAGGAGTTCCGCTGCACAGCCCAAATGGTCTCCATCATCGGCCAGGCCAAAATGCTGCCCATTGTCGAGCACCTGGCCTACACCGACCACATGATAAACTCCTGGAAATTGGACCACAGCACGCTCAAGTTCAGCCCCAAAGGCATACTGCCCTACGAGCAGGACATGCTGGTCGAGCAAACATCCCTCCTGCGCTATGTGCTGGACCAGCCGTATTCCCGCGAAATGGTCCTGTCCATGCTCAACCTGCAGAAGCATTCCAAGCAGCGGTATAATGCCCTCGAGGAGCAAATGGTCAGCATGATAATTTGCGCCATGGAAATGACCGAAACCACAGACACCACAGGCGGCAGTGCCTTCAACGCTGTCGACGAACAGATCACTCCCTACGAGTGGGTCTGGCTGCATCTCTCCTCCCAGCTCATTTACTTTATACTCTTTCAGTTTGTGGGATTCATGCACATTGTGGTCGTCCTGCACGAGCGGGTGAGTGTCCTCAAACCAAACCAAAGTTCGCTCACTAATTCGATTTACTTCCCAGCTGTCGAAGCTAGAACTCCGCAAGGGCCGCGACCAGCTCATGTGGGTGCTCCTGCAGTTCATCTCGGGCAGCATTCAGAAAAATCCAGTAAATTTGTTTCTCTTTCAAGCTCCCAAACGATATTTATCTATATTTTTAATTAGATTGCCAATGTCCTGCCGGTGCTGAATCTCTTCGACTTCCTTTACCCAGAAAAGGAGCCCCTGCCACTGCCGGACATCACGAAGTCCTCGATTCTGCGCAACCTGGCGCCCGTGTGCATCTGGACGCATTTGATACGAAAGGCCAGGCTGGAGAACATAAACATCAATCGGCCGCTGCCTGTAGCCCTCAAAAACCACTACGAGTGAGTCCAGTTTCCAGTCAGTTTCCTTTCTTATTGTTGTGAATTTTCCACAGATACCTGCAGCATTTGGTGGCGCCCAATACAATGATGAACATGACGCTGGGCAATGACTTTCGGGCAATCCTCATTTGCAATGCCTACTCCACCAACCAGGAGTATTTCGCGCGGCCTTTGAGCCTGCTGGTTGAGGCCCTGAACGGCAATGCCAAGTCGGCCAACGGCACTCCGCTGCCGGCCACCACATTCTCGGTGACCGTGCTGGACAGCCTGACGGTGCACAGCAAAATGTCGCTGATCCACGGCTTCGTCACGAGCATGATGAAGCATGCCCAGAACAAGAGCGCCATACGGGCGCCGGCCTTGATCGAGACGTACGCCCGGCTGCTGGTCTATCCCGAGATCGATTCCCTGGGCATCAAAGGCTTCCTAAGTAATGAAATATTTAATTTCCCGGGCGAACTTTTCTATTCTTGTATTCTTCTAGGTCAACTGCTGCCCACTGTGTTCAAGAACCATGCCTGGGCCCTGCTCCACACGCTTATGGAGATGTTCTCCTATCGCCTCCACCACGTGGGCACCCAGTATCGCGTGCAGCTGCTGTCCCAATTGCATTCCCTGGCCTCGCTGCCCCAGACCAACAAGATGCAGCTCAATTTGATGTAAGTATTTAAGCCCTCTTGGGATTTAAGTTTAATGAGGTTTTTTTTAGCTTCGAGTCGACGGCCTTGCGGCTGATTACCAACATCGGATCGGCGGACTTTCTGCAGCAACTGTCGCGCTATTTCAACGACAAGTCGATGGGCACTGTGGCCTCCAATGAGAGCGAAGAACTGAACCGCGTCTTGATTTTGACGCTGGCCCGTTCCATGCACATTATCGGCGCCGGCGAGGAGCTGCACATCTGGTGCAAGGAGTTCCTGGGCAGCATCATGCAGCACACGCCCCACGCGTGGGCCCAGCACTCGCTGGCCTGCTTCCCGCCCGCGCTGGCCGACTACTTCAATCAGAACAATCCGCCGGCCGAGAACAAGCAGCTGCTGCGCAAATCCGTCGAGGAGGAATACCGCAATTGGACTTCCATGTCCAACGAGAACGACATAATCGCCCACTTCCTGCGGCCGAACACGAATCCTTTGTTTCTGTGCCTGCTCTTCAAGATGATCTGGGAGACCGAGAACATCAGCCCGGTGGCCTACAAGATCCTGGAGGGCATCAGCGCCCGCGCTTTGTTTATACATTTGCGCAAGTTCTGCGACTATCTGGTGGCCGAGGTGGCCAGCTTCTCGGATGGCCCCGACTTCATACACAAATGCGTCGACACCATCAACAACATGATCTGGAAGTTCAATGTGGTGACCATCGATCGCGTGGTCCTTTACCTTTCGCTGCGCGCCCACGAGGGCAACGAGGCCCAGGTGTGTTTTCTCATCATTCAGCTGCTGCTGCTGAAGGTGCCGGAGCTGAAGAACCGCGTGGTTGAGTTCTGCACAGAGAACAATCCGGACCACTGGAAGCAGAGCAATTGGCATGAGAAGCACTCGGCCTACCATCAAAAGTACCCTGAGAAGTTCGCCCCGGACGAGTCGGCCTCGCAGATGCCCATTCCCGTGTACTTCAGCAATGTTTGCCTGCGTTTCCTGCCCGTCCTCGATGTGGTTGTGCATCGTTTCATCGAGCTGCCGCTCAAAAATGTCCATCAAATCCTGGAGTTCATTCTCGACCATCTCAACATCCTCTACAAATTTCACGGTAGGCAGCAGACAATCTTCAATGGACTTTAATTTCAATTGCCCCTTTTTCCCTCAGATCGGCCGATTACTTATCTCTATAACACTCTGAATTTCTACGAACGAATACTGCGCGATCGCCCGTCGCTGAAAAAGAAACTGGTAAGCTTTGTCGACAAGCAGATGAAACGATTTTGTATTTAACTTTGCTCTGCAGGTGGGCACAATCATCGGAGCGTTCAGCGAAATACGACCGCCCAATTGGAGCATCAGCGAGCCCTACAAAGTCTATTTGAAGAGCTCGGACTTGCTGTGGAATCCCGATCTCAATTACTACATGAATCTGGTCTACCGTCTGGCCGAAAGTAAGTAACCAATTCGAAGTCTTTTTAAGCCCTTGTAATCGTTTATTCTTTAGCGATAAGCGGAAATAATGCTTTCTATAACACCGACTGGCGCTACAATGAGTTCCCCAACCCCCCCACCCACGCCATGTACGCCACCTGCGTGGAGCTGCTCGGCCTGCCCCTGGCCCCCGGCCAGGTGGCCAGCAATCTCATCGATGTGATTGTCAGCGGCTACGCGCTGATACCCCAGCAAAAGATACACAGCTATATAAATGCCGTGGGCATCTTGCTGGCCGCCCTGCCGGAGCCCTACTGGAGTGGCATCTACGAGCGTCTGCAGGATGTGCTCAACTGCAAGGAGATGGTGCAGTGGAGCTACCGCTTCAATGCCTTCGAGATGTTCAACTTCAAGACCGTGCGGGAGGCCATGGTGGACAAGAACTACGCCGTGGTCCTGGCCGTGGCCCATGCCATTTTCCATCACATGGGACCCTTCAAGTTGGCCGCCATCACCAGGTACCTCAAGGAGCAGTTGAAGCCCTGCGTCCACACCGAGCAGCAGCTGCTCTACGTTTGCCATGTGTACGGCCCCTTCCTGCAGCGCTTAGAGCAGGAGAAACCCAATGCCCTGTCCGACATTACAATTCTCTTGTACGAAATGCTCGAGATGGTGGACAAACAGCTCGGGTCCAAGCCGCTCAGTTATATGGATCAAATCTGCGATTTCTTGTGAGTTCCAGTTTGGGATTTTAGCCGCCGCCAGAACTCATTTATTTTATTTTTTTTCAGGTATCATATCAAGTATTTCTATGTGGGGAACAGCATCAAGAACGAACTGGAGGCCATAGTGAAGCGTCTGAGGCCGATGCTGCAAATGCGGCTGCGTTTTATAACCTACCTGAATCTGGAGGACATCAATCCGGAAAAGAGCGCGGACAGAACGGCGCCGTCGCCGATGCAGCAACAAAACCTAAACGTGCTGCCCGCCGCGCATATTCCCAGCAACCAGCATCCCCAGCTTACCCAGCAACAGATTTATCTGCAGCACGTGCAACAACAGCAGCACATGCAGAACATGGGCATCAGGCACAATTAATCTAAGGTTATCTCAGGTTCAGTAAAGAGACGGCCGCGTCCACTTGTGGAAACAAAAGCCGCGATAGTCTTGAGCCGGTTGTCGAAGGAGAAGCATGGCTACTTTTTTTTGGCTCGTGTCTGTGATCGTTTCTTTTTCAATTGCCCAGGCCTGCATAGTGGGGGAGAGTTGTCGGAATGGGGCAGGGGTTTGGACTGCCACTAGATCGTGTGAATGGGCCATCGATGACCAGGATATGAGTCGTTTTTGCCCAACCACGAGAGCAATATATTGTTGTAGAGTAAAGTCACCGGATCCTGCGCCCGTGGACGATTCTATAGCCGCCAAGAGTGAGTTTCCTATATGACAAGCGTTACGTAAGCTTTAAATTGTCTTGTCCGCTACAGAATGTTTCGAGTATCGCAAAAATCAGGCAATTTGCCCGAGCACGGCTCTTGCAAGAAACGGAATCAACGCAAAAAGACTGGAAATCCTAGTTATAGCCAGTTTATCGCATGACGATGATCCAATCTGTGGTGGAACACTTTTGTCTGAAAACTTTGTGCTCACCGCAGCGCATTGTTTTAAGTGAGTGAGTGATTTATGTGCTTTAATTGATTAATGTAAATTATGTTTGCAAAAAGGTCGCTCGGCGGAACTATTCGTAACTATACAGTAACTCTGGGCGCCTTAGATGTTCGGCAAAAGAACACTAGAACTCGGGCTCAAGAATTTAAGGTGGCAAATATAATCCTCCATGGGGGCTATAATTCCACTGAGAGCAATGCTACGCGAAAGATCAATGATATAGCCCTTATAGAATTGGATGGTCGGGCTGAATTTAATGAGTACGTTCAACCGGCATGTATACCATCTCCTGGTTCTCCTGAGCAGCAATTCCAGCTAAGTACAGCTGGATGGGGTGAAATCAACATAATAAAAGAAAAGCTAAATCGATTGCAGATAGTAACGCATAATGTTACTGATTGTCCAGGTAAAGAGCACGCTGATAAACGGATATGCGTGGACACGAAGTCAGGAAACAGCTGTAGGGGCGATTCTGGAGGTCCTTTGTTTGCCCCTCACCCAGAATATCATGCCTGTTTGCATCATGTTATTGGAATTGTCTCATTCTCGAAGTTGTGCGAACCCATGACGGCCAGCGATATTCCGTACTTCACAAGAGTTTCACATTACCGTGAATGGATAGAGGAACGTGTATGGCCTGTGAAAACAGTTTAAAATAAAGTAAAACTACGAGCATTTAAATGAAACTTTACACCACTGCTAGGGAAATCGGACGGTGATGGGCCGCTTAGCGCGATTGTGCGTGATTTGTTGTTGTTCTAAAAATTTAATATTCGATTTCGTCAAAAATATCGATATTTTCATTAAGTTCCGATGGGAGTAGTTCACGGCTTGTAGTAGTTCTTTGTTCAAAAATTATCGGCTTACCACCGCTTTTAATTTGTGCTCGCTAAAAAAACCTCTTCACATGGTATTCCGCATTGCTACATCAAAATACATTCCTTAGTTTTGCCTGGCAGATATTAAATTTCGATATAAATTTTCAATGCGTGAGTCGGCTATCGATGTGGAAAGATAAACTTTTCGCGGGCTATCGAAATAATAATAAGAAGAAGAGGCCGCAAGAAGGAGACAGAAAAAAGTTAACGCGAAGCAAAATGTTGTGTTTGTGGCCCGAAATTCAAAATTCTATCGCAATGCCAGCGTAAACAAATGCCAGTGCATGAATATCAGCAAGAGCAAACATAGTCCATGAATAAATACTAATTTAATGTTGTATATCGGTAGTGAAATTCAAGTGCTATTCAAATCATACAAATCAAATTGCAATCTCGGCTTCATAAACCAAAGTGAATGGGCCCACCAACAGCCCTCAACCTCACCAAACTGGCTGCCCAGAGTACCGAGAAGCTCCCATTCTTCCTGAGCATGGACGAAGATGTGGACGAAGTCACGGATATCAAGCTTCAACTATTCCACAACACAATCCGAGAGCAAATTGTAAGTGGCCCAACGGCCCACCCCGCAAATTCCAGCCGCCGCCGCCACCCGTAGTCCGTGCAGCAGCTGCAGCAGCCACTCGCCTGCGTTGGCTGTACTGGAGGACGCTTTGTCATTTAAAGACCTCCTACCCACCCTCTCTCAGTCGAAAGTTGAAACGTAAAATTTGAAATTTCATGCGAAATCCGTGGAAGCAGCAACAAGTGAAAGTGCTCAAAACGTTTTCAATTTTGTTTTCTGCCTCGTCTTTTTTCTATTTATAAACTTTATCAGAAGAGCCAAGCAGCGGGAGGGCGTCCGTTGGTCCGTTTGGGGGAAATGCATTGAGCACTTGAAGAAATCTGAATCACAATATAAACGTAGACGGTTTCTTTTGTTTATGCCACGCTAGCTAAAAATAAAAGCATATCGCAGTTGATTTTATAATGAATTTCGATCGGCCCTCCCCTCAAATTCCCAACCAGCCGCCCAAGCTGGGCCACTCGGCAAAAGGTGAATGTCACCTGTTGGCCGGTCCCGGCAAGTTGCACAGCTAATTTTAGCCAAGTTGCCATGCACAGCCGGCGTTTTAGGCCGAGTCATTGACTCCGTTGCAATCTGGTCTGGGCGTGGTGGCCAAAACCTGAGTTGCCTTCGGCTGCCACGCAGCTTTCTGATAAGAATATTTTTCCCCACCCACGCAGCGTTGTTTTGATTTTTGTTGTCTTTATTTTTAGACAAATGTTTTTCTTTTTAACTCTTGGCTGACGCAAGCGGCAGAGCGTTGGTCTTCGTAGCCTGCGGGCCCCCAAAACTAATCAATCAGAAGTCCAACGCATAAGCCCCGATGAGGCAATTCTATTAGGAATTTCCAATTGTCTGTTGGACGGACTGCTGTATAAATTAATTGTATTCTCAATTTGTGTACGGCAAACTTTCACTTCGGCCACTCTTTGCCCCGAATTGAGGGGGAATCCGGCGTTATCGGCTTTGGTTGCGGGCCCGATAAGTTCGGAGTTGGCCAGGCAACCGAGTGGACTTTGCACGGCCACAAATTGTTTGGTTTATTGACCAAATTGTTTTAATCATCGCCGAGACCGAGAAGTCTTCGTTGCCTTGACATCGGTCCGCAGCTGTGGCGAACAGAGCCATGTAGACCGTCTGGTTGAGATAAACAGCGCTATGTTTTCGGGGTGGGGGATCTAGCAAACAAACGTGCCAAGGTGGGATCAACAGAAGGTGTGAAATCAAATTGAAAACAACTCAGGCAAGCAAATACCCTAAAACGAAGATAATAATCGAATTGGAGCTCCCGCGGAAGTATCGAAATCCTAAGCTTCCTCAAACGATGCCCAATCTGCCTTGCAAGTTATCGATAGCGAAGTAATCGTAGTTTAGAGTTGCCCTGCTGCTTTGGCCTAAACTCTGCCTTGCTCATTTCAGATCTTCCTGCTGCTGATCATTTTGCTGTACTTGAGCTCGTATGTGATTGTGTCCCGCTTCAGACGCCGCGACCGCGACGATCTCTACTCCAACGACGAGGATGAGGTGCTGGTCTACCGCATAAGGTGAGCGTTGGCACTCATGGAAACCTGGACTTCATTATTTATTCTCTTGCAGTTTCTGGCTGTGCACCTTCACCCTGGCCGTGGCCGAGGGGGCCGCCATGCTCTTGCCGGTCTCCATAGCCAGCAATGAGGTTTTGCTGCTCTACCCCAACAGCTATTATGTGAAATGGCTGAACAGTTCGCTGATCCAGGGTGAGAGGAAGTTGAGCTTTGTTGGCGGCCAATTGACCGTAAAATTCGTTTTTCTCTTTGTCTCTGAAGGCCTGTGGAATCACGTGTTTCTGTTCTCGAACCTGTCGCTGTTTATATTCCTGCCGTTTGTCTATCTGTTCACGGAGTCCACGGGCTTCGTCGGCCAGAAGAAGGGCATTCTGGCCAGGATCTACGAGACCTTTATAGTGTTCGTCCTGATGGCGATTATTGTGCTGGTGCTTACCGCAGTGCTGTCGGCCGTGTTCGGCATCGAGAAGTTCCGCTTTTTCTGGTTTCTGAGTGAGTGCGCCGGGCTGCGCCCACAAAATTCAATTGAATGCTTTACTAATTTCCGCTCTTCACGCTCCACAGGTCTGGGCAGCGTTCACTTGCCGTTCCTCTACTCGTGTGTCTCATTTCTGGGCGTCATTCTGATGCTAAGTAAGTTGGCCTATTTAATTTCAAAAAATACAAACAAATCGCAACCGCGCCTCTTTAAAAATCTGCCTGCAACTCGCCCATAAACTTGTCGATGTACTTCGAGTGCCCGGGATTGTGCGACCTGGCGGACTCCACGCTCCTCTCGCAGTTGGCCGCATCGTTGAGCCGCCTGTAGGCCGTGGCCTGGTACAGCCAGGCCCGCAGATTGCCCTCGTCCAGCTTCTCAAGCACATGGCCGCAGTCCTCAATAGCGCGCTTGTAATTACGCAGCCTGTTAAAAAATTTATGTCACTCAATTCGAAGCCGGCGATTCGACTTACTTGATGAAGCAGAGCGCCCGATTGTTGTAGGTCATGGCGCTGTCCTTGACCTGCTCGAGGGCCTGGCCGTACAGCAGAATGGCCTTCTCGAATTGGCTGCTGCGGAAGGCCTTGTTGCCCTGGCTGCAAAGGAGATAGAAAGGATTCCTTGGCCTTGATTTTTGGCAGCCGCTCACCTGCGCAGTTGCCTGGCTGCAGTTTCCCGCTCCTCGCGGGCCTTGGCCCGATCGCTGGCGTCCTTCTCCACTTGGCTCATGAAGCTCTGCTGGTCCATGGTCCTCCCCTCCGCCGGCTGCTTGTTGATCACCGTGCGGCTTTCGCGCACTTTCAGCCGCACATTGTCCACGTCCAGATTGTCGAAATCGATTTTCGCGGGCGGCTGCTCAGCTGCTGTGCCTTCGCGCAGCACCTCAATCACCTCCTGGATTTTCGCCTCAAAGTCTATGAAGTCCTCGTCCACCGCAGCCATTTTCCTCTACGTCAGTTTGCCGTCTGAAGTTGCCCTTTTGACAGCTGCTTGGCAGCGCCTACTTTGTTATTGTTTGCCTGCCCTAACAACCACTGGGGGCTTTGTTTGTTTCCTTGACAGTCTGCACGCCCTACGGCTTCGTGCGCCTCTTTGGGGTGGTCAACCAGGTGCTGGTGAAGCCGCTGCTGCTGCGCGATGTCAACGAGGAGTTCTCCGCCTTCTACATGGAGGAGGCCAGCGTGAAGCGCAAGCTGGCCAACATCGAGCTGCAGAACGTGAGCGTGGCGGAGGCCACGGTCCCCCTGAACGGCCGCAGGCACTACAAGCCGCTGCAGCATTCCCTGGTGCAGCTGTACCAGCGCAAGGCCCTCAACGGCTGTGTGAACGAGCAGCAGGAGCACCTCAACGAAAGACTGAGAGCCTTGGAGTCTGAGCGCAAGGAGCTGGACAAGCTGCGCAAGTCGACCACATTCCAGCGCACATTTGTCTACCCGGTGGCCATGCTGATGCTTCTGTTCTTCACCGGCATGACGATACTGCTGGTGGTCCAGAACACCCTGGAGCTGCTGATAGGCATCAAGGCGCTGCCCCTAAGCACAAGGGTAAGTGGCGGTGGCACTGAAGATTACGAAGATTTAAATTTCTTTGCTTTTGCAGCAATTCACTTTGGGCATCTCGTCGCTGTCGAAATTGGGGCCCATCGGGGCGGCCCTGGAGGTCTGCCTGATCTTCTATTTGGGCGCCACGTCCATCGTGGGATTCTACAGCATGCCGTTCATGAAGAACGTGCGGCCGAAGCGGCGCAAAACCTCGCTGCCCCAGCTGATGCTCAACTGCGGCTTCATGTTGGTTTTGTCCTCGGCCCTGCCGCTGCTCAGCCGGATAATCGGTAAGGTTATGGGAGTTATACATTTGTGAGGTTATTGAGATTTGTGGTTTTGCAGGCATAACGAACTTCGATTTGCTGGGAGATTTCGGGGCCATCGAGTGGCTCGGCAATTTCCAGATTGTCTTGTTGTACAATTTGGTTTTTGGCACAACGACGGCTCTGTGTTTGGCCAACAAGTTCACGGCGACGGTGAGACGGGAGCTGCGAGCACGGTTAGTGGAGAATTATCTACTCTTTACTAACTACATGAGCTTCATCAACTGATATTTACTCAAGCGGCGCGACAAGGACGCGTCGCGTCGCTCCCTCGCCCTGCTGCAGCGACTGAGGCAGGGCGAGGGATTTCTAGTGTCGCCACTCAAAAGTCTTACTAGTTTCTACCAAACCAAATCCCACAGCAGCGGCAGCACCACCACCACCGCCAATAACCACCTAAATATTAAAAATAGTCCTAAGTTCAAAAGCCGCAGGCAACTTTTAATGTCGGCCAGTCGCCGCCCCAACGACTTTAACTGCTGAATCATCCGGCGTACATAATTTACTCTTATATGTATTTCAACAGTCTGAAGTGATTTTTAGAATCGCGTTTTCTAATTGTCCTTATTTATTGCCTTTGTTTTCGAGCTGCTGTTTGTCCGTGCATTTTAATCATTTTAGAATCACTTCATTTTCATCGTAATTTTAATTGAAAAACAATGTTCCTTAAAAGCATCAATTCGTAGGGAGGGAGAAGTGCAATTGCGCGCATTAGAAACCACAATTATGTGATAATTTAAAAAACGATTGTAACGAAATATATTTATTAATATAAAACTGCATGCTCCGCTTATTTCTCCGTTGCAGTCTGACGTCCCTCTTCCCGCTGGCTTAGAAAATATCCAATTAACTTGTATAGCTTCTGTGATATTGTTCTAGGCTACTAACAATACGAAGAGCATAGAAATTTAAAATTCAATTCGCCACGCGAGGACTAAGTTAAATCGTGGGTGAAACAGTATCCTAAATTACTCGATGTCCTGGAAAAATTGTCGGCGAACAGTGCCCCACTATTGCCTGGTATTTTAAAGTTTTTTTAATAAAGTCTAAAACAATTTTTAAAGTGCTTAAGGAATTTTTATATTTAACAAAAATCATCATTTAAAATTCGCGCCAACTGTACTATCGACATGCGTTGCGTGAGCAGGGTTGCCAGATGTTTCGTGGATAGCTGTGCAGCCCTGAATTTTCAACCCTGCTCTCCAATTGGTCCACCTCTAATAGTCTCTCACAAAATTCAACGGCAGCTGGACGTGCGTTTTTCGGTTCGTCGGTCGGAAGAATTTGTTTTTATCGCGAAATGTGTGTGCACGGCGCTTAAAAATAAATACAATATCATTTTTGAAAAACCCTTGCGATAAAGCAGACAATGTATCTTCGTCTGCCCCAAGCCAGCCGTCTACAATTCAACATTTTCAGTCAAGGTAAAAAATCCATAACGCCGCGCACTGAGCGTGGGAGTAAAAATGTCGTTCATCTTCCTTTTCTTTCGTGGGTGACAAAAACTATAAAAATAAACCCGAAAACGCCAACATTTCGAGTTCTTGGCTTGCCTACGTTTGGTAGCGGGAGCGGCCGCGCTTTTTGTTTGTTTTAATTGGAATCGTTGCCCCCGCGGCGTTCAAACAAATTGGCAATGGACAGATTTCCTTGTACAGGAAAAATCAATAAAATCCAATTGACCAAAGGAGCGTGTGTATGTGCGTGTGTGTGTGCGCGCGGGTGGTGGGCGATGTCCCTGCTAACATTTCCGATAACATGCGCCGCCGCCTATTGTTTTGAATTGTTGTTGGTCTCTCGGCCTCTCTCTCTATAGCACTCTTCCAATTGGATTCCTCCTGCTGCGACCCCCTCGCCCCGGTAGTTCCTTTATCAGTCTAGCCAACCAACAGACAGACGAGGGCTGGTGAGAGGTGCCCTGGCGATTGTAAAGTGAATGTACTGCGCCTAATTGATAACTGTAGTCGCGCTGCCGGCCGACCGGCCGACCGCCCTACGTACGTAATTTCTCCCTTTCACCCCTCCCCCCGCCTTGTGTAATTAATCACTCGGACTTTGTCTATGCTCAGTTTCTGGCTGCATGCGCAAATTAAGTTTTTTTTGAATATTTATGGTCGGTGGGCTGGCTGGCTGGCCCTCGTATTGTTTTACACACTTTGCCTGCTTTTATGTGGCAAAAATAATAAACATATTTAGTTTCCCTTTTACTTTGCTCCGATTTACATAATCGAGTGCGGGACATCGAGACAAACTAGCGCCCCCCCGCCCCTGGCCAAAATTCCACTATTCCTCATTACTTTTTATTAGTTTTCGGCGTCGCTTCTTTCTTCCTCTTCTAGTTCGGTCTTTCGTCTGCGGCTGCTCTTCGGTATGCAAAATGTGTGCCAAATTGAACGCCGCTTCCTTTTGCGGTCGTCGCTGCGCCGCCGCCGGTTAATGACACGCCGACGTTGACGTCCGCGCAGCGCCGGCCCACATGGGGAAAGAGTGACGCATTTCAGCGAATTTCCATGCGTTTCCACTTCCCAACTTCGCTTGCCTAAGTTTCTTATCAAAGTTGACTAACTTCTCAAAATTCTGATATGATTAATCTAACCATTTGTTTGCCCAATGACAGTGAGGAAAGAGTCTTTGTCAACCGCCTAAAATAAGTGTGAGTCGCGGGAGTTTTTTATACTCTGTGGTCTACGGATTTCTAGAGGTTTGATTATAGTCAAGAAAATAGGCATATGGGAATTCCTTAAAGGTCTAATAATATAACCAAAGTAGAAGTCCCAAACTTTCTGCGGAAGGGTACAGAATATCTAGTTTCCAGAGAGGCTCCTGAATTTCTATAACTTCGTTAATATTAAAGATAATTAATTCAAAATTGAACCTGAAACGGTTCATTGTCCCTCCCAAGTTAGAAGAGCAATCAAATTTCGATAATAGGAAAGATTCTTTAAAGATCCTTTGCCAGCAAAGAGACAACTTCGGGGCCTTGCTCTGTTCGTTCCTTCAAGGTCACGAAAAGGCGTTTGGGCGTGGCCGTGATTACTCGTAATTAAATTCGACATTCCCCCAACGACTGTGGAATTGGGCCGTCGACATTTGGATCAATTTGTCAATTGGCTTGCCAAATTAACTTGGGCGCCGCCGAGCCACTGGACCGCATTGCCGGCATCTTTTCCATTCTGACCCTAATTCACTTTGACTCCCAAGCACGCACGCACGCACGGCCGCTCACGCGCATGCGCCACTGCAATAAATCGGCGCATAACTTGACGGCGGCGGCGGCACTCGGAATGGGGAGCATCTGTTTCATGCACTGGAAATTCCGCGGAGACGATGCACCATCAACTTTCTAAAAGATGCATTCGGGGCCATTGGGGGGCCCCGCTAATCATGATAATAATAATTGTGTGCCCGTTGCCGTTGCAACTCACACACCTGAGCGGCGCTGTGGAGTCGCCGCTGCCCAGCTGCAATTTTGTAACCATTTTTTGTGTGTCTTTCAGGTGCGTTGTTCTCCCCCTGCCATGGAGCTGTGAGCGAGTGAGTGGCCGGCAAAGCAACGCGAAATGTTCCAGCCGGAAGCGGAACCCGATCTGCTGCTGGACGATGTGGTGGTCGGCCTGGCTGGGGTCGGCCTAGACGATGGCGAAGTGGTCGACGTGGAGGTGCCCGAGCGCAAGCCGCATTTCCTGGACTACGACGCGGTGGCGCCGCCGGAGTACGAGGACAATTTCGGCTACAACTCGAGTGCTGCCGGGGAGCAGCTGAAAATGGACAAGAAGTTCGAGCGGGATGGCGAGATCAGTGACTACGAGCTGGCCGCCAGTGGCTACACCAAGAAGGAGTTCACCCAAGACGACAACACGCTGCACTATGCGGGCGGCGGGGCGGCCGGCGGCAAGCCCGCGGCCAAGCCCAAGCATTTCCTGGACGAGAATCCCATACCGCCGGACTACATGCTGGCCCAGGAGCTGCGCGAGCACCGCAGCCTGGACCGCAACTTTGAGCGGCAGTCGGAGCGGCAGCAGGAGCCGTTGGCCTTGCGCACAGCCTCGCCGGCTGCGTCGCTGAGCGGGCGCAAGAATTCCCTAGAACGCCGCGGATCCCGGGAGCGCGGCAAGGAACCTTCGTATACTTTGTCCCGCTTCCTGGACGGGGATCTGCCGCCGCCGCGTCTGGCCAAGGGAGCTGCCTGGACCAAGAGCTTCGAGGAGCGCTACGGCTCTGATCTGGCCAGCAGCAGCAGCGATGTGGACGCCATGATGGGCTCCAAGGTGGAGTGCGTCTACTCGCTGCTCTCGATGCTGGGCTCCAACGACCCTTTGGAGATGTCCAAGAAGTTCCTGGAGCTCTCCGGCAATCCCCAGACCTGCGCCACCCTGCGCCAGTCCGGCTGCATGCCCCTGCTGGTCCAGATGATGCACGGCAACGACAACGAGGAGGCCGTGCGCAAATACTCCAGCCTGGCCCTGCACAATGTGGTCCACAGCCATCCGGACGAGAAGGCCGGGCGGCGGGAGGCCAAGGTCCTGCGCCTGCTCGACCAGATTCTCGACTACTGCAACTTCCTGAAGACCTTGCTCCAGAGCGGCGGGGAGGCCATTGCCGACGACTCGGACCGCCATCCGCTGGCCGCCATCTCCTCGCTCATGAAGGTGAGCTTCGACGAGGAGCACCGGCATGCCATGTGCGAGCTGGGGGCCCTCCAGGCCATACCCAACCTGGTCCACCTGGACCATGCCGTGCACGGACCCAAGCCCGAGGATCAGTGCTGCAATTCCCTGCGCCGCTATGCTTTGATGGCCCTGACGAATCTCACCTTCGGCGATGAGAACAACAAGGCCCTGCTGTGCGGGCAGAAGCAGTTCATGGAGGCCCTGGTGGCCCAGCTGGACTCCGCCCCCGACGACCTGCTGCAGGTGACGGCCAGCGTGCTGAGGAATCTGTCCTGGCGGGCGGACAGCAATATGAAGACCGTGCTCAACGAGATTGGCACGGTGACGGCTTTGGCCTTGGCCGCCATGAAGAACAAGAGCGAGAACACCTTGAAGGCCATCCTGTCGGCCCTGTGGAACCTCTCGGCCCATTGCAGCACCAACAAGGCGGAGTTCTGCTCGGTGGA
>JBAMCP010000033.1:35100-139467 GCA_037075105.1 Lissocephala sabroskyi
AGGAACGTCTCCAGCCACATTGCCGTCTGCGAGCCCTACCGCCAGATCCTGCGAGAGCACAACTGCCTGGCCATTCTGCTGCAGCAGCTGAAATCCGAGAGCCTCACCGTGGTAAGCAATTCCTGCGGCACTTTGTGGAACTTGTCGGCCCGCTGCCCCGAGGACCAGGAGTTCCTCTGGGACAATGGAGCTGTGCCCATGCTGCGCTCGCTCATACACTCCAAACACGCCATGATCTCGGAGGGCAGCTCCTCCGCTTTGAAGAACCTGCTCAACTTCCGCCCGGCCGTGCAGAACTCCAGCCAACTGGACCCCATTGCCCGCTCCATGGGCCTGAAAAAGCTGCCCACGCTCAATGCCCGCAAGCAGAAGGCCCTCCAGCAGGAGCTCGGCGAGAAGGAGCACGCCGAGACCTGCGACAACCTGGACATTGGCCATGGCCCGCCCACTGATAATACCGCCGCCAAGGAGCCCCCCGCGAGTTCAAATCTCGACCTGCTGTCACGCAAGTTCCCTTTAGTCGGCGGCATTGTGGGGGCCGCTGCTGTCGGCCCGCCGCTGCCCACAGCGCGGCTCACCCGCTCGGCCATGCTGACCAAGAGTGAGAGCCGCGACTCCGTGTTCTCGGCCAAATCGGACACGGCCTATGAGCATTTGATGCGCTCCCATTCAGCCTCGGATGCCCAGCGGCAGGGCTCGAAAATGCCGCCGTATGCGGCAGCAGCCGGGACCTTCGAAATGGAACTGGAGCACGACGTGGAGGCCACCGAGGAGCAGCCCATTGACTACTCGGTGAAGTACAACGAAGACGCGGGCCTGACCAAGACGCCCAGCTCGACATATCAGGAGACCGACCTGGACCAGCCGACGGACTTCAGCCTGCGCTATGCGGAGAACCAGATCGAGTCGGACGTGGACATATCGCCGCCGGAGGTGGCCACTGCCCGGCCTGAGGTGGTGTCGGCCTCCGCCAAGTCCCCGGCCCTGGCCAAGCCCACCAGCCCAGCAGTGGCCCCCAAAAACCCAGCGGCCGAGGGCCAGGAGATCCTTCTGATACTCGAGGACAGCGTGAAGTGCTACCAAACCGAGGACACTCCTTATGTCATCTCAAATGCAGCCAGCGTGACGGATCTGCGGCAGGCAGCCAAGATCGAGGCAGCGGCCTCCACCCAGCCCAAGGCCAGCCAGCCCACGCCAGTGACCGCGCCCAAGAAGGCCGCCCCCAAGCAGCCCCAGTACGGCTCGGGCTCGTACACCCCGGAGAAGCCGATCAACTACTGCGAGGAGGGCACCCCGGGCTACTTCAGCCGCTACGATTCGCTGAGCAGCCTGGACGAGTCGCCGGCCGTGGCCAAGAAGCTGGCCGAGCCGGCCCAGCCGGTGGGCGCCACGAAACCGCCCGCGGCCGAGGCTGTGGAGGTCAAGAGCCCGCCCAGCCAGGCCCAGCCGGCCGAGGCCATGCCCAACTCGGCCTTGGAGACGCCGCTGATGTTCTCGCGCCGCAGCTCCATGGACTCGCTGATGCACTTGGACGTGGGCCCCTGCGACGACAAGAGCTCGGTGGTCAGCGACTTCAGCCACATGGCCAGCGGGGTTGTGTCCCCCTCCGAGCTGCCGGACTCCCCCAGCCAGAGCATGCCGCAGTCGCCGCGGCGCAACAGCAGCCAGCAGCCGGCCCAGTCGCCCCAGCTGGCGGTTGGGGCGCGGCCGCTGCGCAGCGTTTTTGAGGACGATCTGAGCACATTCAACGTGGAGCACACGCCGGCCCAGTTCTCGTGTGCCACCAGCTTGAGCAACCTGAGCATTGTGGACGACGATCCGCCGGCCGGCAGTGGAGGCGGCAACGCGGTGGGCTCCACCCCGCGCACCAGCAACCCGGCCGTGCCCTCGGAGGGCGAAGAGGACGACCTGCTGCTGGCCAATTGCATCAACATGGGCATGAATCGGACTGTAGAGCGCCAGCGGCGCAAGAATCCTGCTCCGCTAGGGGATGAGCCGCGGCCTTACTACACCGAGGACACGCCAGCCCTGCTGTCCAAGGTGGGCAGCAACACGAACCTCTCGGCCATTTCGGTGAACTCGAGCGGCAAAGAGGGGGAGCCCGGGATCTCGGCTTCGGCTCAGGCGCAACGCTACTCGGTCAACCTGTCGGATGATGTGTCCTCCAATGCCTCTGACTGCGGCGGGGCAGGTGGCTCCAAGTCGGCCGATATACTGCAGCAGTGCATCCGCGAGGGCATGCAGAAAACCAGCCAAGGCGGCCAGAAGGGCCTGCCGTTCGCCGGGGCCATGGACGGCCTGTTCCCCGGCTACCTGCCGGTGGGCGACGAGATGAACAAGTTCTTTGTGGAGGACAGTTCGTGTAATTTCTCGGTGGTCTCCGAGCTGTCCAATCTGACGGTGGACTCCAGCCTGGTCGGACCAGCCGTGCGGCTCAAGGAGAGCGAAGAGTAAGTGGCCGTCCCAGTCGGTGGGAAGATTTACTCAAAAGCTTTGGTTTCCAGGGCAAACGCCAAGCCTGCCCAAGATGAAAAGACGGGCACCGCGGCAGCTGCTGCCGGTCAAGAGGATGCTAGACGACAGGCCAAGTGGCAGGATGATTCGCTGAGTTCCCTGTCCATGGACTCCGAGGACGACACCAATTTGTTGAGTCAGGTGAGTCCACAAAACCAAAAGCCTTGGAATGAAATTCATCAGTTCTTCTTCTCGTTTCAGGCTATTGCCGCCGGCTGCAATAGACCCAAATCGAATCTTGGTTTTAGCTCGACCACTTCAACCAGCAAGCGATCGACCTCACAGTCCTCATCCGCCCAGCCGCAGCCCCTGAATGCGGCCGCCTCGGCATCCTCTTTGAACTCGGCGGTTGCGCCGCGCAATTCGCAGCGCCACTCCACCAGCAAAGCCAGCGCTGCGCCCGCAGCCTCGGCCCAGCATGAGTCCTACTCCAGCGTGGACTCCAGCGACTCCAACGACAACCAGTCCAAGTCGCTCTTCGAGCTCTGCATACTCAAGGGCATGTACAAGAGCAAGGAGCCCGGCAGCTCCCGCAAGCAGCAGCTGCCGGCAGCCACCGCCCCCTCAGCCAGTCCCAGGCAGTTTGACTCGCTGCCCGTGCAGCTGGCCCAGCCCAAGCCGAGTGCAGCGAACCGCCAGCATCACCGGCACCATCATCACCACCACCACCACCATAGGGACCGCGAGCGGAAGGACGAGAAGCTGCTGCAGGAGTGCATCAGCTCGGGCATCTCGAAGAAGGTCGGCTCGAGCGGGACCCCCACACCCACGCATGCCCAGTCGCTGGCCCAGCCCATGCCGCATCCTGCCGGGCCAAAAAACGTGCCGGCTACGTCTGCAGCTGCATTGGAACCGTGTCACCCAATGGCAGCTATTACATCAGCAAGTGTCAGCAGCACAGCAGCTCCAGACGTAGAGAAGACGGCACACGAGCCTCCCACTCCGCCCAGCAGTCGGCGGAGCACCAATCCCGGCGCCACCACCGCCGCAGCAAAAAGCAGTCCAGCTCAGCGCAGAATCCAGACCTTGCCGCCCTGCGCCGCAAGTCCTCCAAGTCCCGGGATCGCTCGCGGGACAAAGGCGAACGCTACTGGGTCTAAACGGCCGACAGTCGAAACCGATGACCGCTCCAGCGACGAGTCTAATCAGTCGTTCATCATGGACACCATGGTGAGGCTGGATGCCGAGCCTGGCACCCCTCCGGCCAGCAATTCAGCGGCCAGCGACAAGCACAAGGATCCCGATCTCATGCTCAGGTCTGTGGAGCGGCTGACCCTGGAGTTTGTGACTTCAGCCGAGCAGCTGCGGAGCTCCAAGCCGCAAACGTCGGAGACAAACTCGCACAACACTTGGAACGAGAACACCTGTCCCGATGATGTGTCCTTCCCCAGTGTGAGTTTATCAGCCCCGAAGTTGGCCTCGCTCAGCTTCGATGAAGATGAGGCCACCGAGGCGGACCTTCATCGGGAGCTGCACGACTTTGCGGAAATCACACCAACCAACGAGACGCACATGCTGCCCTCCCTCGACCTGGCGAATGGAACACAGCCGAACTCCTTGGAGACAGAGACCGACACGCTGGTCAACGACCAGAGGAGCAGCAACAGCCACAGCGGCAGCGGCAGCAGCGGACTGAACTTCCAGCTGGGCGGGCAGGTGCTGAGCGCAGCCGCTATGGCCAACGGGGGACGGCCGCTTTTCTTTAATGGCACCAGCGCCTCGATGATGACCAACTCCACCATAATAGCCTACGAGGCGCGGGCCTTGGCCGAGAACCTGCAGCAAATGCAGCTGGCCGATGCCGAGGACAACACAGATTTAACCTTCAGCATCAACAGCCTGGACCTGGACAACGTGCGCCCGCCGTCGGGCATGGAGTCGCTCAACATTTCCGGGGGCTACGACCAGTCATCGGCCAACTCGCTGCCCCACCGCCTGCCGCTGGCCAGCAAGTCGCCGAAGTTCCCGCGCAAGGCCTTTCCCGTGGGCCTGGTGGCCCGTCGAGCCTTGGGCCAGCTTGCAGGCAGCGCCGAGAGCGTCAACTCCAGCTGCAATCTGCTGGAGAACATCAAGCCGCCCTCGCTGATGGACGAGCTGCTCGACTCGATGATCAGCGTGGACAGCATTCAGTCGGAGGTGGCCGACGGCGAGCATGACTGCAGCATGGCCACCACCGTGTCGGTGTCGAACTACGAGACGGCAGCTGGTGGGCCGGACGACCAGACGGTGACGCTGCTGCACAGCTGCTTTGGGGAGATGCCGCGCGACGAGGACGACGAGGAGGCCACCATGAATGACTTCAGCTCGGCCGAGTCCACGCCCCAGAAGCGGTTCACGCCCTCGCCCAGGCGCACGCTCACGCCCAAGCAGAAGCGACGGCTAGCCAAGGATCGCTTCAAGACCTACACCATAGCCACGGAGCCGGAAATGAGTGCGGCCCAGCGGCGGGCCCTGGAGGTGGACGAGACCCTGCAGATCGAAGTGGAGGAGAGCGAGGCGGTGCAATCGCCGCGGGCCAATGGCCGGCGGCGTGGCAGTGCCGAGCGCTACAAAACCCAAGTGATCGAGTGCCCGCGGCAGGTGTTCGCGGCCCAGGACGACTGCCCCAGCGAGGAGGTCTCCTCGATTCGAGCCATGATGCAGAAGTTCACCTTCATCACGGACATCAACATAGGCGAGGAGCCGCCGCTCGAACCGGAGTACGACCAGAGCTCGGAGACGGAGTCCTGCCATGGCCAAGTGGCTGATAAAGCGCCTCTTCCACCAGAGCCCCAGCCGGACAGCCCCAAGCGCAAGTCTCCCAGTCCCAAGCGCAGCCCTTCGCCCATCAAAGTGGTGCGCGGCCGCAAGAAGCCCGCCTACGTCTCGCCCTACAGCATGCAGCACCAGCGCAGCACCGGCAAGACTTTGGCGCCCACCATAGCCAAGCGCAGCGTGGTGACCCCCGCCGCCGTCAGAATGGCCCAGAAGAAGAAGGAAGCCGAGGCAGCGGCCGCCCCCCGGCTGGAGCGTCAGGGCACCTTTGTCAAGGACGAACCGACCAACAGCACCAACCAAGTGCCCGTGGTGGAGGCCAACACCAGCCCCAGCCAGCGGGCCTCAAAGTTGCCAACGAAGCGCACGGCCACCTCCATTCCCGGGGCAGCCAGAGCAGCCGCCGCATCGTCTTCCCCGAAACGCATCCCCAGCGTACGCAAGCCAACAACGAACCCCTCCACCGTGGGGCCACCGCAGCGGGCCAACACGAATATCCGACTGGCGAGTGCCAAGGCAGCGGCTGCTTCGCGCGTGGCCATCCAGGCGGCACGCGTCTCGACCACAACGCCGCCGTCGCGCAGCAACTCGAATCTGAATGGGAACAGTGCGACGGCCGCAGCTGCGGCCAAGATCAATCAAGCGCAAAGTCGGATTGCCAATATCTGGAAGCGTGTGGACGAGGCTAAGGCGAAGCCGAAAGCGAAGGCAGCCAGTTCGACTTCCAATCTGAAGACTCAGCAAACGAAATCTTCCAGTGGACTTAACGGGACGAATGCCTCGAAACCGGGGACGCTGCTGCGCAGCTCGACTTTCGATAACTCGCCGGGGGCGGGCAAAGCCGCGGGCATTTCCAAGCTGCCGGTGGTGGGAGGACGGAAATAGACGGCGAGTCCTTGCATTTCAGGTAACGACGCACAGGGACCTTAACGGACCTCAGAAAGGCGTTTTGGTAGGTTATGGATAATATTTACTGTACTCTTTTAATCGATAGTTAGTCGCGTTTTACGAGCCCACAAACAATCGGAACCACTGGGTGGTCCAGCCAAATTAATCGGATCGCATCGAATTGCAGTGAATCGAATGTGATCGGTTCGATTTTGAACTGTGTGTTCGGTTCCTTTGCGTAAGCCAAATAATCATTTGAAAATGGACAAATATCCCGTTATATAGTCAGTGCTTTTTAAGTGCGGCGCCTCCTTTGGCGCCGATAATTAGGAATTTAACGTTAGGAAAAAGAAACGTAAAACTTCTTAGCAGCTTGATTGGAAAATTCATAACTTCAATTCGCGAATTCTAGGATAAGTTTGCTTTGATTTAAGTCAACTTCGAATTCAAATAAACCCAAACCACATTTGGTCTCGGAACTTAACCACCTGCCGCCACGCCCACCCCTTCGCCTCAAACGTCAGCCTTCCTATGCCTGACACTGAAAAACCCCAGCCGTCGTCAAGTCAATCAAAACCAAAAGAAAAGCCCCACGTGGACGAGGACGAGGATGAGGATGAGGACACCGCCGATCATTGGCTCTGGATCTTCGCCCAAATCCTTCTGCCCTTCCTGCTCGCCGGCTGCGGCACCATCACCGCCGGCGTCGTCCTCGGCAACGTCCAGCACTGGGAGGTCTACCACCACATCAACGAAATGTTCGTCCTCGTCCCCGCCCTCTGTGGGCTCAAGGGCAACCTCGACATGTGCGTGGCCTCGCGCATGAGCACCCAATCCAACCTCGGCCACATGCAGTTGGGCCGCGACTTCCGGGAAATTGTCGTCGGCAACGTGGCCCTCGTCCAGGTCCAGTCGATCATCTGCTCCATTGTCCTCTGCGCCGGCACCGCCATCATCAGCTGGCTGCTCGAGGGCAAGCTGAACTTCTGCAACATGCAGACCCTCATAGCGGCCGCCCTGATCACGGCCTCCACCTCCTGCCTGGTCTTGGACTCGGCCTTGATGCTGGTGATCATCTTCTCGCAGCGCTACAGCTTCAATCCGGACTACATGGCCACCCCGATCGTGGCCTCCATAGGCGATGTGATGTCCATCAGCACGCTGTCCTTCAGCGCCGCCTTCCTGTACGACCTGCACAAGCGCTACGACTGGATCAACCTGGCGGTGGTGGCCCTCTATTGCCTCATCCTGCTGCCGGTGTGGGTGTGCGTGGTGATGCACAATCCGTACACGCGGCGAGTGCTGATGTTCGGCTGGATTCCGGTGATCGGGGCCCTGGGGATCAGTCAGGTGAGCGGCTTCCTGCTTAGCAATGCGGTGGAGAAGTTCCGCGGCTTTGCCGTCTTTGCCCCCATCATCAATGGCATTGGCGGCAACCTGGTCTCGGTCCAGGCCAGCAACATGGGCTCGCTGCTCTACCAGACTGCCGTGCCTGGCGAAATGCCCGAGGGCGTGGAGATCTGGGTGTCCCCCTTTCGGGCCATCTGCACGGGCATGTACTCCACCGTGGCCCGCATCCTGCTCGCCATATCCTTGCCCGGCAATGTGCTGCTCGTCTACATGGCCGACTTTCTCTACAACTCGTACTTGACGGTCAAGCCGATCTTCGTGGGCTCCTTTGTGGTGGTGAGCCTGGTGCAGCTCTGCATGCTCCTGTGGCTGGCCCATGTGATCGTGCACTTCGTGTGGAGGTGGAATATTGACCCGGACAGCACGGCGATTCCCTACCTGACCGCCATTGCGGACAGCGTGGGCACTGGCCTGCTGCTGTTCATGTTTCATGGGCTGCGCATTGTCAACCAGAACTACGACACCCAGGGATCGCCCTGGCTCAAGATCAACTACTATAAAATAAACTTTAACGAGTCCTGAATTGCTGGCCTTTTTGGTTTATGATCCGGCCACGCCAGCTGGCCTGATCCTCTGCCAGGTGGCTGGGGATTCCAGGTAGCGCGGATTCAGGTAGCCAGCGGCTTACCTGGGCTGCTGGGCCAGGGCTCTTGGAAGCTTGGCTGTGGCTGGTTAGGCTCAGTTGACAAGATGACTCTGAACGAGAGCGACGCCCAGAAGCAGTTGGAATTGACGCGCAGTTTCCTTGAGATGTCGCGCAGCACGGAGGGCTCCCTGGCCCAGCGCAGCTCTGACTGCATCAAAGAGCGGCAGCGGGAGGTCAAGGTGCTCCGGCTGCTGGACCAGGTGCTCGACTACTCCAACTTCCTGCGCACCCAGCTGCAAAGCGGCGGCGAGGCCATTGCCGACGACGAGGATCGCCATCCGCTGGCCGCCATCAAGATGCTGATGAAGGCCTCCTTCGACGAGGACCACCGCCAGACCATGTGCGACCTGGGAGCCCTCAAGGTAAGCCCAGGATCTTTCCCGTAATCGCTGCTCATAAGCCCGCTTGTTTTCCAGGCCATTCCGAATCTGGTGCATCTGGACCACGCGGTCCATGGACCTGCCCCGGGGCGGGAGCAGTGCAACTCGCTGCGCAGCTACGCTCTGATGGCCCTGACGAATCTTACCTTCGGCGATGAGAACGTGCAGAACAAATCCTACTTGTGCGGCCAGCGGCACTTCATGGAGGTGATCATAGCCCAGCTGGACACGGCGCCGGACGACCTGCTGCAGGTGGTGGCCGGGGTGCTGAGGAATCTGTCCTGGCGGCCCGACAAGCATATGAAGATCATTTTCAATGAAATCGGCACGGTCACAGCCCTGGCCCAGGCCGCCATGAAGAACAAGAGCGAGAACACTTTGAAGGCCATCCTGTCGGCCCTGTGGAACCTCTCGGCCCATTGCAGCACCAACAAGGCGGAGTTCTGCTCGGTGGAGGGGGCGCTGGCCTTTCTCGTCCGCATGCTGAGCTACGAGGGGCCGAGCAAAACCCTCAAGATCATTGAGAATGCCGGTGGCATTCTGAGGAACGTCTCCAGCCACATTGCCGTCTGCGAGCCCTACCGCCAGATCCTGCGAGAGCACAACTGCCTGGCCATTCTCCTACAGCAGTTGAAATCCGAGAGCCTCACGGTCGTCAGCAATTCGTGCGGCACTTTGTGGAACCTGTCGGCCCGCTGCCCCGAGGACCAGGAGTTCCTGCTCGACCACAACGCCATTCCCTTGCTGAGGACCCTGGTCACGTCGAAGAACTCGATGATTGCCGAGGGCAGTGCCTCGGCCCTCAAGAACTTGGTGAACTTCCGGGCGGCCCGCGACCTCAGCCCTTCCCTGGCCAGTGGAGCCGCCAACGCTGGGACTTTACCGCGCCGGTTCAAGTCCATGCTGAGCGGCAATCCCACGGCCTCCTTGAAGAAGCTATCACGTCCAACAAGCAACGCCGCCGCTGCCCTGCCAGCTGCTGTGGCGGGCAGCCGCGAGTCCCTCTACTCAGCCAAGTCCTCGGACTCTACGAAGTTTTCGATCAAGTCGGAGGGCAACCAGACGCCGAGCAGCCGGCGGTATGAATGCGAGGAGCAGCCCATTGACTACTCGATGAAGTACAGCGCCGAGCGTAGGGCAAAGGCCAATTTCGAGGTCGATCTGGACCAGCCCACGGACTTCAGTGTACGCTACACAGAAAGGCGGCCACCGGCAGCCACGCCGAAGCCTCAGCCGCAGCCTACGCCTCCCCCTCCGCCGCCGGCTCCGATCAGCGAGGACGGTAATGAGATCCTTCTTATCTTGGACGAGAGCTCGTCCACCATCTCGGGCAGCGGCTACAGCCAAGTCGGGCTGGCCAAGTCGGCCTCGGCCTGCGACCTGACCAGCAGTCAAGTCCAGCGACCGAATTCCCTGCGCCTGCGCTCGAGCGGCCTGGAGAACCTGGCCGCCGACAGCCAGCAGCGCTCCCAAACCCCCGAGTATCCCCCGAGTACGCCCAGCAAGCCAGGCCAGCCCACCGACTCCGCCCTGGAGACCCCGCTGATGTTCTCGCGGCGCAGCTCCCTGGATTCCTTGGCGGACGAAGAGACCATTGCCTGCGATGACAACGCCTCCGTCATCAGCGACTACAGCCGCATGCAGAGCGGCGTCATCTCGCCCTCCGAGATACCCGACTCCCCCACCCAGCTCATGCCCGAGCGGAAGGCCAGCCGGGCGCCGCCGGAGCTGCCCTTGAAGCCCTGCCGCAGCAATGTGTTTGAGGACAAGGTCAGCAGCTTCCATGTGGAGCACACGCCGGCGGTTTTCTCCTGCGCCACCAGCCTGAGCAACCTGAGCATCCTGGACGAGCCGCCCTTTGTGCGCAATGCCGCGGGGCGCAGCACGCTGAGGGGCCCGCCTGCCCGCGAGGACATCAACGGCAACCAGCAGCAGAACTCCAACGATGAGCCGCGCAGCTACTGCACCGAGGACACCCCGGCCTTCCTGTCCAAGGCCTGCAGCAACAGCAATCTGTCCGTGCTGTCGATGGCCTCGACCAGTGGCAATGGGCAGGAGGCAGGGAGCTCGGCCACGGGAAGGCCTCTGCCGATTTACCTGCCGGTGGGCGACGAAATGAACAAGTTCTTTGTGGAGGACACGCCGTGTAATTTCTCAGCCCCACCGCCGGAGCCAGCCCAGCCCACGGAACAGGCGCCGAAGCTACCGCCTCGCCGCAATGCCCATACAGAGCCCGAGCCCAGGCTGCCGCCCAAGCGCAGCGACTCGCTGAGTTCGCTGTCCATCGACTCGGATGACGACAGCAACCTGCTCAGCCAGGCCATAGCCGCGGGCAGTGCCAGGTCCACCAACACGCTGCCCAAGCCGAAGGCGAGCAGAGCCGCGGCCAAGGACGATTACAGCTCGGATGATTCCCTGGACGACGGCCAGTCCAAGTCGCTGTTCGAGCAGTGCATCCTGAGCGGCATGCACAAGTCCACGGACGCCTTGGAGACGGAAGAGCCACCAGCCCAGCCAGCGGGCAACAACGAGCGATTTGTGAGCAACCAAGTGCGGCAGATTGAGTCGATGCTGGCTGGGCGGCCGGGGCCAGCGGCAGCCAGTCCGCCGGCCAGCCAGCAGAGCCGCCACCACCACTGGGTCTGAAGGGGGAGGCTGCGTTTTGGGTGGTCTTTTATTCCTTCGATCCTATACAAAGTATTTATACACGCGCGTGCTGATAATCGATCCGAATTTGACTATAGTTCACATTTAAAATTTGCACTTAAATTTAACTTGCCCCTTGTCTTATGTGCTGTGTTGGTTAACTGCCCACCCAGGAGTCCCTTGCGGAGGACATGGATAAATTGTGGGGGATGGGAAAGAGTCTGTGGATTGTGGAACATAATAAATAAACAGTAGTGAGTAGATCGTTGAGGTCATCGGGTTGTTCACAATGATGGATTTGGTAGTGGGAAGTTTGGAACGAGTTTAGTAGAAACGCTTGCGGGCATTTCGGTCCTTGAAGTAGGACACAGCGAAGATGGCTGCGCCCACGGCGGCCACCATGCCGAACAGCAGAATGAAGAAGATCTTGGCATTTGACATGCCCGGCTTGGGGTCTTCTTTGTGCTCGCGCGGTGCCTCGAAAGTCTTGGCATTGGGTATGATGTTGGAGCGGCGCTGGGACTCCTCGTGGTCGTAGTTTGTGTTGATGTCGTAGAACTTGAAGCCGAGAATGTCGTGGTTGTCGGACAAGTCCCCTGTGGTGGCCGACAGGCCAAAGAAGTAGCCCGTGGGCAGCTCCACGTTGTTCACCACAAAGCAGCTCTTCCATTCGTTTTTGTTCTCCAGATCTGTGGACACGGACAGCACGTCGTTCTCGTAGCGAATGCTGACGAGCGTCTCGTAGTCCACGTTGCGGAAGCGCACCTCACAGCCGGCCAGCTGCGTGTGGGTGCCATCCCGATCGTGATCGTAGCTCCAGCTGCCGTTGTTCACCATGGCGCTCAGGTAGGGATGTTGATGCTGCAAGCGAAGATAATTAGACGCTGGTCTAGTTTGGGACTTTGGGAACTCACATTATGCGGGCCATTGTGATTGCTGTAGGTGTCGAGGATGACGGCCAAGCCGGAGAAGTGATCCTTGCTGCCGAAAACAGGGCCCGTCTGCATGCGTTCTTTTGTGTACCAAATGGCAAAGCCGTCGCCGAACAGTTCACTGCCCTTGCCGTGAACCTTAAAGTTGACGTGCACTTCCCAATTACGTCCGAGCACAGGCTGTTTAATGTGAACGACTATAATTAATATATTGCCCAGAAAAAGCTCCCTCTCTGTCGCTCACCGAGTAATTCCAAAGGGCGCCGCTCTTTGATTGCAAGTCCGGCGTCAGTCTTATGTAGTTGCTGGTGACCATCGTGTTGCCCAGGAAGTCCCAATGTGGCAGTATTACCCCCACGCCTGCGGATCCGGATTGGTGTTAGTCAGAGGTTGTAGGGGGCTAAGATAAGAAGTTTGTACTATCAGGCGATCTCACCTTGAAATGGGCGCACCAGGCTGTGCTCTCTTTTCATGTACTCGGAGGTGGTCACGGAGCCGAAAGCCACAAATACGCTGCAGAGGGCGAGCAGCCAGAACGTGTTTATTTGCAGGGACGCCATCTTTCCAGGTGTAGGAGTTTAGGGAGTTTGCATTCGAATGCTGTGTTTATGAGTTTTACGAGTGTTTTTTTATAATCTCTTTGGGTGAGTAACTTTCTGTGAGTAGCTTTTTGCGCCGGCTTAAAACTATCGATAGGCGATAGCATTAAAATCGCCATAGTCGATGATCGATGCGTGACTATATTTTTAACGAAATAAATTAAAACAAAGCCTATTACTTGTTTTTAATTAACTAAAATGTTAATAATTAAGTTTAGATACCCACTGGCATTTTTTAAATTGTGAATTAAATTGCGGCAGGTGCAACGGCAGAACGAGCAACTCTGGTTATGGTGGGGAATCAGATGACAACTCTGTCTGGTTTTCTTGTGAATTTTTTTTTGAAATTAAATTCTTTGTACTTTTCGACTCCGTTTTCGCTAAAATTAACCAAGAAGCAATCGTCGTGATTGTGAGTACCTCCGCCATATGTTGGCCCATTCCCGACGCGCCCCCAAATTGTTTATTTGGCCCACACTCCGCCATACTCAACGACCTACAATTCTTTCGTTTTGCTAAATCTTAGAGACGAAGTCCAAACGACCACCACCACTCACACTCGCAATACCAGCGACCGCGACAGCAAAGACAGCCCAGCAGCGACAACAACAACAACAACAACGCCACCGAAAGCAATAATAAAAGCACACAAATGCGTCAGGGAGCCGTACTACTCGAGAGGTGATTTGTTGTGAATTTGCAGAGTCACGGTGCCTTTGCGCGTTGTGGACGAAAGACGAACTCCAATTCCGGCAAACGCCCCCACACCAAATAAAAAACACCAGCCCCAGCCATGTCGATACGAACGAAGGTCTTGGGCCTGGTCGATGTGATTATGCGAGTGCCTCCCATCGTGGTCATCGATGAGATACTTAAGATCGGCATGGGACTGCCCACACGGCTCTATCCCACAGACACAACGGCTGCCGGCTCCGCGGGCGCCAGCACAACAACCACCACCCCCACCAGCGACCTGCCGCCCACCCCCGAAGCTGCCCAAAGCGACTTTGCCACAATCAAAGCCTTCTTCGGCCTAGGCGGCGCCGAATCTGACACCAGCGACGTCACCACAGCAGCAATCAACGCCTCCCAAGCACTCCTCGAACGAACCATAGACAATGCTTCGAAGACCGCGCACAACAGTGGCATGCTGAGCTCCTCCTTCAACAGCCTAATGGACGAACTGACCCACGACTCCACGCTAGCGGACATCTTAAGCATAACAACGATCAAATTCCTCATCTGTTTAGTAGGTGAGTAAGTGCATTCCATTGGCCATTAACCGGACCACGTCACGGGCCTCGGTCGATCGGCAAATGCTGATCGCTGATCGCCATGGGCTTATCGCCCGATGCCGTGTACTTTAAACTCCTCGGCCGTGAGTCGGCCTGTGTCTTTGCATAAATAAACTTAATTTCAAATTTGCCTATTCGTCTTTGCCCGTCGCGGCCGACGTGCCTTAGGTTTCCTCAGTGCTTCGTGCATTTTCACGCTATGGACGCGCCACTTGGTGATGGTCTACATGTTCCTCACCTCGCTGGCCCTCACCTTTCTCTCGTACTGGTCAAATGTCTCGGCCCTGGCGCTCATGGAGAGCACCTGCATCATGGAGGATCTCGTCTCGCTGAACACCACGCGGCTCCTGGACTCGGGCGGAGTGGTGATGTCGTTGGTCCCCCACCTGCTGGCCCAGTGGTTCATGGGCATGCTGTTCGCCTACATCCACCTGGGTCCTCGCTTCTCGCAGCTGCAGAAATCCATGCCCATCATATTTACTAGTCCCATTCTGGTGGCCATGCTGCCTTTGCCGCCGCGCCTCATCCAGAATCTGCCGGTCCTGGCCGGCCTCGCGCCCATTATTCTAACCAAAATCACGCTCATGCAGAGCGCCATGGAGGCCAGCCGCACGGTCTACAATGGCTACCAATACGCCATGAACTTTGTGTCAAACTTTGGCCTCTCCGCGCTCATCGAGAACGAGTGGCAGCGCCTCAACGTGCCCAGTGTTTTGCGAGTCTTCTGGACCGTCAGGTGAGTTTTGGAAACTTCCTTAAGTCCGTTGACTAACTCTTGATTTTCTCCAGGATCATTCACGGTGGCTACACGCTCCTCAACTCGGAGACGGAGGAGCCGCTGCAACTGATTCCGGGCGTCCAGAAGCTGCTCGTCGACGGCTGCGAGACCCTCACCGCCGTCCTGGGCATGACGGCCGTCATCTCCGCCATCTGCCACAACATCGGCCGGGCCTTCCAGTGGTATCTGCTGAACTACGACAACGACGAGGAGAAATCCCTGGGCAATGTCTCGGCCGTGCTCTTCTACATTTTGGCCCTGCAAACCGGCCTCACCTCGCTGCCGCCCCAGAAGCGTTTCGTGCGCCTCTGCCGGAATGTCTGCCTGCTGGTCACAGCCCTGTTGCATTTCCTGCACAACATTGTCTCGCCGATTTTAATGTCGCTGAGTGCCTCGCGGAATCCCTCACGCAAGCGGCACGTGCGCGCCTTGTCTGTGTGCGCTTTTCTGGTCGTCGTGCCGCTCACTCTGCTCTACGTGCTGTGGTCCAAGCACTCACCCTCGACCTGGCTGCTGGCGGTCACCGCCTTCTCCGTCGAGGTGGTCGTCAAGGTGGGTAGAATTTTTCCTCTCAAAAACTCCTATTAATTTTATTTGCCCTCCCCGCTTAGGTGCTTGTGTCGCTGGCCACTTACACTCTGTTTTTGCTGGACGCGCGGCGCCAGTCGTTCTGGGAGAAGCTGGACGACTACCTGTACTATGTGCGTGCCTTTGGGAACTCCGTGGAGTTCTGCTTCGGAATCCTGCTGTTCATCAACGGGGCCTGGATACTGGCCTTCGAGTCGGGTGAGTGGCCCATAAAATTGCATCGCCACATTCAAGTTTGTTCCCATTGTCCCGCTCCGAGTCCCCCCTCCTTCCGCTCCTCATTTTGTGTTTGCCATCGGCCATCCTTCCGTGTACATGTAAATTTTTATTTGGTTGATTCTGTGTACCGATAACCATAACTTGATAGCCCACAATGCTACAGGCGGCGCCATTAGAGCCATCATGATGTGCATCCATGCCTACTTCAACATCTGGTGCGAGGCCCGGGCCGGCTGGTCGGTGTTCATGAAGCGGCGCTCGGCCGTCCACAAGATCTCCTCCCTGCCAGAGGCCACGGCCGCCCAGCTGCAGGCCTTTGACGATGTCTGCGCCATTTGCTATCAGGTGAGCAGTCATTCGCCGCTGGAAGCAGCTTACTTATTTTGTTTTCTGGCAGGAAATGTACTCGGCCAAGATCACCAGGTGCCGGCATTACTTCCACGGGGTCTGCCTGCGCAAGTGGCTGTATGTGCAGGACCGCTGCCCGCTCTGCCACGAGATCATGATGTACACGGACAAGGCCGAGGAGGCGGAGAACGAGCCGGCCGCTGGCCTGGCGGCCGCTGCAGTCGAGCAGCCTTTGCGAATCTACCCCAGAGATGTGAGTTAATCTAAGTAAATTGTGAAGACCTGAATTAATTTTGTGCTTCACAGGATGAGAATCCGCCAAGAAGCCCTGCGCTGGTGGAGCCGTCGACCTCGGCCAATGTGGCCCAGGCAGCGGCAGCAGCGGCCGCCTTGGCCCGGGCCGAGGCCAATGCCGGCGCCGTGGGCCCGCTCGGCCCAGCCAACAGCAACTCCAGTTTCATTACAGGATCCAGTCAGCCGCCTCCGTCGACGGCCACTTCGGCGGCCGCGGTGGCCACGGCCGCGGCCAGCAACACGTCGCACATATTCCGCATGTCCCAGGAGCCGCAGTGATTCCCTCCTCCCCCCGCAGCTGATCTAATCGTTGGCGTACTTATGTAAAAAGAAAGCAAAACTCTATTATGTTAATGGGCAAAGCACAGCAAATTTCCTAATTTAAGGCACACACACTCGCATTCATCCATTCGTACATCAAGTTTCGTGTATGCGCATTCACTTCGCCGCGCTCCCAGGCTAACGAGGAAGAGAAATTAATTTATGGTGAAGTCTGAAAATGATTTAATCAAATGTGAGAAAATCCTAAGTTGTATGATTTGAAATTTGAAAACGATACCCGCATAAGAAAATTAGCTAATCTTATTGTTTTTATTTCTTATTTACGTTTATTTAGATTTAGTTTAACTAAACGAAAGAATCAGAAAATACAGTGAATACAATTTAAGTTTAAGAACAACAACAACAAACAACAACTCCTCACCGCCAACTCAATTGAAAATCAAATCATTATAATTGCTCAGCAAGTGGTAAGGAGACACCCGACAGCAGGTGGTGGTGCGGACCACAGTGATGCGGTCGGCGCGCTCGAAATTGGCCTTCACCGTCTCGTAGTAGCGTCCATCGCTGGAAGCAGGACTTTAGCAAAAGGACACTGTCTGTTTGGCGACTCACCTGAGGACCATGCAGCGCAGCTTGAGGCACTTCACGCGCAGTATGTCGATGGCCTTCTGGCTTTTGTCGGAGAAGCGCAGGTTGTCGGGGTCCCAGCGCAGCTCCAGGCGCTCCAGGTTGCCGCAGTTCGAGGCAATCGTGTCCATCAGGCCGTCCACATGGATATTCACGCCCAGTTTCTCGGCCGTGCCCATCACAATGATCCTGCCACACACAACATAAGTCAAAATGCCAAACTCCCCTGAGACAAACTCACTTGCAGTTGGCCAAAACGGGAAGAATGCTCATCCATAAAGCGTCGGTGATGTGCGGCATGCCCGACAGGCAGCAGGCGCTCAATTGATGGCCATGGCGCTGCAAGAACTTCAGCAAGGCCTCGTCCGTGATGTTGTCCGACGAGTCCAGGTCCAGGGAAATCAAGGGCCTGGCAGGGATTCCACAATTAACAGGAGCGGGTTCTTTCGGCCAACTCACCTGGTGTTGCCGGACTCCATCCACTGCTTGAGCACGGAGTCGTTGAAGCCGTTGATCTGGCCGGCTGAAAGGAACTTCAGGCCCGGTATGCGGGTCAGCATGTCCACCAGGCATTCGGTGGACAGATCCGTGGCCGTGATGTCCAATTCCTGCAGCGCGCACTTGTCCCACTCGGCCTGCATCACATACTCGGACTTCAGGCTGGTGCCGTTCATTAAAAGACAAGTGAGCCGCTTGGAGCGCTGGATGAGGGTCTTCAGGGTGGAGCCGGTGACCTTGTTGCAGAAATTAACCGCCAGGCACTCCAGCTGAATGCAGTTCGAGCTGAAGGCATCGATGTGCGAGTCGTCAATGAAGTTGATGCCGTACAAGTTGATCACCCGCAGGTTGGGAGTGGCCGACTTCAGTTTATGGACGTTGATGACCTCGTAGATCTCCTCCTCCTCCTCCTCGCACTTCTCGTAGGTGCCGATCAAGTGCAGCACCTCCAAACCATTGATGAAGTTGTAGATCTTCCGCATGAAACCCTCCATGAAGATCACCTCCGACAGGCAGATGCACATGTACCGCAGCTTCGTGGGAAAGGCCTGCATCTCGCTGAAATCGTGCAGCTGCATGGCTGCGGAGAAGGTGAGTAAGCGGAGTTGCCAGCTACCCTACTCACCCGTGGAGAAGTCCAGCAGCATGTGGGTGAGGTTGGGGCACTTGCTGGACAGCTCGTGGAGCACCGTGTGGGTGATGAGCTCGATGGGCAGCTCAATGTAGCGGAGCGTGGCCCCAAAACGCACTGAGATGAGCTGGAGCAGGGACTCCAGGGAGCCCACATGGAGGCCGGAGATCTCCGGCCGCAGGGAGACATTCTTCCAGAGCCGCGTGTCATAGGCCACCTGGCGCCAGCGCCGGCAGATGCGCGCCAGCCGACAGATCTCGCGGTGCGTCAGATACGAGAAAATGTGGAGGAGCACTTTGTCGGGCAGCTTCTCGATGGTCTGCAGAGAGCGGAAAGTAATTGTGAGCAACGAGGCGGGCCGAACTTGCCAGAGCTTTCGCTGGGTATACTCGATGGATGGCTGAGGGATCTACCCACCGTATCGGCGAAGGGACTGCGGACTGTGCCGTCCGAAAGGTAAACCTGGGAGGCCTCCACGGCCAGCTGGCCCCAAATATCCGTGGACATATCCATGGCGGCACTGGGAGGAGCTCTTTCTGGGGTCGCCTAAGTATATAGTATATGGGTCTATATCTAGATCAGCCACTACTGGGGGCTTCTTATATAAAAGTGAAGAGCGATCACAACCAGCGCCTGTTCGCTTCGACGAGCTACTGCGGGGGATCTCCAAAAGGCGATCCACTCACGCAGCGGACTCAAGAGAACAAAGAACTCGCCTATAAATAGGCGACCAAGTAATGCCCACGATTCTCAGAGTGGCCCGCGTGGAACAGCTGATCGATTATATACCCTGCCGAATTCTATATACTTGAGGCGGCCCCGTTGGGTTTGTTTTGTTTACTGCGCGGGGGGAGGGAACACTCACCAGACGCGTCTTCGCGGACAGGTTGGGGTCGTCGCGTCCGATGGCCTGCGAGGAGGTTTGCGCTGCCAAGACATTCCAATTATCCATTAGGGGGGACTGCTAGATCTGGTAATTGGCGGTTCTACGGGGTGGGGTCTACGGCGGGCCGGTGGGGTTTGCTCTAAAAGTAATTTCATTCATGAGTTCAAACGCCATTTTGGATTTTTGGCAAGCAGTGCGACTACTCTAAGCAGGGCAGGAAAACCGTTAGGCAACTTTAAATATTTACCCATCGCAGTAAATTGAGAATTAGTCGTTCTTTTTAGTAATTAAAAGCAAAATGTTCGGAGTTAATCACACCACGGAATTTGCCTAGCTCAGAAAATATGCAAAATCAGTTCTGAATACCTTAGGGCTATTTATAGGCAATTTTTGGTGTCTGGCGTCAAAGAATTCGCAGTTGCATAAATTTCGTAATACTTCCCCGTAGAGTTAACCGTGTCGCAAAATCTGGTTTGGTCCTCAACTCAGCTGCACTCTGCTTGTCTTGAGGAAGTTTTTCCTCTGTTGGTTTTACAATTTTTGGGGTATTTGGAATTTTCTGTAATTTTGCCCACTTTCTTGGGATCGTTGAGTTCGCTTTTCCGCGTTGTTGTCTGCTCCACAACGTCCGTGCAACTGAGCGAATGCCGGGGAAAATCAGGCGTCCGCGAAAAATTTCGTCTGCTTTTTCGCCAAAACCACAGAATGGAACGTTGGGCGGGCGGGGGCGGGGGCAGGCCCATCCGCGTCATTTGCTGCAGCCGACAGAGCAATCCGATGGCACTTGACCAAGCAGCGGGCGCCCAGCCAAGCAAGCGGACAGACACAACCACCAAATAAACAAGTGGTTAAATTAACTAACAGAATTAGAAACCTAATTTGCCAGGGTGGCCACTGCGCGCCGCAAAGGTCAAATAGGAGTAATTAGACGCCAACCCGAGCAGCGCTGAAATTCTTGTAGTGTAAAGCAGCCCCAATTCCTCGGCTCTCTCAGACGCGTGCGCGCCGCGCATTCTCTCTCTCTCTCTCTGGCGTACTCACTTGGGTGGTAAGCGCGCTCTCGATCGGCGGACGAGTCAGTCGCTTGTGAGGTGCGCACGCAGTCGGTTGCCTGGTTACTCGTCCCGTTTGATAAACAGTTGTTGTTGTTTTTGGTAGTGTAGGTGTGTCAGCCACAGCCCGTGCGCCTGTGTGGGTGTGTATGTGTCAGCCAGAAGAACTCGCGGCCGTGTTGACTGCAAGAAAATAAACCAAAAACACTAAAATAAACAAAACAAAATATAAATAATTAACTAACTACGATTCCTTAGATTCTCAATCGGTGGTACAGTGCGCAACGCGCTTGCAACAAGTGAGTGCGTCTGTGTGTGTGTGTGTGTGCCAGGTGAGCGAGCGAGCGTCGCCTGCAGTTCGGCCCAAGACGCCCTGTGGACCGGAGCGCCTCTTGGGGGCAATTTGCCCAAACAACCGAATCTATAAACAAATTAAACTTAATTTAAGTGTATGTCTCAATTAAAGAATTTACCCATTGTCATTAATTAGCATTGCAATTCGACAAGCCAAGACAGTCGTCGTCCACCATCCACGCCCATGTCGTACACAGCGGAGCGCGCGCTCTCCTATTTCTACCCCTTCATCATAGTCGCCTCGGTGACATGCTGCATTACGTCGGCCGTGGCCTGGACGCATTGGCAGTACGTGCTGAGCTACTGCCCGGACACGAAGTGCGGGTGCTTCTTGAATGCCAAGAGCACCTACAATCGGTTCGAGGGCGGCAACATTGCCTACTGCCATTATGCCACCTACGGGCTGCTGCTGCCGCTGGTGTTCGCCGTGGTGCTGGGCGTCTACCATGGCTATCGGATGTGCATTGGCCGGGGCAAGCCCAAGGCTGGGACGACCACCATTAGACAGCGGTGAGTGTCACTGGGGTTAATCGGCGGCGACACCCGCCGCTAATTGGGGCCCGACGGCTGGGTGACTAATCAAGCGAATTTGGGGCTTAATTGAAATGGTTCCTTCCGCAGATCTGGCGACATGGTGGTGGTTACCACGGAATCCGAGCTGACGCCTGATGGACTCTCGCCGTATTACTGTGAGTATCAAGGAGTTGGTTAAAAAGTCCGCTTATAAACTCTGTTTTTGTAGGGCTTCCGGCCACAGTGATTTCGGTTATTATGGCCATTTACACGCTCATCTACGCCTCGATATTCACCGATGGCTTCGAGGTTACCTGCAAGTACTACCGCGAGGCCTTGCTGAAGGAGATCCAGGGCGTGGGCAACATTGTGCCGGTCATCAAGGGACGTCTGTCTTGCGCAGCCATATTCGATTTCATGGACTATTTGGTGGAGAGCACAACGTATGAGCGCCGGCGTTACGGGAGGATTAATACCGCTGCGTGCTTGTACTTTACTTTGGTGTTCGCCTGGTTCGCTGTGTTCGCCTGGATTGCCATTTCAGCCATAAACATTGTCCATTTGCGGCGCACCCGATCCGCCAGGGTTTGAGTCTAACGAACAAATCGAACGAGACATTCCATTACAATCGTTAATTTTAAATGCAGACAACTGCGAATATTTATAAGCTCCAATAAATACGTACATATCGGACCATTCCATTAAAAGGCAAATACTTCAGGCTATTATTTTTTAAGCAGTAATTCTTCTCGATTTGTTGGCCTTATAAGAAATTTCTTTATCGCCGCCAAAAAACTGGCGTCCAGTGCTGCCAGATTACTTGGAGCTGCCAGACTGCTAATGCATGTCTTTACAAAAATCATTTCACAGAAATTAAGGCATATTATTTCCAGATAAATTAACACAATATTACACATGGCAAAGACTTTCAAGAGCCGTATTTCCAACTTAAAAAATAATTATTTTTAATCGGAACTAGTTCGTGTCGATTATTTTGAAAAAGTGGCAGCCCTAACCCCTCCCCCAAAACGAAGACAACTGTTTTCCAAAGGCTGGCTTCCCACTGCTGACGTGTTTGCGCGAATATTTTGATCAGGATTTCTATTAAAATGCTGGATATCCAAACGCATATGGTAAGTTTCGGAGTTGTTGATTGAATTTCGGTTATATTTCGCCTACTCTCTGCACGCAGGACTATGTCGGCCAAGGCAAAGCGGAGCGCTGGTCCCGGTTCATCATAACATTGTTTGGAATCGTCGGCCTTATTTGGGGAGGAGCAGTTCAGCAATTCTCACAAACGGTGTACATTCTAGGCGCAGGCTTTCTTCTCTCCGCACTGGTAAGTTACGCAAGCCCGGGTACAATGATTCCGCTAATATATTGCTCTTTTTTCTGCAGATTACAATTCCTCCATGGCCGCTCTTCCGCCGCAACCCGCTCAAATGGCAAAAGCCTTTCAATGGCAACGAGCAAAAACACACGACGGAATCGGCTGATGATGGCAAAAAGAAAAAGAAATAGGACTAATCCCTTCGTTGTAATACGCATTTTAAGTGTCCACCTCTTTATTTCGATCTAATTAAAATCACATCCCTAAATTGGACGGCGGTACGCTATCAAGTCATTATGATCGTAGTATTTATGAATTAAGTCGTACATATTCGCGAAAAAGTACAACAGGTTGTCGTATTGCCCGTTGTACGGCGCCTCCCGGTCCAGCCGGTCGACGGCGGCCTCCACGGTCAGCGGCTGAGCGATGCTATAAAATCCGTCAGTGATTTCCAGATTATCCAGGCCTCGGTAGTTGGCATTCAGCCCCCAGGCGTTGACGTGTACTTCCAGGAGGAACTGGTGAATCGCCTCGATCGTTGCCAGGTACCAGCGCGGGCTGCCGCGTTGGTGCCGCCAGAATTGTGAGAGGCGGTTCTGAAGCACCACTGTCCTTATGCTGCGCACCCTCTCGTCGGCGTAGATGCCGCGGCATTGGTTCCATGTACTGTCAATGAACACCGCTCTGCGTACTGGCAGGTTGTCGTAGGAGTATTTGTGGGCGTCTGCTGGACAGCCCTGCGCCGTCTCGTCCGCTACCTCGTCCATGCGCTGCCGCAGCATTGTGCCCATGTGGAAGCCCTTGGGCAGGCCGTAGTTGTCATCCACTTTGAGTTGCACGTTGCGCTCGAACAACTGGGGCACGGTGAGGCTCTTGGCGCTTGGGAATATGAGTACCACGCCCGGTTCGTCTCTGTAGTCCGGAATATCCGGGTAAGTGTGGATGCGAACGTTGGCTGGGGCCAGCACCGCTGCGTGGACGGCTGTGCTCTTGCCATCAATCTCTTTCTTGTGCTTGATAATGTCGATTTGTACGGGTATTTCTACGTTCGGCAGGATGTCCGCCAGGCCTCCGACGGGTATGTGGCAATTGTAGCAGAAAAATTTCCTCGACCGGTTGCAGATTCGGCACATCTGTCGGCCCTCGATGGTATCGAGGACTGTGTGGTCGCCGATGCGCATGTTGATGAATGGATACTTGCGCGGACGCTTTTGAGACTCAACCGGATGCGTCATTTGTGCCAATTCTTGCAGGACAACAAGTCTAGCCCAATTCGGCTAATTTCAAAATAAAGCCAACAACAGAAATCAGCTGTTTTGCAAGATTTTATCGAAATGCAGCTCTGCTTATGGCAACCCTAAAACCCAAGCGGCCATTTTATAAAAGCGCCAACTTTTAGTTTTCCGCGGATAGAGCAAAGTGTTAATTTGAAAGTTCAATATTATTATTATTGATCGGTAAATTATCTTAAAACAAAGAAAACACTCTATTAGCCGTTAACGAACTTGGCGCAACGGACCAAGCCGTCGCTGCTGGCTATGTAGACTGCATTGTCGGCCCCGCAGCAAATGCAGTTCACGCAACTGCCCACATCGACCTCGCCCAGAGCTGTGGGCTTCGCCTCCGCCAAATTGGACCAGCCCTTGACCTTCTTGTCGTAGCCGCCGGAGTACAAATGCTGCTCATCGCCGCAAATGCTGTTCACAATCATCTCGTGGCAGTCCTTAAATAACAAAGAACTGAACAGGTGAGCAGCCAAGCTTTGCTTTTTACTTACGGGCAGTCGCCACACCAGGGAGAACTTCATTTGCGGCAGATTGTGGACCAGCTGAAGTCCCATTCCTGTGCGGTCTGGAAAGGCCAAGAATGTTCGCTTGCCATTAACCAGGGGTCCCAGTAATGTCAGCGGGGATTTGCCAGGGACCACAGCTTTGTTGCTGTACTTTCCCGACTTTCCCTCGACCACCAGAGAGACAACCACATCCAAGTCCCGCACTGTGTAAATGAGTTTCTGTTCGCCGGCCAGCGACTTAACCTCCTCCACGAGATTGTACTTGAACAGCATGCGATCATTGCTCCAAGTGGTCACAACACCCTTGTCGTCGCCCGTGTACAGCACAGCGCCATCACAGTACATGGCCTGGATGGCATCGTCGCACCGGAAAAGCTCCTGCACGCTGTCATCCTCGTACGGCGGCAACATGAACTTCACCAGGCCATCACAGCTGCTCGAGTAGACCTTGCCGTGGTCATTAACGGCCAGGCAGTAGATGTAAGTCTCATGGGCATTGACCGTCTTCAGCAGCTGCAGGTTCTTGGACCAAATCTGTGTGGCAGAAAGCAGGAAGTGGCAAGAAAATCCACAGACGCATGAAGTACTCACGCGTATCTTGCCGTCTGCCCCGCCGGAGAACAGCTGATCGTTGAAAAAGGCCAGACAAGTGGCGTCTCCCTCGTGCCCCTCGGCCGACGTGTGCTCAAGGCGGGCGGACATTTAGGCGGAGTGCGTCCGTTGCCGGCGGAGACCCAACCAAACTGCCAACAGATTCGGCCCACCCTCTTCGCGTGAATATATAGACAGTGCTCTCTGGCAGGCTATAAATACGGAGGCCGTACAGTGAGCTGTGTAAGCAAACGGACCGTCGGAAACAAACAAAATGAAGGCGGTTGTTTTGAAAACACTTGTAGTTTTTGCGCTTTAATGCAGTTGGTTGGGTTTCAGCAAATACATAGAAAGACCATGCAATACAATTAGAATAGAATAGAATCGAATACATAATCGGTAACTACATTCAGTACATAAATTCACAAGGACACACATCCATTCAATGTAGATAAAGTCGAGATCGCGAACGAGACGAACGAATTCGAGTGCACAACTTAAATTACTCAACTAGAAAATCCAATCGGTCGTGTTTTGTATCACAAAAGTGTCTTAATTTCGCAACTATTTTAATTAACTAACGGAACGAAGGCTCGGTAAATCAAATCCTTTAGCGAATTGCAAGATTTCCTACAGCTGGACAAAATATTCCTTTGAGTAGCTCAGATTTGCTGTCAATATGGCGATTGTCATTCTGATTGAAAATACTCCACCCCACCCGCTATAAAGAGAACTTAGCTCGACATAAACTCAATTTCGATTTGCACGTCAATTTCGCTAATCTGCAGGCGCCACGCGTTGGCTTATCTAAGTAGTTAATGCGCTACACTTGCGCCTTCAATTTAAGCTTAGTTACACTTACACACGCACATCAATACATCAATATGTCCATTTAACATGTGGCTATTACAATTACTTACTGGCTAATGGAGCGGGAAGTGATTTCCTAGGGACTCAAAAACTGCTGCCTATCGATTAGTACAGTTGTGCTTGCAGGGTTGCAATTTTATAATTATGGCTAGTACAGTTATACTCAAACAGTTTCCTATCTAACAGGACTGGAGCTCCCTCCCAAATGGACTGCAATGAAAAATGAACTTGCCACCAACAAAAAAACCAGAGGAAGATGGATGATGGCCACAACAAATAGAACACTTTCCCGGCTTCCGACTTCAGCTTAGATGAGAAATGAGTACGTCTATCTGTCTAGATATTATTTGCCTATGCAGTAATTCTGATTCCTTACTAGCTAATGGAGCTGAAAGAGCAGATGCGCTGCCGCTGAGCCCCAAATTTGATGCTCGTCTGGCTCCAATTGTCAAGAGGTACGTATACTTAAGACGGTATTGCTTGCTTATAGATTAAGATGGTATGGCGGGCTATTGCGGATTTATCACTGCGCCGGGCCCATCGCCTAAACGTAGTAGGCATTGTAGGGATTGCGTTTCTCTAAGCAGGGCAGCACACACTCCAGGGTATTGCGGAAGGCATCACGAAAATCCCGATTGAAATAAGCGTAGATGAGCGGGTTGAGGGTCGAGTTGAAGTAGCCAATCCAGAAGAGCACAACCACCAGAACATCGGGACACGGACAGGCTGGACCGCACAGCGAGGTGATGACGTACCTGTCAATGAGAGGGATAAGCCGGGCCTTAAGCAGCGTCGAGGGCCAATAGACCCGGCCAACTTACCAGAGGAAAAAGGGCAGCCAGCAGAGCAAGAAGACGCCCATGATAATGCCCAGGGTGCGAGCGGCTTTGTGCTCGGCCTTCCAGCCCTTGGTGGGTCGCACCGAGCCGCCTGACAGACAGACAGATAAACAGACAGACGATTAAAGCGGGCCGTTTCTCGATGTCGAATGTAATTGTGTGATTTGTTTAATTCCATCAGCTCAGCGGGCTCCAAAGAGCGTCAGGCAGGCTCTTCCCTGGCTCTTTGTGGCCGGCGGGGCTGTTAAGCGCGTGTGGTGGTTGCTGCTGTTGTTGTTGTTGCCTGATTGTTTGCTTGTTTAGCTGGAGGCTTGGAAGTGATGTAAAAAGAAGCGGGCAGAGGCGGAAGCTGTGCGATTTGAGAGTAAATGCTGAACTTGTCGTGTATACGCCCCCCTGTCCGACCTTCCTTAACATTTAACCCACCCACTTAAAAGCGTTAGCAAGAGAGCGGGGGGGGGGGGATTTGTTTAACTTTGACATTAATATTGTTATTGTTGTTGTGTGGCCGCAGCTGCGATGCGTAATCATATCGACATCTGAGTGTTTAGTTGCCCGCCTCCCCCAGGCCAATGGGACCCCATAAATCCCTTCAATTTCTCGCCAGGATATTTGTCTTTTTATGTGCCCCAGTGTGCGTGTGCGTGTGTGTAGGGGAGCGAGGCAAAGTAATAAAAGCGAGGCAAACAATTGAAAATATTTACACAGGACACTTGTTATCGCAAAGACACACAAAATGGCGTCCCACACACACACGCACACGCACACTCACTCGGTGTATCGGAGGGGAGTAAAATGAAACACAGCACAGCAAAAGGAAGACAAAATCAAAAACAAAGACAACAAATCAGACAGACAACAAAAGGAAGACAGGAAGACACAGGAAAGCGGGGCATCAGGCGGCGCGCAACAGGAAGCGGCGGGCAACTGAGGGTTGGGGACCTGCGGTGGTTTGTCTGTTGGTGGTCAGTCAGTGGTTGGGTTACCCGCAGCTGGCAACTGGTGGCCGTGGCAGTGAATTGGGCATAAAACTCATAATGCAAAAGAATAGCCAAGTGGACAAAGAAGCAAAGCAAAGTAAGGCAAACGCACGTGCAAAACCGGAAGCGATTATTTACAGCATGACAATGGCGCGGCCACAGGGACGGCAGGAGGGGGTCCTTGACTCTGGCCTGTGCGGGAGGTTTCACTTGTTTGGGGATTTAAAAGTCAGCAACTTGCGCTCTTTTTTCGGATGCAGGCTACGGGCAACGGGTTCTTGGATTTCGGGGGAGACACTTAGACGGCAACTGTAGTTTATTTACAAATGTGTTGGTGTTTTCATGGCTTGTGGGTGAATGAGCAATGAGTTAGACAGACAGATAAACAGAGAAAGAGATAGAGAGAGTGGGGGAAGAAGAAAGAGAAAGGGAAGGTGGGGAGACTCACCGGATGAACCGCAGTGACTGCATCCGGTTTTGGATCGCCCCAGCCGCCGATTCTTGCGACCCTGTTGCCAGCAAGCCGATAACGCCGCCATTCGATTGTGCCAGAAGCGTGATCGGCTGCCCCGCCTATCGTGCCAATCGTGCGATTTTCGATAACTACTTGCATTTGCATTGCTTGCGGTGTCTGTATCGGTGTCAGTGGTGGTCGTGGTGACGTTGGTGGTCTCGTTGGGCAGGGCGCTTTCGGCCCCGCAAAGCGGGCACTTGGCCAACGCTAACGGACTGGCCGATGCTGCTGCTGTGGGGGCAAAGCTGATGCCACGTGATTTTTGCTTGCTATCGATCATTTCGGTGTCGTCTTCGTCGACGAAAATGCAGATGCCGCCGCGTCGTATTAACGAGGATTTATTCGAGAACTCGGGTCCTGCACAAATGAACGGTTTAGCAGTAAACCAAGGGAAAGGGGAGGGAACACACAAACAAACACACGCAGACAGAGAAGACAGAGAAAAAATGGAGAAAAGAGAGGGAGAGAGAGAAAGAGACATTGACATTTACAATTTTACAAATTCAGGGTCCGAAAACGATCCAACTTCCAACACGCATGCGTGTCATGCATTACAAACAGAGAGAGAAAGAGAGAGAAAGAGCGAGAGAAGGATCAAGAAAGGAGCCGTTCCGTCGCCGCACCGTGGCGCCTCGCAAGAATGTTCAGAGTGCTTGACTACACTACGGCATCCGAGCTGTGACTCGGCTTTGGCTGCCCATTGGCCGCTTCTAGGACTACACAAAAACGCCCCACTACTGGACGACGGGAGGTTCACTTACTTGCCGAACTGGTGGAGACCCGACCCATGGGTATATAGCTTCGGCTATCGGAATGCTCCTGCGAGAAATTGATAACGTTTACGTCGTAAGTGACAACGGAGGCCTGGCGCTTCCGGACAGTCTGGATGCCATCGAAGCCGCCACCGCCAGCCCCGCTGCCGGCCAGGATGCTGTTGCGTTGACGAGCGGCCATTTCCGTTTCACCACTGCTATCTTTGCGCTTGAAAAGAGGCGAGGCCACATCCCGGTCCTCATCCGACATGACACCAGCGCCCCCGCCCTGGCCACTGCCCGAGCTACGCAACGAGGTGGGCGACAGAGTCGAGTCAAGTATGATTTCTGGCTTGGGTGATATGTTGGGAGGAGCCTGCGTTTGCGAGTGCACTGACGGCACCGATGGCACCGCCGGCCCCGACGGCACTGGCAGTGAGGTCACCACATCCAGCGACACCGTCGATGTGTCGCTGGGCGTGTACCCGGCCGCATGGGGTGGCGGCGACAGGAAGTACACATTGATGGACGCCGACTGCGAAGACCCCGCGGCCTGGCCAGCTGCGCCCAAATTGGGCGTGTTGGGCGGCGACATCATGTAGTTGGGGCCACTGCGGGCCACCAGCACCTGGTCGCTCAGCGTGCTCATGCGCTGGGCAACCGGCTGGTGGCCAGCCCTGCTCTTGCCACGCTTCTGGTGCTGGACAGCCGTTTGCCCCGGCGTCTGTTCGCCGAGCGGAAAGCTAAGCGAGCGGAAGATCTCGGCCAGCTCAGAGCTGGACGTGATCAGCAGGCTGCTCTGCTCGGCCAAGTCCACGGAATGCGGTGGCGGTCGCTCCTGACCGCCGACCACCGGCACCGAGGGCGGCGACAACGAGGACGGCGGCGTGGCACTCTCCCCAAAACAATCCGCCAGCTGGGCCAGATCATCGCAGGCCTCGCTGGCAGCGGCATCTGCGTTACTAAAGTCGATCAGCTGCACGCCATCGCTGAACTGTTGGATGAGCTCGCCCCCCTCCAAGCCCCCCAAGCGGCTGCCCGTCTGCTCGCTCAGCACGTTGATGTCCAGCAGAATGTCCGGCTTATTGCAGCTCTCGCCTGCCAGCCGTGGCCGGTAGACATCCGAGTCGGTGTCGCTGTGCTGGCGGGCCCGCTGCTCGCGCTTCCGCTCCTTGCTGCCGCCATTGTAGCTGTGCGAGAGCTTCCGGTTGCGGGCCCTGCGGAAGAAACTTGAGCTGCGGTCTCGTGGAATCTCCTCGGAGTTGGCCTGCTGGCGCTTCTTCTCCAGCGAGAAGCACTCGGTGCTCGAGCGTTTGGTCTTGGCCAGCAGCGACATAAGGTTGAAGCCCTTCTCCTTGCCAGCTGCCAGGACCTGTTCCTCTCCCGCCGCTGCTGCCGGCTGCTTGCACTCGCTGATGGTGCGCAGGAACTCCGAGTCGCTGGCGGCAAAGGACTTCTTGCTGCGGCCCACGCCGCTCCCTCCGTTCTTCAGCCGTATAAAGTCCGACTCGCTGAGGGCCGGCAGGCGGGCCACCCCCAGCCCCACTCCACCCCCATTGGCTGAGCCGTTCGTCTGCATTTTGTAGTACAAATAGTTGTCCTCAATCAGCCGCTTGAGCTCCTTGTTGTCCTCGGCCAGGGGCAGGTGGTGGGTGCCCGGCGCCGGTTCCCGCAGTCGAGGGTTCAACGCGCTGTCATACAAATCGTTGGTCTCGCTCTCATCGCTGGTAGGACCGATGCCAAAGGCCCGATAGGGCTCGCCCTCGCCGGCGCTGGTGCCGCTGCCGCTGGTGGTGCTGGGCTGCTGCTGGAGCGGCGGGCCGGGCTGGCGCTGTGGCGCCGGCTTTGTGGTTTGCGGCAAATCGTTTAGAGTTTCGGTCCAGATCTGGGGATTAAAGACCGGGGCCGGCGGCTGGAGGTGGTTGTGGCTGGGCTGCTGGAGGGCCATCATCGAGGGGGCGCTGTCGGTGTGGGTGACCTTTTCGTAGCGCTCCTGCTCGAGGTCCCTTAGGTCGATGCTGCTGCGGCTGAGCCGCCGCGGCGGGGGCGAGGGGACTCGCAGTTCATCGCACTCGTCCTTGTCGTCGTCGTCGGTGGTGGGGGCCTGCAAAATGTCCTAAAGTCCGAGCGAGGCTCTCCAATTAGTCGGCCAGCGCCACGCTTAAGTGTACTCACCTCCAGATTGCTAATCGCACTGTGGGTCTCCTCCCGGGCGGACGTGACGTTGAGGTCGCAGTCGCCGGGATGCAAATAACTCAGATTGGTGGGCTGCTGGGTGTGGCCCATGTGGACGCTGTTCAGCAGGATATTCGAGCTGGTGCGGCTGAGGGCCTTCCGCTGCCGCACAGCCTCCCTGCGAAAACGATCGAACAATTAGGCTACCCGGAGGCACGGCCGTTCGACGGCTTAACTCACTTAAAGATGCGCCAGTACATGACCAGCATGACGACGCCGGGGATCCAGAAGCTCACGGAGCTGGATATCAACGCGTAGGCCTTGTTAACCACAAAGCTGCACTGGTCGGGGTGCAGGGACACCTCGCGCAGGTGCTCGGCGGTGGTGTACCAGCCCAGGAAGATGGGCGTGAACGAGATGAGGGCGGGCAGGATCCAGACATTGGCCAGCATAAAACAGACCGTCTTGTGGGTCATGTTCAGCGGGTACTCCAAGGGCCTGACGATGGCGTAATACCTGCCGAAATTCCAAAGCCGCCGTGGCGGTGGGCAAGGGGATTATTAATGGAAATGAATGGTCAACAGCTGCTGGCCATCACCGGGCCATTCCGGGCATTACTTTCGCTTTTGTTGTTGCCGCTGCTCGTGCCGTTCGCTTGTTTGCTTTGTGAAGCGGCGGCCCATCGAAAGGTGAAATACAAATTAATTAAAAGCGACAAAGGACAATGGGCCGGCCCATTGACCCAGCTGCCGGTCTTCCGCTTAGGCTGGCCGCATCGCCAATTAACAGGCCCGAGAATCACAGGCCGAAACAACAATTCACGTCGTCGATTCTCTGCAGCTGCAAATCATTTGGGCCGCATTCATCATACGCCGGGTGCGCCCCGCCCCGGCGCTTGTTTCTGATGGCCGCGCTAAGTTCTTTGTAATTAATTGCCTGGCCTCGCCCCGGACCGTCAATAGAGATTTACAGCGGCAGCAACAAAATTAATGACCTCCGATATCGCAGCGATTTTCGGCAAACTCACCTGTCCACGGAGATGCAGCACAAGTGCAGAATGCTGGCCGTGGAAAAGTACACATCCAGACTGTTGTACACGTTGCACATGAACGGCCCGAACATCCACTTGCCGCCGGACAGCTCCACCGACGCATTGAATGTCATCGCACAAAGGGCAACCAGCATGTCGGCCATTGCCAGCGACACAACAAAGTAATTTGTTATAACCCTGCAACGGCAACGAGACAGAGGCGGCGCGAAGGCCGCGTCGCATTAAGGAGTGAGCCGTATATAGGACATGGGTGGGGGAGGGGATGTGGAGGCTGCTAGGCCAAATTAAATGAACGTCGCCAGTTGAATGGAAAGGTGCATTTGTGGCCCTGACAGCGCTGCGCCGTCCGCTTGGCTCGGGAATTAAATTTCATTTCCTCGATGCTGCAATTTCCTAGCCTGTCATAAGCGCCATCGGGGCGGATCCTAGGCGCCTAGCTCGCTGTCCTTGGGCCTTCGAACATTTCCACAAGGTGGCAATTCGCTTCCAATGATTGCCAGCGACTCGACTCGCTCCAATGCTCTTCGCTTACGATGCAAGTCAATTCATGAATAAATCCTGCATGCTCGCAGTTAATAGGCTACTTTGAGCGGGTGAGCAATTCAATCGCATCCTTGATTGCACTGATTGAGGAATTCTTATCTGTAACCAAGTTTTCGATTTGCTTTTCTAACCAGCCACTCAGAAATCCAAAGCAAGACTTGGGAAAAAGTAGCCGATCATTTCTCAAGGCAAACAAGAGCCAAGGATTTTAAATTTAAAGAAGAATTACGTACTGAGTTGTCCTGTCCTCTTTGGGATTTTAAGACACTTAAATGCAATGCTGATTGCTTGTTAAGTGGCTCGCAATTTGGTTGATTAATTCTGCTCAACTCGCTGGTGCCGTTGACTCAAACTAAATCGTCACGTACAATGGGCGACGATTAAGTTTAAGTGCTTCGGGCTGCCATTGTTGCGAGCAATGCACTGGCCACAAAGGATGCCAGGCACCCGCAGCCGGAGCTGCTGGTCGGCGAACTTTTGGCCAACCAACCGAGTGGACGGCGGTCGGGGCCATAACAATGAAAGCAAATTGGTAACTCACCGCAATTTTCGATTACGCTGCACCGAAATGATAACCAATGCATTGCCGAGCACGGCAGCCAGGATAATTGACGAGAAGATGAAGCCTTTGAGGACGAGCAGGCTGAGGTCCAGCCAACTGTCTTGGCCCGGACCCTCGGCATGGGCACCAATGTCCACAAGGCTGTTGCTGATGGTCGCGCTGACTTCGAGTGTCAAATTCGCTGTGGTTGTTGCTGCTGCCAGCAGAGTTGAGGTTGCGGGCAGCAATGTTGTTGCTGTCGATGCTGCCGTTGCTGCTGCTGCCGCTGCCGCTGCTGGCGAGGATGATGACGCTGATGATGTTAATGATAGCGATGTCAACGAGACGTTGGCCACAAAATCCGCTGTTGTAGGCAAAGTTGTTGTTGCTGCTGCCATCAGACTGCCCGCGGTTGCCGTTGTTGCCGAGGTGGCCGCATTAAGGGCCGCCGTCCCCGCCACGAACGTTGCAATCGATTTAGCCGCGGCCGTATTGCCAGGCAGCGCTGACGGTGTAAATGTCTTCATGATGGCACTGCCCCGGCCAAAGGACTCGTTCTGATTGCTTCCAGCCAACAACGGGGAATGCGCTCCCTCTGATGGCAGCATAATCGGGCCGACCGGGCGGCGGGTCCTTTGTTGACTCGCTGATCTGTGATTTACTGCTGGGACTGCTGATTAAAATTACTGCTACCGAGTGTAGTTTATGTTTATGTTGCTGCTGCTGCTGTTGGCTCGTTGCTTGTTGCTGCCGGCCCAACTTTCCGCACTTTCAATTTGGTGCAGCTAAGCGGACAATTTAAAAGGCGCATAATTGCAATTTGCAATGCAAACAACCGGGCCAACGGCGTCCCGGCCGACTGGTTCGGGCCACGGCAAGTGCGCCGGAGTTGCTGCCGCTGCTTCGGCTGCTCTGAGGGTTCATCTTCATCGTCAGAGCCGTCGCCGTGGCTGTCTCTATCGCCATCGCCGTTGTAGTCGTTGTCCTGGCTGTCGTCCTTATCGTTGTTGTCCTTGCCCTCGCCGGCCTCATCACCAGCAGCAGCGTCAACAGACTGAAGTGTTTGCTTATGGCAAGAGGCGGAGGTCCGGATGGTTTGCTGTTTTCATTGCCTGTTGACTGCTGACTATCTGGCGGGCTGTTCCCAGAGCGTCTGCAAGGGAAATCAATAAATAATTTATGGAATAATCGGTGGATGCGTGGCGGCCAACTTGTCCAAATTGTCAAAGTTGGCAGTCAAATTGGAGGACATAAACAGTTGCCCCGTCAGAATTCAAATGCTGCTGCTGTCCAAGTAATTCAAGGATTCCTTCGGCTTGTTGCCAAGGTAAGACTTTCGACGTTGTCTTCTGTCATAAATTTAGTCCGTCCCCTTCGCCGTGGAGAGGGTGAAAACCGAAAACTTTCCCCGAATTCATAGAACGTGCGGGCGGAAATCCGTAAAAATAAACGGATAATTGTTTGGCGGCAAATCTGCTCAGCAGGGAAGCTCGGCTCCTTTCGCTTCGGCGATTTCCGAAACTTAATGTGCGTCGGACTTAATGTACAAATTAATTAATAGATGAAGGCCCCTAAGCCAAGCAATTCTACGGTATTCACATTTCCCTTCCATTGACTCCTGACGGCTTAATAAACATAAAATTCGAATGGGGCTCAAAATATCCTTATGTGCTTATATTAATTAGTGAAGTCAACCAAATGAGAAGGTGATAAACTCGCTTTAATTATGGAGTAGGAGAAAATTTCCTTGCCCAGTTTTTTTATTGGTTTTTAAGGAAGGGAAGGAATTTCAGGCAGATTCCGAAATATAAATAAGATTTAAGAATTGTATTCTTTATCCTTTACTTCAGCGAATAACAAATTAAAACCTGTTCCATGCCTTAAATAAGAAAACTCTCGAAGTTCTGTTGATATGAAATAACTCGTAATTGGTAGAGTGCCTGGAGGATTTAAATTTATTTTCATTCTTTTATTTTGTCTGCAGGATCTTAAAATCGCATCGACGCGCTTAAGCCGATTTGAATAAAGTTGGTGAGAGACGACTTTTAATAAAGAGGAGTCCATTAATCTCTGGGATTATTTGGGCGTTGTTGGGCCCAAGCAAAATTATATCCCGATTCAATTTGCTGCTGTCGTTCGTTCCCAGCAAAAATTGCATAACTTTTTTGCTCTCAACCCTTCGTCCCGAGAATGTGGTGATGCGGGTGTTGTGTTGACTGCTGCTGCAATGCGTGGTGTGTCCTGGGTGTATTAAAATAACAGAAAGAAATTGTAAAACACACACAAGCACCCACAATCAGCAAGGCGGATAAAAAAAGTGTGGATGTGAGTGTGTGTGCGAGTGTTGGCTGGCGAAGGACATTGGATTTTCAACCGAGAGCTCAGCCAGTCCCGATTTCCCCTTTCCATCAATTTCACATACAGATACACACTCAGACGGACGAACAGACAGATGCAGGCTCCATCACTGGGACGAGGCTGTCAGCATTTGGATTGAAGTTCAAATGTCCTTGGCAGGCAACATAAATTGCTGGCAACAAGTTTGTCCCTCGCCCGTCCCCACCGCTCGCGCTGGCGGTCATCAAAATCAGTTTTTCTTCTTCACTTTGCTCTTTCCTTTCGGTCTGAGTGTCCGTCCTTCGAGGCGTCTTTCCGATTTCAATATGAAAATGTTCTCTCCCTTTTTTAGGGATTTATAACCGCAGACGCCCAGAGACGCAGACCAGCCAGCGCCACAATCACTATTCTTATCCCCATCGTCCAGACGCCAGGCTCGCGGTCCCCGCACAAGGATTGGCAACTAAATATTTTAATGCAAGGATTTACCAAGGATAACAAGCACATCATTCTCTTTGTGTATGCGTTGGCCACTTTATAAACTGCTTTTCAAATACTTCAAGTGGTCCGAGCGGCGCTGCTCCCGGTGGCTGGGGCGTTCTGCGTGTGTGGCTTATAAATTTCATGGCCCATTATTTATTGGCTGCTTGACTGGGCAGTCAGCCCTGCCCTCCCTCAGTCTTTTAATACCCCGGCGAGTTTAAATTAAGCGGCAAGCGATTCCCTGACTGGCCGCAAGCCGCCGCCAACCGCCAGCCATCTGGCCAACGCGCAAGCGGCTTCCCATAATTAATGCCTTGAAGTGCCTTGTCTTGTAGGCGGGCTGGCTGGGCTTGAGCTGGGGGCAGGACCTGGCAGCCCCGGAAACTCAATAAGACCAGCGTCCTTCCGGCGGCAAAGTTTCGTCTAAGCGCAAACGTCAATGGCGAACGCGCCGCGCCCAGCGCTGTGTCCGGGCCGCCGGCAGTGGGTCAATAAAAAGTGCGCCGGTCCGGTGGGTCAGGAAAATCCATCTCGAGGTTGGTGGCGGCAGCAAAGTGCAAACTTCAAAGCCGCTCACAGGACATTACTAATTCAATTAAATCCTTTCGCCGGCCAGGGCAACTCGACCTCGGCTCGCATTAGCCGCCCTGGCTTGACAATTGATAAAGTCCCCCAGGACGAAAGGCAAAGGATTCACTTGCAAATGGCCGCCCACAGCCTCTTCTCTGTCAACAGACTTTTAAGTGTGGAGCGTGAACCGAGACCGAACCAGACCACCGGCTTATGAAGCCACTCGCCAAATAAAAGCCACAGGGTCGGGTCGCATCGGGGTCCGTGTCGAGGCGCCTGGGGCGGGTCGGCGGGGCCATGTTTTGTGCAAATTAAAGGCCAAAATAAACAAGCGAGCATCAATTGGACAGCTGGCTACCCGACAACTGTGGCCTCCACAAACTACTACGATTGCTGGCTGACTGACGCACTGCTCGGCCAGCCGGTTGGGCTGGCAAAATATTGATGACCTGATAGATGGCTGACCAGAATGTATGTGGGCTTTATAATTGAAAACTGCTGGTGATTTGCTAGCTGCTGCCCATCGACAACTCTCACAGCCTCCTGCCCTGACTTCCAAGGCGAATCGGCTTTAAAAACTGCTGGTTCTTGTTTGGCTAACGAGTAAGTAAATAAGTCTTACATGAGTTGTGAGTGAAACTTAAATCTTTTTAGAACGAGACAACTGAAAGCTCGACTTTGTCCTAAAACTTGAAAGTATTGAGGATTTTCTGGAAGGCTTTTCCACCCAGCCAGGCCTCTCAAGGTAAGTCTCTGATAAGTCTCCAATACTCTGCTCTATTTTTAATAATTTTTATGATTTCCCAGGCTGTCTGGTGCGAAAGTGTCGAATTGAATTATCCTTTTTGCCAGCTCCCCGCATTCAAGCATCTCCCGGGAGAACTGTTGGGCGTTTTCTTGGATTCTTTATTCGCATTTCACCAACATGCTGTCATTTTAGACTCCCGTCGGTCCTGTGGATTCCTTGTGGCGGGTGTGTGCTGAAGGCAAACAAATCTCAAGTCCCAAATGGATGTTCCGGCGAACCATTTTTTCTATGCGTATGCGCCCTGTTGGCAGTCTGTGAATGCTTTCGTGTGTGTTTGAATTCCCTTGTTGACCAATTGATTTGACAATTGACATGAATTCTTTGTATGCCATTTAAAATGCCGTTGACAGGCGGCAACAACAGCCCACATGCCACAGTTGCCGAAGGCGAACTCCAAGAATGGATTGGGATTGGCGGGCTAATCAACGGCCGCCAACAGCTGCCGCCGCCTGTTTGCCTAACAAATTAAACTTAATTCGATTCTGGCTGTCGTCCACGATGTCGCCATTTGAATAAACCAGCCCAAGGACGGCTGAATAGACCAAAGGAGGCCCTCGGCCGGCCTGGCGCAAAGCGCGGCAGCTGATAAGCCGGCCCGCTGTGTGTTATCCTTGGCGGGGACAAAACAAGCGTCCACCGATGTGAGGACAACTGTCAGCCGGCATTTAAATGAGATTGATCGATTGGGCGTGAAGACCGCTCGCCGTGTCCTTTTCACGCGTCAGGCGTGGCGCTGATTTCACCGGGATTTGCATAAAACGCCCACTCACGTGGACGCCCATTCACTGCGTACAAATTGTACACACTTCCGATTCGGCTTAGCCTTTGCGCATCATTTCCGCCCCAGGCACAGGACCGCCTGTTGCTTGGCCTGGTCGGCGCGACGGGACAATAACAAATCATTTAGCGCCCGTCATTCAATCGCTTAATCATCCCATTTTGCATGTGATCAAAGCAGGGCTATAAAAATTCACTGGACGTCTAATAGCCGCATCAGTTGACCAGCAGACGTCCAAGACGAGCGCTTCGCCGTTAGTCCCCGTGCTTTTCATCCTTTGTTCGCTCTTCGTGGCTGGCTTGTGTGGTGTGTCCTGTGTGTGTGTGAGTTAGTCAGCGCCGGCTGCTCATAAAAGGCTCAGTTTTTACGGCCCTCGTCTGGCAAGTCTGGCAGTTATGAGCAGACTGAGTTATTGCACTTTGCTGCTTATCGCTGCGTCCTGCTACCTGGCCCTCAGCAGCCAGGCTCAGCCGACGGCCCAGGTGAGTTCCCCCCGCAAGCCACTTAATTAGTTATATTTGCATAAGCCTGGCGGCCCTTGCACCAGTCGCAGCGGCCTGGGCAATTGCCTTGGTCGACGACAGGTCATGATTGAGGCATTTAAATTCATTCGGCTGCTGGCAGGAGCGGGTGCTCTTGGCGTATACGTGATATCAACAGCTGAGCACACACACGCCCACAAATGTCAATCCCGAAATCGACAGGGCGATTTACGGGCCGATTTCGAGGTGCCGGAATTTCAATCTTCATTGAGTTGTCTAATCAAGCGGCTCTCTCGGCTCGGCTCACGCCGCCAGGCTCTAAATTGAAACAATAAAGTGCTTGAGTCGCACATTTACACACGCGCCCGTCCGCCCGTTAGCCCGTCGAATACCAATCACTGGGTGGTTATTCGATTTGCGGGCTGCGTGCGTGCGGCTCACGTATCCGCATAAATAGGCGGCATAAAAATAACTTAACACGTGTCGACAGTTTGAAAGCCGACCGCCCGCCGCTCAGCCGCCCGGAAGCCACTGAAAATATCAAATACTTTCTCTTTCATTTCGCCCAGAGCCCCCAGAAAGTGGATTTGGCAAATCGCATCAGCCAAGCGGCCCCGGAGGCGCGCCACAAACGCGCCATGGGCGAGTACAAGGAACTAAACGACCTCATTGACGACCTGGAAGAGAACAGCCTGGCATCGGGCCAAAAGCCGCCATCACCGCAGTCAGCCACGCACTCCCAGCAGCAGGAATTTGACCTGGATAACATGCCGCAGCTTACGTACTACCTGCTGCTCCAGAAACTGCGCCAACGTAAGTATCCTTGGGGGATTTGCTCGCTTCGATCCTAACTTATTCGTTTGCCTCAGTGCAGGGAAGCGGTGAGCCAGCTTATCGCGTGCGAACTCCGCGCCTGGGCCGCAGCATTGGCTTCCAGCCGCTGTGGGAGGACGACGGGGAGCTCGGCGGCATTGGCGACAGCGGCGGCCTGGGCAAGCAGTTCGTGTCGCGCATGAAGAAAAAGTCGGTGCCGTTTAAGCCGCGTTTGGGTAAACGTGCTCAAGTATGTGCCGGCAGCAGCGGCAGCAGCAGCATTGCCAGCGACTAGGTTGCTGCAAGGCCAGGCAACCATCGACCAGCAACCAGCGACAACGGAAACTAAGAGTCCTTGGGCAAGGTTGAGGTTAAATGGCGTGCAGCCCATAAATTGGCCCTCGCCACCATCCAGCCCACGCCAAAGGACTCTCAAAACAAAACGAGCGAACCCCTTAGCATCTATCGAAAAATCTACAAAAAAATACACAAGGAAATTAAATACGAAAAAAAAAACAAATATAGAGGTCGATTCGGATATACCCTGTAAATTTAATCGAAGCTTAAATTAATTCCGGGCTGGAATTTCTTATTGAAAACACAAAATTCAACGACGAGAGTAATATAGTAATATCACCTAAAAGATCTAAGAAAATATAAACATGACGCGATTTGCCATTGCCGCGTTCTTATTTCTTTCAGGAACACACCGATCTAAACTTCGAGTTCCTTTTGTTGCTGAGCTGGTAGAGCAGGAAGGGGAATTCTATGACTATTTCCTACATTTAAGCTAACTTAATATACCCTTCTATGTTTTGGTATAGGGTATAAAAAATCAGGCAAAAATCCTGCTGAGAGGGAGGCCCACAGAAATTACAATTAATTAATTTGGCATGTGTGTGTATATTTTGCTTTTGTGAACTGGACACGCGATGTCCTGAGGGAAATTAATGGCACGCATGCAAATTTTTAGCGGTTTTAGCCTCATGTAAACTAGTCGATTGAATAATTCAAATAAAAGAAACCACGAACGGACAATTGGCCACGGTAAGCTCGTCTCCCTTATTTATGATATTACAAATAATTAACTGCATTTCGGTACATATTTTCAGCCCAGATGAAGAAGATTTAAAGGTATGAATTGTTGTTTTATTTATTTACAATTTATTAGGCTATACAGAAATATTCATTCATTCTTCTATGACCTTTTTTCTATGGAATTCAGCCACCAACAAGGGGGGAGCGTCCTTAGTTATTTCTTAAGCTGTCTAACCGAAAATTGTTCTAATTTATCTGTAAGTATTCCACCAAAACATTATATTTCTCTACGCTAGGTAAATTGAGGTTAACTCTGTTGGATATGAATGAGCAAGACAAAGAATTCTGTTCCCTAATGCCCGCAAGCCTTTCATTCTGTGAGCCTTAATTTATGCATTGTATGACGGACTGGATAATTAATCTGCAGACTCCTTTTCAGTATTCATTATTTCAACTAATGATTGATGATTACTTGTAGACCGTCGGAGTTTCCTGGGCACTACGGAGAACCAATATTTAAAAGAGTTAAAGGTTCATTATCAACCAGAACTTTTTCATAGGAAAACGAAAGGTATAAAAAATAATGGCGATGGAGTTTGTGGCTGGTTTTTGCTCTCTCTTAACCAAATTAATTAAAATGGCATAAGCCATTAAAACTGTTAAAATGGTTAAGTGTTCTAACCGCAGCCAGTGGCCATGAACCGACGGAAGCAACGCTAGCGCCCGAAAAGGAGGCTTGGAATGCGATATAAACCGGCATTTGCAGGCATCAATGGATTTCTGTGTGGGACTCTGCTGCTTTCGGTCCAATGAAGCACAAAATGCCCATATATTTTTTGTTGGTAAACATCCGAAAATTGCACAATTCAAGGCTTTGAATGCACTCGAATGCAGTTTGTGAATGCCATTCATTTCGGCGTTCAATGTGCAGACATCCAACGACACTCGCGCCAAAGCCTTTCGGGGAATTTTGAATTTTATGACCAACCCCCGTCTGGGCCTGGGCCCTCTGGCGGGTTCTCTCTCAAAAAAGTGAAATTGAATTTCAAATGCGCATTTATCGGGCCATCAAAGTTGGTAAGCCCGAAACGAGAGGGATTAAAAACTTATCCAATGCTGTCCAAAATGGTTAGTTTATTTCGACTGCCCGACAGTTGTTTGCTGCCTAGACCAATTAAACGAAACGGATAACAAAATTCGCTGCCACTGACAACTCATTAGAAGCCCGGCACGTGGAGTGTATGACAAATTGCGTATACCTCACGTAGGCAGGCCGGAGCGGAAGTGCAGCTGGCCTAGCAGCAGCCCAGGCTCTGATATCTTTTGATTTTTAGGACTTAGACCGGCTTCGTGCCGGATTCGCAACGTACGCCTCACGTAGCAAGATAGGGAAACATTATAACTTGAAAATGGCGAGTGGCAATAAATTTGGCTATGCCGGTGCAATGGCTTCGCACCCGAGCGGCTTGCAAATGAGCAGGCCGTCTGGGTCAATGGGAAGGCTGCCTGGCCGCTTCCTGGCAGACAGCAGACGTGCCGAATGGTGGCGGGTGCGACGGTGGGCGGATCGACTCGGCCTTTCGTGTGGGGAGAAATCACTTTGGCTGATTAAACGACGCACCGCACCCCAGGTTCGCCCTTCGGGGCCATATTTATTTTACATTTAGAGCGTCGAACAACTTTACCTTTGTGGCTGCCACACAACTCAGTACTTTCTTTTTTCCGAGGAGGGTTCATGTGCAGCGAGCAGTCCGTTGGCAAATTTATGTGGCCCATTACCGGGAATTGTTAAAAATTGCTGCTAATATTGAGGCGGCCAAGCCGAATTCGCAGCGGGCAAATCTGCCGCGCATTATTTATTTTTTTCTTGGCATTTGATTTAAATTTATGGAGCACATTTGCAGGCCTTTCGCTCTGCTATTCCCCGCAGGCGGTAACCGGTTACTTAGGCTTAATCAAATTTCATTGAAGCATCGGGCAAAAGGCTTAAAGGATCCAACCACCACGGACTGCCGTGGGCTTCTTATTCAATTTATATTCAAAAATTATAAGGCCAAGTTTGTTGGCCTGACGAGACGGTTCGCATTTGTGTGGCCTGCCAACGGCTATCGCAAAGGGCCATCAAATATTAATTAATGCCTGCTGACCCGGCCAATAATGAGTCTGCGGTGGGTAATTCGAGACCACCAGTTGCCTCTGGTCCCTCGACTTGATTGACACGGCCCACCGAGTCCGAATAGTTTTGGTCAGCATTTTGTGCCTTTGCCAACTGACTGATAGCCGCTATCCTTCTGTTTGGCAGGTGGTCCTTAATTAATTGACATCTGATCTATCAGATTCATCCAGTGATTGCGGTGCGGCGAGTGCGTATTATCTGAATGTCGAATCCTTCAGCTCGACTACACTTGCCAGCGTCTCCCTCACAAAGGGGCGATGCGCCGGCAGGGAGGCAACTCTAATGAACTTTTCGGGTTGCAGTTGCTGTGTTTGCGGGGGCGGCAAGCGCTTGGCAAATTTGAAATTGCCAGCTTTTTGGAAGGGAATTACCGCACACACACACCCAGCCGCGCTCGCGCAACACAATTACATGTACGGGCATGTTATTGAGTAGCTGGGGCTGCCAATGGCAATGACGACTTCCGGCGTCCCACACAACCGCCCGCGCACAACAAAGCCGAGTGAAAAGCAATCTTTTCTGACTGGGAAATCGAATTTTCGTCGAAATTTCATGTAGGCGTAGGGCAGAGGGGGCGTGGGTGTTCTGTGCGCCATAATTGCTGCTGCTTGACTAAGCCGCCGGGTTTATGCAACACTTTTCCGCCATCACCCGCTTGGTGGGTTTTTTCATCTCGCGCGGTGACTTGGCATCTTGTGCAGGGCAATCTGGCCGGGCCCAACATGTCACCAGCACCTGGTGACTTGCTACCTGTCACGGCCACCGCATCCATCAATTACGGTCAGCAATATTTGCCCCAGTTAGCCCCGTGCCTGTCTAATTGATGCCAATTAACTGCGACCCACGGCAGGCCGACACAGAATCTTTGAGCTTGCGAAAAAGACCAACCAATAAACAAATTATATGCCATATCAGTTTGCCCGAGAGATAATAGACCAGGGCCTTCCAGCCGACCATTCCCTGGGTATCAATGTCAGTGAGAATATCAACAAAACGGCAGGCCAACTGGCTGGCCTGGCTGTCCTTGACGGGCTCGAGGAAATCGCTTTCAATTACCAACGTTAGCTGGCAGCTTCGCCGGCGTGCGGGCTGCCCGAAGTCTCGGGCTCGAATTCGGAACTGGCATGTTGCAGTTTGAGTGACAGGCAGGGCAGGAGAGGCCCCGCCAAATGGGTTATAAATATTTGTTCGATTTTATTTGCTGCCTGCAGAAATCAGTTTTATATTACCCTGCCCCCGCTGGCGCTGTACAAATCAAATGCCGCATTGCCAACGGACACGCGCCAGCCTTGATGGCCATTAATTGTATCGTGTTATGCTTGGCCCACCCGCCTGGCTCCCCAGGGATGTCCTAACATGCTAAACACGTCCACCCACACACACTCATCCACACTTATGGAACGATGGGTATATAATGAAAAAATTAAATAAACTTGCACGCGATTCCATTAGGCAATCGCCTCCAGAGGACGGAGGCCTGGACTTTGAATGTTTGGCGCAGGCGTGTCTATATAAACTCGCTGTCAGTGGCAACTTTGGTGGGCCTGGGCGGCCTGTCAAATGTCAAATTTAATCACAACTAATGACGAGTATTTCATGAATGGAAAATTCAAACGAATTCCCAGCCGATGAAGGTCAAGAGCGCGGCTCGCTAGTCTTGCGTGACACGTGCAGATTTAAATCCCCCACAACTTTAATGACCTCGCCAGGGCAGTCCTCCCAACCAAGCCCAAGGGCCCCAGGGTGGCTTCGAGGATTGGACAGTTTCATGCCGATTTTCCCCAGGAATTATGCTGTTTGCAATCAGCCTCGGGGCTCATCGATTTTGGCAACTGCAAAGAGAAAACTCAGTCAACTCGATGTCATTTTGGCCACAGATTGAAACAAAAAGGCTGCCTAATGCCTAAGGCAGTGGTTTCAAATCAATTCACTGCCCTGGCTGCCTCATAATTAAGGGCTAATAAAGGGAATGGCTAATTGCACTCAACGCAACCGGCCGTGTCGTCAAAGCGAACCGCAAATGGCAATTAGAAAGAAGCGACAACAACTCGGCCCTCACAATAGAAGCCCGAGTGCCCCGGCTGCTCTGGACACACGAAGGAAACAATTGAATTACCTGGACCGCTGGTCCTTGGAGAGCTACTCTATAACTTGTTTTTATGGATGGCGCGGGGATTGACATGCCCTCGCTTGTGGTTCTAGATTGATGATGCACATGAGCTGCAGGAAAACAGCAACCGAAGGAAGGTTAAAGAGGGTGAAAATTCCCGCAGAGAAGGCCACCTTACGGGCAGCACACAGGGCTCCTGTGAAGGAGGATTAAACATAAGAATTTCACAAATAATCCTTGCAAGATTGAAATGAAATTTAATTTAACAAATGTAATTTTCTTCTAATTGTTTTATTTAGGAAACGAAGCTGATTTGTTTGTTCAATTTGAAGTTAATTTAGGGTACAAAGAAGGCGAAAGAAAAAATGGGACTGGAGGAAACTTTGTTTTACCGGCAATCAAGGTCATTTGATGCCTTGATTTCTGGCCAAAAATAAACCGTAAATTGAAAGCCATATTTCATAGCCAATGAACCAACCTCAACTGACATTTATTATTTCTTTAATAAAAGTCTTTCCACAGAGTGATTTTCAATTTTGTAGCATTTCAATGAAAATGTGAGCAAGCAAAGTTTTCCTTCCACTCAAACAAGCCGCCCTCGCATTGGCAAACTATTGATTAGCCATAAACTTTCTTCAGCCATACGCTCGGTGGAGGAGGCATCGGGACGCCCACTCGGCTAAGCGTTTTGGCATTGAACTTGGCTATTTCCTGCCAGCAGTCCTGCCGCCTCCTCCACGTTTGCCGTTGTCAGCGGATTTTCAATTATTCAAAAGGTGAGACCCTCCCGCCCCTCCGCAAAGTCGTGCAGCTTTTTGTACCCCGAAAACCCAAAGGCCTAAGTGTAAATAAGGTGTGTGAGACACACACTCACACACACACACACCAACGCCTACAAAAAGAACAAACTTGACTTGAAATTTTCGATCGTCAGCAACTTCCGGAGGCCTCGATCAGCTGCGCTTTTATTCAAGGGAAGGGAAGTTTTTGGGAGCTGAAACCAAGACAGAAACACGGACGAGTGGGCGGACAGAAAGACACAGACAACAGTGACCGCCGCTCCCTTCCTTCAGCTTGTCCGTCTGAGTGGCCTGCCTTACCGGCAGGAGAATCCCCGGAGTCAGGAGAATCCATAGAGTCAGGAGAATTTCCAGAGTCTGAAGAAACAACAGAGTCAGGAGAATCCACAGAATCAGGAGAATCAACAGAGTCAGGAGAATCCACGGAGTCTGAAGAATCAACTGAGTCTAGAGAATCCACAGAGTCTGGAGAATCAACAGAGTCCATCTGCCTGTTCGTCTGTCTGACTGTCCATTTTCTCTCGTTTGCACGTTGACCAGCTTATCGCCTGTTTTCAGTTCCGTCCGCCCGTCCGTTTGTTCACCTCTCTGTCTTTGTTTTGCCGCTCTTGTACGCCGGTGCATTCAGCCTCTTGTTTGTCTGTCCGTCAGTCCAAGTTGGCTGCCCTCTCGCGTGTGTTCTCTCAAAACTTCCACTCAGTCCGCTCTGCCGGCTCTGGATCTCCGGAGAGAGCTTCACAACTAAAAGCTCTGAGCTTCACAAGTAAAAGCTTTTAAGCTTCGATCGCGGGCCCTCAGTTGTGTATATAAGCGCGGCAGATGCAGACGTCCGGCAGTAGCTCGCGATCGGGAAGTGCAAGTCATCTTATTTTTCTCGCCGACTTTTCGTTGTTGTTGTACGGATGACTCATTCCGCGAGTGTTCAGGTGTTAAATTCACTAAACTTAACCAAATTAAACGGGAAAACGCGCGAAGTCAATACAACAAGAACAACAACAACAACAAGGATGCGAACAATAACAAGACGAATGCGAACAACAACAACATGAAAACTCAAGGTAAGTGCTATCATATAAGATTTTCTTTAAGAAACGGGCGGCCGTGGGTCTTGAGGCCCTCAAACGACCATTTAAATTTATATATTTTCTGTCTCCTTCCTTTAAAACTCGGAACAGGATATATTTTGGTCGGGAAATTTCACTGTCGGCTTGTTTTTCACTAAACTTGATTCATTGTAGTGGGCATTGTTTTTTTTTCCATTGTTAATAATGCTGAGTTGCCAAAAAGCCCATTTCTCCCCATGTCCCTGGCACGGTAATGAGCGTGAGGGCTTTGGGGGGATTCTGTGGAAATTTGCAAACACATTTATCACCAGTGGGCGGTGGGCTGAGGGACGTCCTCGGCCAGGCTACTTAAATACTTGAATATTTTTAAATTGATGTATAATTTTGGGTCAATTATGGTGGGCGCGTGCGTCCTGCTCGCCTGATGTCAATTAACTTTTAGTTGTTTGTGGTGGGCTGATGATGGGCTGATTGTCAGGCCAATTATCTTGCAATTATGAGACTGGACCTTCGAAAAACGAATGCATGATTCGATGATTTTGTTTCGCTTAATTGCATCCCGATCCCCGCCGGCGTTGTCCCTGTTCAGCTTAATTCACTTCCAAAAGGCAATCACTTTGTGGAATTCACAAACATTTTAACACAATTACCAGGCAATTTAAGTTAAATGAACTGTTTTGTAAGATGCTTGCAAATTAAGCACATAATACGAAAACGCCGGGCACATGGCACCGGGGACAGGGGACAGAGAATGGCTGCTCGGCAGGCAAAAGGTAGAGCAAAAAAAAAGCCGTCGACAGCGACGACGACGGCGGGGAAGGACTCGCATTACCGTCGTAAACTGCCGGCCACAGATACTGAAATTTAACAAATGATTTTGGAATCCTCAGAGGGGGAGAGAAAGTTATCAAAAAAAAGAGAAAGCTGTGGGCGGGTGAGATGGGGCGTGGCGGGTGTCGCCGCTTAAGTGGCAACTCACTTGACTAAGCGCCTCGGCTGGCGGATGTTTTATTGATTTGTTGTTTTTGTGGCCGCAAATTGGGAGTGTTTCTTTTGTATTCTGAAATTTATGAGACACACACACACACAGACACTTTTTACATGCATATATAAGTTGGAATTCCTTTACACACACACGCGCACCATTTTGGGGAGTCCCCGAAGGGCAACTGAGTTGCTGTTGCCATTGAAATGCCGGCGCCGAAATTTGCATGCCTGAAAGTTCAATTCAGTTGTTGTTGCTGCTGCTGCTGCCTTCTGTCCGTTGTTTGTTTTCAGTTTTCTTGTTTTTCGTCCTCTATTGAGGGCCACCGCGAAATTGTTGACTGGCCTTCCCGCCTCTGACCGACCGACCACAGGACTCAAAACACGCGCTCGCGTTTCACGTTTCGCGTGAATTTCTGCTGCGGCCGTTGGTAGTTCTTTTTTGGCAATGAGCTCTGTGCGCTAACCACATTCGTAACGCTGAATTGTTGGCGTTTTTATGCGCTCTACGGAATTAGCATAACGCGTTTCTATTTTTTATTTTCACCGTCCAAATTATGCGCGCCACGCAAAAAAGTAGGCACTGAAAAGTTTTCCCCAAGGGCGCCGCCAGCCTCGATGTGTTTGGTGTTTGTGTTCTGTGATGGCCGCGCTAATTAAAAGAAATTATCAAACAAAGCCAAATGCAAAAATAACAAAAAAACACCCCGTTGTGGGCAGCCCGGACATCGTCAACAGGAGCCGCCCGGCCCGAATTGCCAAACAATCACGCACTCACCGCATGGGACGCAACTACCAAGAGTCAGGACAGGACGTGCGGCGGCCACGTCGACGGGTCTCCCTCGTCCATGCGGTTAGTGTGAGCGCCCAGCGAAGCGCTTAAATTACATTTAATTAATTTGCATGGCCTTAAACTTTTACGCCGCCCTTGTCCCCCTCCCCAGGATGCCTGCGGCGGCGGGGCAGCTCTCGCCTAGTTCCCCGACATGCATTGAAACCAGTTTGCCCTAAGTGTTCTTTAAATGTTGATCCTGCCCGACTAAGGTCGGGCGGCCCCGAGCCGCTTCCCCAATTGTTCTAGCTGCACACAAAGCGGTTGAGCTCATGGACGGCGGCCTGTTTGTTTACGGGCGGGCGCGTAGAGGCCACGGCGCTCGCTCGGTCGTTTATAATGTTCCCAGCTTAGTGGGTGTCAAATTGTGCTGGACTAGCCAGCGACATATTGTGGGATTTAAACAATTACAACCGCCGGTAGTTGGAGGGGCTTCGCATGAGTGATGAGCGCTAAGTTGGGAAGCCAACGCGCCCCAAAGCGGCCACCATTAGAACTGTTTAGGCTTAAAGATCAGTATCATTTATTTCCTGGAGAGGCATGCTATTTTCATTTTATTGTAGACGCTTCCAGCAGATTAAACCTTAAAGTTGCGCTTGGGGCGTGAACAGTTTAAAAAGGCAAAATTCGTTTGACTTTCCCGCAACATTTTCACTTGACGTATTCAATTTCCGCGCATATGTTTCCTTGGCTGCCGATGTCAGCGCCACGTTTGCCATCGTCTGGCAGTTTTTCTGTTGACTGGCCGAGGATTACACGGACTGAGGGGGGCCCGCAATTGTCGCAAATCAAAGTGGGCATAAAATTGCCCGTCGAGCCGAACTACGTAATCACTACTCCGGCGCTGGGTCGACCCGGACGAAGCCTTGAGCCGCACATCACGTATTATAATTTTATTTCGTCTTTTGCCAGACCTCGAGTGACTCTGTGTGTGTGGCGTTTTATTACCTTGTGGCGCGGAGTAGCCGGCCAGCCAGACAAGGAAGCAGGCAAAGAGCCGAAAGGCGACACCAACGACCTCGCCTTTGCCTTTGACTTTGACAATGCGCTCGACTTGGCTCGCCTGACTTGATTGGTCCGAACGGACCGGGCCCTCTGGGCGGTGGCCGAATCAGCGGCGGCGGCGGCGGCCAGTCACTTGACGCTTTTTAATCTTTTTCCGTGCGAACGCCTCGGCAAGGAATTCATACAAAATTTAGACAGACGTCGCCCCCGGCAATTTGGCAACGCATTATGTCGTAGATTATGGCTTATACATAATTTATGGAGCGCCGGTCGGCCAAGTAGCCCCGGGAGCATCCGGCCCAACCAGCGGGTAATCTACAACAGGCCAGCCGGCCCCGAAGTGACCTTTAATTGGGCCAGTAATGAAAAAAAGCGATTACTCGGCCAGATCCGATGGCGCTGGCTGGCGGGGCCGAGGGCTGCGGCTAATGTGCTTTATGTTCGCTTTTTCTTTTACTTCTAATGCCATAAAAGTGGCACGCACGCGGCCGAGCGCCGTCCGCCGATGATGGGTTATTTTTGGGACCCGTTCACTCGGCCGTTTCACTCAAAAGCTGGGGGGGCGTGGGCGTTCTACCCCCGCGAGCAAGTGGGCCAATGACAGTGCCAACGACAAGGACATTGCCGGGCAAAGAAAGAAGTGCAGTTCACACGAAGAACTCAGCGCTCAAGCAGGCCTGGCATTCAGCCAGGCCAAAGAAAGGAATGGGAAATGTGTTTTTTTCGCCAGGGGAAAGCGGGGGCGGGCGGCGGCATAATGCTGATGGGACTGTTGTTGTTCCAGCCGCGCCTTAATGGAATTGGAAACTTTTACTAACACAGAGGCACGCGCGCGCCGACACATAGGCTGAGCGGCAGTCACTCGGTCGCCAGTCGACGACACTGCCTGCCCCACGCGTTTTACTCAATGAATCATGAGAACAGCTGATTTATATTTATGAGCCGAGTGCCGTTGCTGTGTGTGTGAGTTGGCAGCGATTGGCGTCCTTGAAACAAGCCAAGTGCGTCCAACGAGCGCTCACATTGTGCATTTTGTGTGCGAGCAACCGGCCGAAGGACAGAGGCCAAAAGCTGCAAAGCAGCCAATGTCATTACAATAACAAAAACAAAGCATTGTGGCCCCCGTGTGTGTGTGTGTGTGTGTGAGTGCATGAGTCCATTTAGAGGGCAGGGTGACTCAATGGCAAGGCGAGCATTCCTCGTGCCCCGCGGATAATTGACAATGAGCAGCTGAAAATCAATTGAGTGACTTTGTATGTACTAATGGCCTAGTGTGTGTGCGTGTGTGTATGTCAATAGCAAGGACAATATGGCCGCCAGCAGCCAAAGCCTTTGAGGACATCACCGGTGATTCACATGGCCCCGTCGCTAAGGATACTGAAATGCCGTTGCAGCTGGCAGGCCGACGGTTTCCGATGTTAGCCCAGCTCCTGTGGTCTGTCCTTTGCTGTGCTGGCTTGTTTGGTTTCGGGCTATCAAACAAAACATATCCACACCCTCACACACACAAACATCACCACGCTCGGTAAGCCTGGACTTTGCCTGCCGCTGCACAGGTGGCTGCTGAGCTCCTGTTGTTTGACGCGGACGTGTCGCCCCAGGACGGCCCGAGTTCTGGCCAACTCCCTGGTGGCACCTGGGGATTCTGTGTGTGGGGCGCGATTCGCGTCATTTGCGCTATTTGCCGTTTGATTTTGTTTTAACGATTTGCGCAAACAATTGGAGCCGACGTCGGTCCTTTGGCTGGCGGCACCGCAGCTCAGCCAACCGACCAAACCAGACCGTCAAATGGTCGGGGGGAGGCGGTTGTTATCGCTGGAATTATGGGGTTTGGAGGGCTTTGAGCTTAAGTTCCAAACGAGACTCAAGTGATCGAGGAGGAAAGGGACTTGAATTTCGACTTTCACTCCTTAAAGATCTTTTTGAGTTTTTGGTTTGGCAGTCAAATCGTTGGGAAGTCGGGATTTCATTTTATTGGCGTATCTCAGCCTCCGCTGTTCTGATAGTTTCCATGGTTTTTAATTAAATTAGCACTTTTTGCTGTCTTTCTTTTGTGATGTTTTTCATCGCGTGAATATTTACTAATTGGAATTTCTCCATCGCAAAATGGCTTCACCAATGCGTTGTTTTTGAGAGGCTTTTTTTATTTGAGGCATCAGGCGTGGGTGCCGTGTGCGAAGTACCGGAAATATTTATCTTTGGCAAAACCGCTTAAATTGTTAACAGCAAAAATATGGTAGAAAAATCCGAATTAAAGTTCAGAAGGGCAACCGAAGGTAGGCAGGAGGGATTTTATATTTTTTAGAAACAAAAATTTGTGGCGACCTACAAAATATGAAAATCTGCTCAAATGAAAGGGAATATACAAAAATGTGTTAACGAAAATGTTTTTTGTCTGTCGCCAAGATAGAATTTCAATATTGGAAAATAGTTTTAAACTATTTTTGCCTTGGGCCCGGAAACATTTTCCCCTTTTAAATTTTCCAAATGCATCAAGTCAGTCATAATTTGTGGCGAGAACTATTAAAAGTCGTAATGGAAAAGCATTTAACGGATTTGTGGCAATTTAATATGGGAATAAAAACAGATGTAGCCCGATCCATCTGACCCATTCAATTTTTAAACAGACAAGTAACCAACTTTCGTCCTTGCCCGAAGGCTATGTTCTCTGTGCCTAAGTGCACTCAAATTAATATGATTACTGCAATAATTTCTTCAAAGAGCTCCGCAGTTGAACCACAATGAAGTGCACTTTCTATTTTCTTCAATTTGAGTATTCTTCGTTTGTATGTTTCAATCGATGGATCAAAGGTGGCGCTGCTACAGCGAAGATCACTGGCGCCATCTATCCGTAATTGTTTGAAGCTCTTAATTAGTTTCATCTGATCGCCCATAGGGGTCCATGGGGTCTTTGATCACACCTTCTAATAGAAAATTCCTAACAGAAATCAGAAGGAAATCGATCAAGTTTCCAGTCAAAAACTGTGAAAATGAGATGCTTGAAATGCAGCAGACTTGAATTCTCTTTATTGCTGTATTGGTCACAATAGTCATACAAGACTGTAACTTTATAAAGCGTAGAGGGTATACGCTAAATATAACAGGGAAAGTTTTTTATAACTCAATAATTATAGATAATGCAGTATTTATTGTGGGGAACGTAAAAGGCTTGCTAATTGCAACAATTGAAACTTCTGGCTATAATTTAATGTGGTTGGTTTTAATTTTTTAATATTCTTTTGAATTCAAAGATATCACTTTGTATATTTGCCGCTTTCTTCAGGGGTCTTTACTTCCTTTGCTATCAGGGCAAGGATTTTGTAGCAGACTCTTTCGGCTTTTAAATTGATACGTCAAAAGCGACTGAAACTGCTTGTTTGGAAGGTTTTTTTGTGTGCTTGGGGAGTTTGTTCTTCTACTTTTGTTTTCGGCTTCAATTAGCAGACAAGACGCCAAATTGTCACCGTGGCATTTCTACGTGTCGCCGGCGAGGTGAGACGGTGAGCGGGCTGCACTTTGCGTTATTGCCAGGCTCACGCAATTTGCTGTACGCGTGTGCCGACCAACTCATTTGTATGTGTGTAAGTCGACCATTTTTGCCTTGTTTACAAATTGGTTTTCCCATGCAAACAGCGAAGACACGCAGGTGGCCCTTCATCGCCGAGGCTCAAATGAAGCGTCACTCAGGCGAGAGGTGAGTTTGAGGCAGGCAGGCTCCTCGATACTCTACAATCGCCTTGGTTTTTCATCCTGCTCCCCTTTGTAATTGGTTGACGCATGCAGGATACTTGTACTTTTGGCCCCGCGACTTACTTTGGTCTTTGTAGTACCCGAAATTAGATTTTGGTTTTGTTGAGCGGGCTAATTTCATTTTAGCTGCTTGCGTTCTGTTTCTGACTCTCCTCGACTGAGGCTGATGGCGGGTGACGGGCGGCTACCCCAACAGCCGACAGCCCAAATGTCTAATTTCATTAAAAATGAAAGAATGTTTAGCAGATTTTCGGGGTCTACTCCCGGGCTCCCCCCATCGCTGTTATTTAAACTTTAGAAACATTTTGTGCTTCGCTTTGTTTAATTTCAACCTTTTTTCAAGAGGCACTGGGCAATTTTACTCTCCCCTCGAGCTGGGCAAACAGAGCACTCTTCTCTCAAGTAATCGCTTGTTGACATTTGGGTTCAGTCAACAAGGAACTTTGACTAGATAGTTGGCACTCAGAGGTTCACAGAACTTGATTTGTTTGCCCAATTTAAAAGCTGTCTGGGAAGATGGAATATCGTTGATCAGTTTTGGGACAGAGCATCCAGCCATCGGCGACTTAAAAGTATCCTCTGATTGGAGTGAGGGGGGATTTTTTTACGGGCCAACAAATGGGATGGCTGTGTTGGTATTTGCGCCTTAATTAGAAGCCATTTTTTTCTTCGGCAACCCCTGCCCGGCTTCCCTTGGCAAATAAGACGGTTTAATGAGACTGTCAGTGATTTTTTTGCAGAGCCTGGCGCGTTGTCAGTTTGCTCAGGCAGGGATCCTAATCACGGCTCGATAGTCCCCAACTCACGATAATGACGATGGAGATGATGGTGATGGCGAAGGTTGAAATGCAAATCAACAGCTTAAAATTTAATTTCGGCCCTGCAAACTTCAGGCTGACTAAGTCAACAAGCCGAGGTGACCACTTTGGCTTATGGACGCCACCACAAATTCAATTCGAAAATGTTTATAACTTTGTTAAAAAGTCAAAATTAAAACGCGCCGAAAAGTCGCCAAATGGAGAAGTTAGCGTCTCGGCCAAATTGACCGAAGCGACCGCAGGCCCAAATACGCCGAAGTTGCGATTGCGTATACGCAGCGCTGGCCAAGGAGGGCGCGTGAATTGTGGGAAAAGCACGTAACCAATTCCCGGTGAGCGGAAAAATGAAACAGCGAAAAGAAAATGAGACACTAAAAATGGAAAATGAAAACCGAAAGCGAATTCCTCTCCCCCGCTGAGTGAAAATTTTCTCGTTTGCCTAACAAAACAGGCTAAAAAAATGTAACAAGCATGATTTAATTTTGGGCCGCTCTTTAATCTGTGGTTATGCTGGCCTCCACAGCGTGCCGATGCCTCCGACCAGTCGATTTCCCGGCACTAGGCCCATAGAAAATCAATAAAATCATAAATAATACACCGCCAGGCAGGCCCATCCGCCTGGGCAAGGACCGCAAACAGTCACACGGGAGGGGGCTGGAGAGACTAAAGTGGACGAATCCCCAGCACCACACACGATGCTTGGCAGAAAGAAAGCCTTAAAAAAACACATCCCACCCCAACGGCAGGAATAGAGAAGGGACAAAGGCCGAGAGACAAAAAACGAGGGTAAATGGGGAGCAAAACTCCTCGAAGTAAGAAGAAAATACAGAAAGAAAAGGTTTGCTCAACTGCTTTTAAAGTTGAGAGGCGATGTTAGGCGAGAGGTCGATGGCTCGCAAAGCAAACACGGCAACTTCGCAAGGAACTTAAACGCCCAACACCTCAACCGCTTGGGGATGTGGCCCCTGCCCCGTCTAGCAAATCCCAATATCCGAAATCCGTAGAAAGCACAGATGAAATCAACTGCCAGCCACCCAGCAAATTCCACAGTCGCCCTCTCTCCCACGCACATTTAGCAGAGAGCAAGGACCGCTCAGCGCCTCTTAATGACATAAACACTGGAGTCGGAGTGGACCAAGAATAGTGGAGCTGGGGGAATTAAAGCGCCAACAGCTTGGCATCATCGTCGGCAGCCCCGTAGGCCGGGCGGCGGAAGTTATTTTAATGAGAAAATCGCCCGGTGCCGGGATTGTCGCACGCACTTAGCAGAACGGCAACAGCAGCCCGGCGGGCCCTGGGCCTGGCCACCCCCGGTCCTAATGTTATTAATATTGAATTGAGCGGCATGGCCGTTGGTCCTGGGCTCCCGTTTAACAATGTCAAAGGCAAACATCATTGAAGGTATTTAGTGGCCAATAAAATGCGAGAGGCGAAATGGCACAGGCGGAATTTCCATTTCCAGTCGACTGCCTGCCAAAATGCAAACTGATTTAAATGCTTTCAACAGTTGAGTGTATTTCCGGCCTGGGGTTCCTTTCTTTGCTTGTTTGTTTGCTCAACTCACTCTCTGTGTTTATGGGTGGCAGGCACATTCCTTGGTCCTTCGGCTGAAGTAGTAAATTTAGTCAAACAATTGAGGGATTGGGCAGGCAGTTTTCCCGTTTCCCTTCGCGTAACGAAGTGCTACTAATCGAAAGACCACAAATAGAAAAATCGAAATACTATTTAATTTGGGTAGTGACAGATAATTTTTCTAATTCGGTAAGAACTTCTTGCCGGAAGGAGCGCCCATTCGGCTTAGAAATTTTGGCAACCGTAACTTCCTCTCAGTCTGCTTTATATGCACTTTTCAGAGTCGATCGGCTTGAACATAGCAAGTCATTTTTTTTAGCTTTCTGCTCCTCCTTTTAAATCGATTTCCTTCCATCCACACAATCAAAATCACATCAGTTCCGTCCCACCCCCGATGATGAGGTTGTTTGGTGGCTCCCAGCCTCCGCCTGCGAGTTTTCAGTTCTTATGAATTTTCCACATTAAGCATGACAATTTATTTAATTAAATTTTCAATCAGAGAGCCGACGTGTCTACAAAGGCGTTGCAGACACCGACGCCACATTTCGCAGGACATCATTATGCTGGCCATGAATTTTATTAGCTCGCAGCCAAATTCGGGGCTGCCGATGAAGGTTATAAATAAAACAAACAGAAAATCTCAAAAAAAAGGAACCCAAAGCACCGAAAATGCCTATTGGCATTTATTCTATTTATCATTTATCCCCGCCATTTATCGGAGACATTTGAAAGGCCTCAGCGGCGGCGGCGAGGCAGCGGCTCGCTAAATCCTTAATGCCTGCTGTGTAGATGATGAAATATTGCGAGAATAAATGACGCCATTTACGTTTAAAAGAATAACTCATGTGGCTGCCAGGAACGCCCCCCGTCGGCTTTAAGCGACTCGCTGCAGCTCAAAGAGGAAGAAGCGGCAGGCAACGTCGTCAGATTTGGAAGCTGATTGACGGCCAGGCAGGCAGGCAATTCCCAAATCACTCATCCGCCCCCCCCGACCGGTGGCCCAAATGCCAAGCGTATTAGACGAATTCAAACTTTTTCGAGCGTAACTCGAAAAGTTTCAATTCCTGCATAGCAATGCGGCAGATTGTCTGCAAATGGTTGCCGGCCAGGGCGGTGGGTTTCGGGATGTCGTCCGCCGTGTAGTTGGGCTCGTAGTTTTCGTGATAAAAACTTTTCGTTGGATTTGCAACTTGCTTCGGGGCAGGCGGGTCCCGCAAATCGCTATCATGTTAATTAATGCAAAACGAACTTGGCCATAACGGTAAATTTAATGCGGAGCCAGCCACCCAACCAGACAGGGGTCTGATATTTCATAGGAGGCCCAGTTTCTGGCCGAGCCAAGAGGAAAATCAATACGGGGGAACGACCGCCAACCAGCCAACGAGACATTGTAAAAATGCAAACAAGATATGCTCGGGATTGTATGGCCAAAGGCTGAGTGCGCCTGGGGCGAGACAGGTGAGCCCGACAATTGCCACACGGGCGAATCAAGTGGCAAGCCTCCGCCTGCTCCTTGCCCCAAGTCCTCCTCTAGGCAGCCTCAACTCGCAAAGTCTGCGCGGCCCTATTAAAATGTCTGGCAACGCTGCGCGTTTTTAACTTTATTAAAAGCCATTGGTTGCGGGGGAAAACTTTGGGCTAGCGGTGAATAGCAATTCCAATTTACGTAACCACTACAAAAAAAATCTTGTGCCGCTTCAGTTTTGCTTTATTTTGCTCACGAGTCGGCGGGGCTTGATTGTGTGGCTGCTTTAATTTCTTAGCGCCATTTGCCTGGCGCACGTGCGCCTCTACGAAGACTACAAAAAGTCGGCGACTGGCGACTCAACTCTGTCGTGGGGTGGGGCAGTGGGGGGCGTCTAAAAAGAAAAGTTTTTATTGTTTGCTTACCGGCTCGACACGCGTTGTCCGTCCGTCGTCCAACTCAGTTCGATGTGGTTGTCGCTGATGATTTGCCTGGCGAGGCGGCCTGGCGGCTGTGTGGGTCAATCTATTTACCGTTGCTGGCGGGCACACTGGGCGGTCGTTGCTGCTGTTGTTTTATTGTTGCTACAAGGAAACTTTGTTGTTGTTTGACTGTTGCTTTAATCGCTGTTTACTGTTGTTACTGCTCTTGATAACGGGAGAAACTTCTTATTCTAACACACACACGCACTGAACCCGCACACAAAGCCAGCGGTGGCTTTCAAATTTTAAGTGCCCCTGTGGTTGTTGTTGTTGCTGGCAGGGTCATTGTCACGGTGGCACAGTTTACAGTTACACCCACATTAAAACGCCATCCATTTAATTCGTCATTAACTTTGGCACTTGGTAGTCTCGGTCGGTCTATTGCTGGCAACAGCAGTGCCAGCGACAGCAGCAACATCAAAAGCCACAATATCGAAATCGATTTGTAAAGGAATAAATGCCTTTTTGATTTGGCCGCCCAACCACCACCCCGGCCAGCGGTTCTTATTGGGTGTTCATTGGGTTCGCTAGGGCGGCCGCCGGCTTTTGACCGCGCAGCGGGCCAGCAACTTTGGCTCACGTACGTGCAGCACGTCTGTCTACGGCCGACTCGACGGGCATTGGCAGCCCACACACACTCACACACCCGCACACACACGTGCAGGGCTGGCCAGACTCAACCGTCCGTTGATTTGGAATGTGGCGAGGTTTTTTCTTTGTTTCTAAATCGAAACACGCACATGTGTTGCCTGAATTACCGTTACTCGACGTGTCTGTGTGAATGGGCCCGTGTGGGCCTGTGTGCGCGCGGGTATGTGTGTGTGTCTGGGCTCGCAGGTTACGCATACGCACCGTTGTCGCTGCCACTGTTATGGCCGCCGCGGCCACAGCCAAAGCCGGGGACCGACAACTGTCACTGTCACTGTCAGTTACTTTTCGCCCGGCCAAGTCAATGTGACAAGTGGTCACTGCTTTTTCAAGAGCTACTAAGCCACTACCGATGTTCCTGTTGTTGGTGGACTTTCGATTGTTTCAATTGTTTGTATTGTTGTCGGTTTAGTAACAGTTGCTGGCGCGCACAGCCGACGCAGCACTTTTTCGGGACGACTGCGACGCAACGTGTGCTCGCCACGGGGACTGTCAAGTGACTGAAAGATAGACCGCCTGCGAGTCCTTTGCCGCCTCGCGGCGAATTCGGCGAGAGCGCCGCTAGTTGCCGCGTCGTCGCACTCGCTTTGGCGGGCATTTCAAAGTCCATGGTTGCCTTGTATTGTAGTAGATGCTCCCAACAAATGCAACCCTGGGCTTTCGAGCAATTAAATTCACGCGCCCACTTCCGCTTGGCTTGCCAGCCTGCGCCTCGGGCTGCAAATAACCGGCGCTTTTGCGGCGCGCATCTTCCGTCAATATTTGCATTTGTAATAAAAATATTGTATTGCTGTGCCTGCTGGCCGGGCCCGCATGTCTGGGAGGCTGCGCCAGGGGCACGTAAATCCAAAAATGATTTGTTATTTCGGTTCGTGTTTGTGCTCCGTCGCCGAACAACAAAGAGGCGGCGACCCAGCATCAGCAGCAGGAGCAGCAACAGTGAACCTGTCAAGCGCCAGCTGATGACAGGCGATGCGTGGGATCCTCTGTCTGCCGGCCTTGTCATGGTTATTAAAAAATCATAAAAACAAACGGCTGGGAATTTGATTTCTCGATTGGATCCCCCATTCGATGACAGCTGGCTGGCTCGCCGATACCAAGCAGGACACTTTGAATATGTGGCTTCCGTTGACTCACCCCACGCATCCATCAAGCGCCCGGCTCGTTACTCAGGCGTTTAAAGTTGCCCGACGTCAATGGGGCGGGGCAGGGTGGGCCGGCAGGTCGACGTGTCGCTGTCACTTGTCAAGAAATTGCCACGTCTTATGACTGATGATTGGCTGCTCGCATTATGGATAAGCAATGTGTGATTCCAAGGTCACCTCAGACCGCTGCACGGATTGACTGGCTGACTCGAAGGCGGTCACCTGCGAGGGCGGTTCAATCGGCTTCATAAATATTCATTTATGGCCCGGAAAGCGATGACTGTGATGCATGGCTCTTTGGGGAGACCCATTGCCAAATTGTCTGATATTCCCCAGTGGGGGACGGGGCTTCCTCAGCCACCCAGCTGGCTGCTTATTGAATTCGTATTTTAAACACGCCGCCCACGTGTGTTGGGGGGGAAATTTTCTTTATGAGTTTTTAAAACGTCGAGAAAGTTTGCCCGGGAATGACAATTTGGCTGGATGTGGCGGCGGCGACTGTCAAATAAATTAAATTTCGAAATATCACTGAAACTTTCTCCCCAGCGCCCATCTGCGTGTGAATCTCTTAAAGGAAGTTTTCAATTTTTAAGGGCTCTTCGCGCCACCTCCCCACCGCGTGAATGTCGCAATAAAATGACAAATTACCTGGGCGGTTGAGGGGGCAGCAATTGCCATGACGCCGGTTAAATTATCTGCCAAAAAAAAATCGCTCATACGCCGCATGGGCGTGCCGGCGTCTCCCGATGTCGCAGCCATTGCCGCCGGCAAGAAACATGTCATTTGTCACCGATTCACCGACACAAAGCAGAATTATTAAGAAGTCCAGCCTCCGGCCGTGTAATCAGCTTTATTTCTGCCCCTTCCCTGCTCAACTGCTCAACTCACCACCGCACCACCGACAATGTGCTGTTAATGCGCGAGGGGGCGGGCCAGTGGGGTGGGAGCTGTTGGCATCTTCGTTATTTAAAGAATATTAAAATATCTTACGCGTCGCGAGGGCGGGCGGGGGGATTATTCAATATGCGTGAAATGAAAGACGGGAATTCTTTGGTTTCCATAATTTTTTATTTACTTTTGTCCCTCACTCATGATTTTGCCTACACCTTGCATAAGCGTGTCTATATGCCAGTCTAATTTATAGGGTATTGTATATTTCGTAGTATTTTTATGGTACTTCACATAAGGTTTAATTTTGCTCAACTCAACTGCCTGGGTAGATTTCGGTCTTAATGGCTAGTATTTTTTAAATTTGGTATTTCTACTTTGTAGGTAGAAAAGACAGACAAGAGGCTGAAATTAATGGGGCAAAGAAAGAACTCATGGAGTTTACCATTTATCAAAAAATATACCAAGTCGGTAGATTATGCTAGTATTAATGCTTTGTTTTTGGTATTTCGATTTGTTCAGTTTATTTCCGTGGTTCTTCGGTTTAAGGAAAGCATAGACACATCTCAATAAATATTTTCAAATATATACTATGTATATTCATATAAATACAACTATATAGTACATAACATTTACATGTGACGGTCACGCGGGGCATGCGTCTAGTATTTTCCTTTAGTTTTTGGTATTTTTAGTATAATCGAATTTCGAATCGAATTTTTCCGGGACTAGAATCGCACATTCAAACAACAACAACACGATTTTACATTATCTTAACAATTAATTACAATAATTTTCGTTAGTTTTGTAATTTCTCTAATTGGAGGAAGGAGCTTTTGAGACCCTTGGGGAGCTCTGGGAATTCATTTGATTACGCTTTGATTCGGCTTTGGGCGGCGGGGGGCCGTTGAATTTGCGCCGCAATTGCTGGAATCAAGTTGCTGACTTTGTAAGCAGTGCATAAGCCCTTCCCCTTACAGGCTACACAGTCAACTTAATTCCAGGAACCGAAGCGCAAGTGCGCCCCCCAAACCCATTTGCCCGCGTCACATCACCATCAAAACTTTTTTACAGGCTCACTTACAACTAGCACTCTGTTCCTCGGGGGGAGGTGGGGCCAACTCTGGGTAAGCTCCGTTTTTATTGCACTGATTATGATCTCTGCCGATTCACTAACTTTCACTCACTCTACGGTTGGGGGGAGGGCTCGCTTAATTGATTAGTTTTGATTTTTACTGCCAGGGTAGCGGGAATCTCAGGGACTGTGGGATCTTTACATCTAAATTTAGCTAATTTTACTTTGTTGAGCATTTCAATTGCATTCGATTGTCGTTCAAATAACTTCTATAAGCTTTAGTTTCTAGGAGAATCCTTATTCTCTTTTTTTCTCGTGTCTGATGGAAGTGAACCGAAAGGCAGTTCGGGTCCAAGTAAAAGCTGTCTGAGTTTTGTTATTGATTTTGTTTCCTACAATAGATTTTCCTGCCCAGCATGAGACAATCGTAGTTATTTCAAAAATGTGGGCTTTTATTTGCAGCTCTTTAATTGGCACAGTTTTTTTTTTGTTCTGCTTTTGTTTTAAAGTTTAAAATTTTATGGTTTAATGGTAGTTGTTGTTGTTGTCGTTGATTGCTTTTCTACGTTTTGACAGCAGCTTAAATGGTATTTCTCTGTATCCCAGCTTTATCTGTGCCATGCGCCAATTAACAAATGTTTATTAAACAATCGGAGCTGAAAATGTCCTACAACCTGCGCTAATTTCGCTCGGCCATGCCAATGACTCTGCCTTTTTGTGGAGTGGCTACTGTAGAGACTTTATAAAAATATTTTAAATATTTACACACTTGTATTTATTCGAAGGACAAAGAGAAATCCCCGCCCGGGCTGGACCCACTTGACACAAATTATGAATTGTTTATGCTCGAGAAAGAGTATCAAAATGAGGGCAATAGTTGCGGCCTGGCCGGCGGAGTGCTGGGCTAACAGTGGAGGTTGAGGGTAAACAGAAAGACAGGTGGACTAATAGCGTAATGTCAACATACAAAAATGAAATATAAATTAAACAGGCGCAGGATCATGGGCCGGCATATTAATTGCACAATTTAATGGATTATTTTACTTTGCATTTGATTAAACGTGACTCGATGTTGTGGCCGTGGCATCGACCGAGCCGCGTGCTTTGGTGTTCTTTTTATGCCATTTATTGATGTACTCCATGGGGATTTCAATTTGGATTTCCTGCACTTCGTCGGCGACGGTTGAGCCCGCTGGCTTGCCAGTCATAAGCGGAGCGTTCGGTGGGGGGGCCAGGGCGCTGACCGTCGCTGTGCCCGCTGCCAGACGCTGCTGCTGCTGGGCAATCGGCGTCAGCAGCGCCTCGTCCCTGTATTATAAGTTGTCGACCATCTGGGACTGGCGTCGCTGGGACGAGGTCGTGGTTGAGTTCAGGTAGCTCTCCGAATAGACGCTCTTGGCCCGCTGGTCGTAGCGGAGACTGGAGCGCCGTATATCCATGTCGAGGGGCATGTGGCGGTCCCTCCACCAGTTGCAGAAAAGGCAGAGCAGCGTCTGCCGGAAGGCCTCGCGGAAGTCGCGATTGAAGTACGCATAAATCAGGGGATTTAGTGTGGAGTTGAAGTAGCCGACCCAGAACACAATGGACACCACAATATCGGGAACTTTTGGGCATGGCGTGCAGGTCATGGAGATGGTGTACCTGAAAATGCAACAAAAATGCCAACTGTGAGTCCAATAAAAGCGAGAGCCGACGGCTCCTAAATCATCGGGCAGAGGCCACCTTTGGCGGCATTCCAAGAAGCTGGGTAGATGGGGGGCGGCACGCTCGTGCGGCTCCGAATACCGTTTGTCTTTGGCCAGAGACATAAACATAAAAATGAAAACAAAACGGCAAATGGACTGTGAGGCCAGCACACGAGGCGTATGAGTAATATATTAAATATATTTAATTATGCATACGTGACGTTATATAAATCATGCCGAAATCCCGTGTCAGCATGACCCACACACAGCAGCAGGCCTACTCACCACAAGAAGAATGGCAGCCAGCAGAGAATAAAGGTGCCCATGATGATGCCCAGAGTGCGGGCGGCCTTGTGCTCCCGTTTCATTTTGATTAAATGTTTATCCTTTGTCGGCGTGTGCTCCTGCTCGACCTCATGCAGTGTTAACGTTTTCGATGAACCCGACCCGCTCAGCGCCTCGCCTGCAACGACCCCACAAACACAGAGACACCCACACATAAGTAGATGATAAATGTCAGCGTTTATAGGGATCACATTCGGATTGATGGGGGAAGGCAGACTCACCCGATGGCTGCATTGAGGGACGGTGCATTAGCATCGCATTGCCGTGCCGCATCATCAGCTGTTTCTCCTGTCGGTTGGCCTCCCGGAAGATGGCCAGGTACGTGAAAATCATGATGGTGCAGGGTATCCAGAACGATATCGAGCTGGAAATGATGGCGTAATAGGTGTTTACCTTAAAGTTGCACTCGTGTTTGTCTTTGGCGTTTGGATCATTCACTTCGGCCAAGTGCTCGGCGGTGGTGTACCAGCCAATGAAGATGGGCAGGAATGAGAGCAGAGCCGGCGACACCCAAGTATTCAGCAACATGATGCCAACAACGCGCTTCGTCATGCTGATTGGATACTTCAAAGGCTTCACAATCGCATAGTATCTGCCGTCAAAAAAACATAGAGCGTTAGTAAGGATGTCTTCCTTTATTAATCGTCCCTGTTACCTGTCTACGGAGATGCAACATAAATGCAAAATGCTCGCTGTCGAGAAGTAAACGTCCAGACTGTTCCACAGGTCGCACAAAAACGGACTAAAGTTCCAGCTGCAAGTGACGAGAAAACAACTAAATTATTTACCATTTAATTTGGGGAAGCTTCTGATGTGGACAAATTGCAGCTGATCGATAACTTTTGCAGCCGCCTTGTCGAATTTAAGGTTTACAAGTCGGCTAACTTCGCAACTAGCGGCTGACAGTTGAAAACTTTGTTTACTTGGCCGTTGGCGGGCGGCACGCGAGAGACAAAAATTAATAGCCCCAGAATGTAGGCAATGGAAAAGTTAAAGTCCCAATTTGTTTTATAGACCCGAGCAAAAGCCACTGCCATTGCCACTGGCAGTGTGCCACTGACAGTGGCGGAGGTGTTATCAGCACACTTGATTTATGTGTTTATCGATTTCATCTTAGTTTGCCAGTTGCCAGGTGACATTTCCGTGCCTCGTCCTGGGCTGTGGGAGAACTCTTTCCGGGAAGAGACGAGCGGGCGGGGGCGGTCGGCCTGAGCACAGCAAATTAAAACCAATGCAAAATGTTAAAGGACGCCCTTGCTTTTTGGGCCTCCAACCAACCGAAAATGGCGCGCCGGGCTGACTGCCGCCCGGTCGTTCTGTCGCCACCACAAACAACTTGTAGGCCATTCGGTGGGAGCCTCGCTGGCTGCATGAAAAACTCATTAAAACTCACGTTGTTGTCGCCGTGGTCGTTTCGGTTGCCACGCGCCTCCGCTTGCCGCACGCCGGCCATTGCCAACTGATTGCTGTTTTTGTTGTTGCTACCAAAAAACAACAACCAACGGCGGGCAGTAAAATTTATTATCGGCCAAAAGCACCGTTTGGCATCGGTTTCAAAAAGTTTGCCCAGTTTTCACTGCTGGACTATTTAAAAACTTGAGGGCCACCCAACCCCCGCCATCCGCTGCCCGGATTTCTTCTCAAAATTTCGTTTGTTGGTTTTTCTATGCGCTGGCATGATTTGCCGAAAGGGCCTGGCTGGCGGGACCTGCCAGGACCGTGTCAATTATGCAACTAGCGACTGTGAAGGTAAAATTGCTAATGAATGCCAAGTGGCCCGGCACTGGCGACAGCCGTGCTGGGGGCATGGCCGGCCCTGCGCGAAATTTTCTGTGGCCAATGCCAATTTATATGCCACACCCTGAGGGCCAAAGGTGGACGAGTGGCGTGAAGGTGTGGGTGAGTAGGTGGGCAGGCGGGTGCTTGAGCGCTCGCCAAGTGGCCAACGGTGGGTTCCCTGGTGCTTGTGTGCTCTGTTGGTTGTGCATTGAAGTTTTCCGCATGGCCGGCTCGGCCGAGTTCCCGCCTTCACCATTGCTGCCCGCAAATCGGCAGGCTGCACATTATGCGTTGACACTGCAGCTAACGGTTGACTGGGTCGAACGGAACCAACAGATCCCAAATTATAGTCGGCCCTCCACACAGACACCCATGAAATTAAAGTCCTGCATAATTAACTGAGTGAATTTAACAGCCGCCACACAAAAGCAGGCGCCTCCCCTACTGGCACCCGGCAAGGATACTGTCACCGCGCCAGGGGTTTTGTCCTTTAAAATGGCATTTCTTCGTTCTCTTTTGAACATTTTTATACTTGAGCACAAATGCGCGCACATACACACCACATACACCGCCAGTCATGCATATACGCATAAAAGTAGGCTATACTCTTTGCAGGCAGCCCCGTCCCATCCACGAGATGACTTTTTACATTTGCATTTCTTTCTGACTTTTTACTCACACACACACACTCACACAAATGCACACATGTAGAACATCCACGGTATAAATAAACGTAACTTTCGTTTCAGGGATTTTTTTGTTGCCCAACCGCCTCCCAAATGTTTGTTCGACCGCCCGCCCCGTCCACCTTGCCCGGCACTTTGGTTGTTGAGTTCTTTTTTCGTTTCTCACAGCTGCAATTTTTCTATTTTATACATAAAGTTATTGTTGTTGTTGTTGAGCCCTCGTTTAGCCCCCCACAATACTCACCATCCAGTTACTTGCACACTAAAGTTAAATGTCATGGCCATAATAGCGACCATTATATCAGCCATGGCTAAGGAAACTACAAAGTAATTCGTTATAACTCTGCAAAGAAAGAGAAAGAGAATCAGAATGAGTACGGAACACAGCAACAATACAAATTTTGTTATTTTCAAATCATCAATTGGCAACACACAAAGGTCGGGGTCACCACCCAACCACCACCCACCGCCCTTGTCGATGTCGATGATGATGACTAATCAGAAACCACCGACCGTACGCCAGGGCAGTTGGCCGCTGTGTCGGTTTCGTATATCGAGCCGAATGGAATATGCGGGGGAAGTGCGTTCTGGGGTCTCGGAAACAATGAATAGAAAATTGGATTTGTGTGTTTTTTCTGGTAAGCGGCCAAAGGAAGTTAGCATGTGGCCCGAATGAACTAATGAATGTTTTCAAAATGGTCAAGAAGCCGTCTGCAAAGGAAATTAAATGGAAATAGAAACCGGAACCCATTCTAATCAAATCGGTGATTGATATGTGACCCAACGATTCCCAATCATACTTGTAAGGAGTGGGATTGTTAGGACTACTTAATCTTCTTTGTAACACCCGTCGATTACCATCAGCAGGGGGAACCGAAGCGATGATCGATTGTTGAGTACTTTGCTTAGTCATTTGGGGTGCTTTTAAAAAAATGGGAAGTGAGGGGGAATTATTTCTAGGATTCCAAAACCATAGACAGCCACTTTTGTGCTTCTCTTGTACTCTGGGGAAAAAAGACAACGTTTCTAGGGCCACTGAAATGTTCTGCTCCCTGAAGACGGAGGCGCCTGGGAAATCTCCTAAATTACCTCTTAATGTGCTCCTTCTCTCCAATAGTAAGCGGTTGGTTGAGGAACCTTAATAGCCTTGGGCGACTACAAAACTTTCAATGTATTTGACGTTAATTGCAACAAATCGCCGCCATTTGGCAAATGCGCCGTCATTACTCACCCACGGGTCTGCGTAGGCAGCCCCGGGGTAGATTCGCTCTCTGTTTCTTTCCAACCGCCAGAGCGCTGTCTGCCTCTCGCCTTGCGCTCGTTTTCTTTGCTCCTTATAATCTATGAGTGTTGGCATTTAAATTTCAGAAAGCATTTTCCATGGACCGCCAACACATTAAGCGACTTTAGTGGCTGTCGCCCGCTTTGGGCTGCGGGCTACGCACAAAGCAGAAACAAACGCTGGGCGAGTCCTGGAAGCATCCCCTCCATCGCCTTCTAGGCGTTAATGAGCAACTAGACAACGTCTGGGCGGGTGGATTTTTCTCCCCCAAAAAGAGGAGAGGCGTTTTTGTTCAAGGCAAGAAACAAGGAACAAAAAATGGCTGAGGACTGGAAAATTTAAAGGCCGACAAGCGTTTTTATTGTGTTCGCATGGAAAATTTAAAATTTATGCTGCCATAAAAACCGTTAGCCGGCTTAATTGCCAAAGTTGCTGGCGGGAGTCCCGCGTGTGTGCGGTCGCTTTGGCTTTCCATTTCCACATTTCACTTTTTTCGTCGCTGGTGACAGCATTTAATTGTCTTGCCTTCTGACACATTTTGTATACATTCTTTATATAGTATCTTCTATATTCGTCTCATATTTTTCGCATTGTTTTCTTTGCTCTCCTCGGGCCCACCCGACGTATGCGTTATATTTGTGGGCAAACAATGGATTTGCCGCATTTCACTTGTGTTCAGGCGGCAGGATTTGCTCTTTTTTCTGCATTTTATGTGGCCCTGGGCCCTGGTACCCTTTCCAACTACCTCTCAGTCCCCAGCCTGACCAGTAGAAAGACGCCTCTGCCTTGTCTTGGGTCCGTGTTGCTTTGTGCTCGGGATTTCATTAAAAAATTTTCTGGGCTACTGAAAATTAATTTTCGGCTATGAGGCCGTGTGATTTGTTTGTGTCTGGCCGAAGTTTAATTGCCCCACGGATATGGAAAGGACCTAAATTCGACTGGCTTCAAATCGCCCTCGCCCCCGGCAGCATCCTCATTATCATTAAAGTCGTCATTAGTCCGGCCAACTTTGCCGAGCCGCTGCTAATACGCAAGTCACTTAAAAAATAAAATGATGCTCATTAGGAGCGCGCAAAAAGTTGGGGCATAAAAAAATCACAAAAACAAACAAAAAATGGAGAAATTAAGAGACGTTCAACCTTAATTATGAGCCTCCACTCGCCGTCATGCAGTTCGTCCCTGCTTTCCATGGGCGTGCCATCAAAAAGTTTATTCCTTTTTTTCATTTCATTATACTCTTTTTGCGAAAGTTGTCGCCATACTTCGGCATGCACGACATCGTGCGGGAGGAGGGCTTAATTATATTGAAGGGGGAGAATAAAAACGCGGGAATGGCGGAGGCAGGCGTTGTCGCGGAGTCCTTACGCTTCGTTCTTTATCCTGCTCTCGGAATATATCATTGTTCTTTGTGTGAGAAAAAGAGTTGGAGAATAACAGGAAAAAGAGAGACCAATCCACATATTTTAATTTGGTTCAATGTGCTATTTTGATTGAGAGGTTTTAAAGAGACGCTGACAATATTTTCGACCTCCGCACTCCTCGCTCTTTATATAACTTGCCTCCTTTTGACGGCTGGCTTCTCTTTTCCCCAAATGGTCCTTATTAATTTAAAGTTTTGGTACCCACGTCAGCAATTAAAAAAAAAAAAGAGTAGCGGAATGTTTTTATCTATCACGAAAAAACCCCATCAAAGTCTGTGCTGAGCAGTCGTCCCCTTTGATCCTTGGTTACTTTCTGATGTGCCCTCGACGAGAAGTTCGCTGAGAGTGTTTAAAGTTTATGGGAATGCAGAGTGTGTAAAAATGTCGAGAATAAAAAATTGAAAGAAAAAAACGGAAAGAGAAAATATAAAAAATTCCTTGCAAAAAGTTGACGGAGGCGGTGCCTTTTAATTCTTGTTGCCAAGAGTTGCAGGTCGGCCGGCAGCGATGACGGTAACTTTCTCATTGCCCATACTCCGTTCCGGAGGGTAAAAACTCTCAGTTGATTGTGATTATGTTAGGTAAACACTCCCGCCCCCAAAACCCTACGCGGCGCTCCCTCTGCCGCCCCTCAGGCGAGATGACAAACATTTTTTATTTGTGCTGTGAAGCGCTAAATTGATTTGCTTGCCCGTCCGGCGACGCGTCTGCCTCTCTGTCCGTCTGTCCGCCCGCCCAAGTGGCAGTTATTAAGGCATAACTAAAAATACTAACGAGCCGCAGCGAACGGGCCAATGACGCCTCATCATTTATCACTTGAGAATCGTTGTGTTTTCTCTGGGTTTCCTTATTTCGCTCTCTCGCTCTCCCGCTGTATGGTAATGTGTTTGCCTAGTAGGATGTGGAGTGGGGGGTGGGGCTCTGTGTGAAGGACGATGGCGAATGATGCCCCCGGTGGGCTGTCAGCGGGCATGTAACGAGGTCGATGCCAGAAATACGAGGGTGTGGGCGTCTGGTGGCTGGGATTTGATGAGAAATCTCGCTTTTCGTAAAGACAAATGACAAAATTATATTCATGGCGAAGGTTTATCGGCTTGTTAATGTGGCCAACAACACTCTCCAAATGCCATTGGCTGGGGTCGCTGCTGGCGGAGGTTAAAAGCGCCGCCATTTGCATTTGGCGTTAACATCCGGACGCCAACCGGAAACGAAGCTCGCCGGGCGCTTTGCCGCTTCACTCGTCCTGTCTGGGCCGGCGACGAAGCAATTAACAATCCCTTACTATGCAAATTTGATTTGTGTTTTCTACGGCTCGCATTTTACGTAAAGTCATAAAAGTTAATTTGTCATTAAAATAATGAATTCCGCCAGCGATTGCGATGCGTGGGGTCTTTTGTTTTCCGGGCTGCCCCCGGGGGGAAATGGGCGAAGATGAAAATGGAAATGGAAAAGATGCCGGCGGACCGATGAGTCGCCTTTCTTGCTCAATTAAGGGACCAAAATCAACAGGAAGCCCAGCCCAAGAGCCTCCAGCCTCGCTGAAAATTGTCAAATCGTTAGAATGAGAAGCGGCCACGTGCGGAAATTTTATGCAAAATTTACGAAATCGCTTTGCTTTTGCCTTCTCCTCCCCCCGCCAAACGGAATGTGAGTAATGTCCTGACTGCCCCACGGCGGAAGGAGAACAGCTAATCAAGCTCCAAAGCAAGCAGCGGAAAGAGACCGAAGGCGTGCGCCATTTTATGCAAATTACAAAAAAAATAAGAAGAGAAAAAAGCGTTAATTGCTTTTGACAGGCAATTAAGGTGGCAAGACGGATGGGCGGACCGGCAAGACGACAGGATGTGGGCGGTGGTTGGCTGGTTAGGTTCGCTGGCATACTGACCTTAATTTTCTAACACGCATCACAGAAATAATAACAAGGAGATTGCCACAAATGGCAGCGATGATGATGAACAGCATGACGAAGGCCTTCAGTGCCCAGATCACGTCGTCGAACCAATCCTCCCTGGCATTGGCACACACATCCCCGTCGCTGCTGTTCCAGCTGTCATTGAGCAACGCTGCCGCCGTGCTGCCCAGCAATGTGGCGTTCAGTTCGCCCATCGATGGCATGGGCATGGCAGTTCCTTGCAGCGGCAGGGCCACAGGCTCTGCCAAATTGCCTGCTGTCGCTGACAGGGCGTTCGTTGTGTGCAGCATGGCAGCGGTGGTCAATGCGGCCGTGGCCGCCATCAGGCCGAGTCTTGAGCCTCCCGTGGCCCGGGCGGCTCGGACTCGCTCTGCCCGCCTTCGACGCGGTGTCGGCTGGCTGTTGGTCACTGTGGCTGAGGTGGGGATGGCAAGGCTGCTAAACGGATCATGGGGATCGCTGGCCGGCGGCCATGCGGTGGGCCAGTCACCGACGCCCGTGGCCTCTGTGGGGGGGTCGCAGCAGCAGCGTCTTTTGCGTATCCGCGTGGCACTCGTCCTTTGACGCATGGCCGTCGTTGTGGTTGTGTGCGCTGTTAGCGTGGGCAGTTGGCCAAGCATCGCTGTCGACATGAGACCGGCACTCGCGACTTTAAAACACTCCACTCAGGCGGCAGACTCTTGGAAATCTTACGGGGGTCTCTTCTTGGCGGTCACTGCACTACGAATATCAAGTTAATTTGCCGCGACATCGACCGTTGGCGACGGTGCGGGTGACGGTGACGGTGGAGTGGCGAAGGCGAAAGCGAAACAAAGACGTTGGCGTTGGGGATTCGCGACACGCGTGGTGTCCGCAACGTTGAAAGAAAAACTGAAACGGCCACCGCAACGGAAATTGATTCGCGAATGGGGCGTGTGGTCGTCGGTCGCTGTCGACAGCGCTGTCCTTGCCGTGCCGGGCCGACGCCCACAGCAGCGGTTTTGTCACACGGCCGGCCACCCGCTGCTCCCCCTGGCGCGCTGGTCTTTCACTCCCACTCAGTCGTCGCCGATGCTTATAATTTCGTTATGGAAATGCTGCTGCCGGGCCGCTGCTGCTGGACGAAATGGACGTGGCCGCCGTTGCTACCGCCGCTGCTGCTGTCGTCGCCGTCGCGGTCGCGGGCAGAATCGTTGCCTTGGCCGCTTCGGTATTTGGTGGCTTCTGTTTTTGTTTTTTTGGCTCTCGATGGCGTTGACGTTGGTGTTGTTGTTGGTTGTGTTGAGTTTTTTTGTGGGTCTCCTCCGAGGTGGCTACGTTCTTTTGCTTTGGTGCTGCTGCCTTTTAAATTTGTTCATTTTTTGCGGCTGCTGGCCGTGCCACCGAATTGTTTCATGGGTTTTGGTCTCTTTTATTTTTAACATTTCGTTTTTCGGATTGTATTTTTAGTTTGCTTCTTTTGCTGGTGGAGCAAGTGGTTCTTTTTATCCACCAAACTCACATGTTTTTTCGGATTTCGCTCGTTTCTGCTCTGCTCTGGTCTGGTCTGAGATTTGAATGCGAGAGATTTGAATTATAGAACAACAATCGGAAAAAACCACAACAAGACAGCAATAAAACACACACGCCCATGCACACAGGCAAGCGAACGTTTTCCGATTTCCCCCAAAAGAATCTAATTAAGTTAAACGCTTGAAGTCCCCTCTCCCGCCCCGCGCACGGCACTTCTCTCGTGAAATTGCTTTCCGTTGTTGTTTTTGTTTGTCGATGTTTTTTTATTGATTTGAGTCGAATTTTTATTTATTTATTTACTTAGCGTCCCGCAATTTGCAGTTATTTTGTTTGATTTTTGTTTCGTATTCTTCGTTTTGCGTAAGCCAATCGATACAGGGTGATCCACGTTCAGGTCTGGTCAAATTTTAATTTAATTTTAATGTCACGGACAATTTAAATATTTATCAATATTCAAGGGAAAAAAGAAGGAAGTGTTTGGCAATTTAATGAATTTGATCCCTACCATTTTGTGGGTTAATATTCTTTTTCTTATATGTGAATTGAAGGAACAATTCGAAAATGCTATGGGGATTTTTTGTTTCTTGAATTTTAAGGGCAAGTTCACGAATTTGATTATTTTGATGGTCCCTCCCAGTTTGTGTTGTCATTTCTAAAGCAGTGGCTTCTGCCGCTGCCTGTTTCCCACAGATCACCCTGTATGATGCTAATGATTTATTTGACAACAGCTGGGCCCGCAGAATGTCGTCCGGACCAAATGACTCGCTTCAACTGCTGCCTTAGCATATATCCGCGATATCTTTGCATACGATTTCTATGTTTCCTTTTGGCGTTTTCGCGGGCCGCCTTTAATCATCGCCCTGGGGGCTGGCGACTCATCTGGATAGATATAGGAATTTGGGTTTATAGTGTTTGAATGCGCGGTTGGATATTTTGGTAAATTTATTTCCTGATGATGTTTTATTTTGATGTTCGCACGCGCTTTTAAGTAGTAATGTTTGATGTTCTGGACGCCGCCAAAACAAATTGGATCCGCACTGCTGGCTTGCTGGCTGGCTGGTATTAGCCAAGTTTACTCATTCGATTTTATTTTAAGCACGGCCACGGCCATTTTGAATTTCATTTGCGCTCTCTGACGCGCCGAGACGGGTCGCGGGTTTTCTGTTACAGTTTTGGATTACAAGATGCTGGGGGATTTGCACACAGATTGCCAATTAGTGGATCTGTCAATGAAGTTCTACCCACGGGCCAACTGACAAGGGGTTCCCTGCCAGCGCCCCGCACCCTTGGCTAAATCGCCGTTGCCATCATCGTCGTCATTGTCGTCGCCGTCGCTGTGGCCGACGTCGTCGGGGTGGTCGTCTTCGTTGCTTTGGCGCAATTCCAAGGCAGCACGAGTTGGCCAACTGCAAAAGAGGTAGAAGAGGAAGAAGAGCACGAGATATAGAAAAAGCATACAAGTTGGCCGGACTTTGAAAATATTCATAGATGGGGCATAAATATAAAATAAAATTAAATAAACAAAAATAAATACACATCTCCACACACAGCCAGAGTGCCTGCCTCCCAGCCAAATATAAATTACCCATCAAATACATAATGCCAGAAATATGTTTTTGTTGCTGAGAGAATGTCGCGGCGATAGAAGATTTCATATACCTACTAAAATGAATTCGTTTTTTGTTGTCGACCGCCATTAATAAATAAAATTTTATAATTTGATTTCAGCCGCCTCGGACCCGAGTGGTGGGCGGTTAATTAATTTTGTGGCAAAACGAATTTCATTTTACATTTCGGGTTTCCACCGAAGTTCTTGAAATTCTTTTTTTGAAAAATCCATAAATCTATAAGATCCCCGACACGAAGACAGCTCAGCTCCTTGGGGTAAATGCTCGATAATTCCATTTGAAAGGTACGCAAACGAGTCGCCTTTAATTGAGATTTATAATCGCAGAGTTGAAGATCCTTTAAAAGTCTGTTAGAAATCAAAGCCCACAACCCTCAAGCACTGAAAATTTTGTTCAATGTAAATGGAAAATTGATTTAAATAATTTCCATTGCCTGGGGAGTTTGAAATCCTTTCTTTCAACTTTTTTCCTTTGTGAACTTTTTAAGCTTCTTAAATCTTTGTTAAGGAAAGCATTTAAAATTTATGCGAATTGAAGAAGGGAGAAGTGCATGAAAAGCAAAACGAGTTTGAAGGTTTTCCAAAACCGGAAATGCATTGACAGCAAGAAAATAACAAGAGAAAATTATGAGCGTCGGAAGGAAAACGCAAACGCACCCCCGTCGCGTCGCCCTGAACGTCCATTTAAATCTTCTGCTGTCCGCCAAACTGGCCGACGGGAAACGTGGGAGGTGCGTGCACTCGACCAATGTTAATGTCATGAAAATCATTAAGAAAATTTAATTTAGTTGCGTAGTATTTTCAAATATTTTCTCTCTGCTGCTCTTCGTCTGCTCGATGGCGCTGCTGACGTGGCCGGCGATTTGTTCTTGGCATTGACTGCCAGCTTGGCTGTTGCCGCTGTTGCCGTTGCCAAATTATGCCGAACGACAATGGCAACAATGAGGCAATGCGGCAGGTGCAAGTTGCAGGCTCCTCGCAGCTGCCGCTGACACTGGACTTAATTAGCCGGAGTTGTGCAGGGCGTGGCTGGGTAAAAGTTGGGCATTCGCTCGTTGGCGCTTTCAATTAATTAGCCTGCATTTGGTTTTCATTTAATAAGCAGAAAGCTGAAATTTTTACAGGACCTTCAGGCTCCCTTCGTTCTTTCCTCGGTGTCCTGAACTGAAAACCAATTTAGTTTCCCACAGACTATCCGCTTTAAAGCACAAACAATCCACATTTTGGTTTCTGTGGGCAATGCGACTGAATGGGTTATGGTAATGAATTTTTAATAAAATAAAAACAATTTCCATCGAATCGAGAATAATTTTCCCCTTCGACTTTCGATTGTTCAATTCAATTGACGGATGGACTGTTGAAACGCCTGATGGACGGAAGGCAGAGGCCACTTATCTGCAGGGTCTCCCTGCTCTTCTTCTGCTCTGGTTCACGTTGCCGTGAATTTAATTATTATAGCCACCGGGGGAACGACAGAAAAATTGCATTTTAATTATGCGCACTGCGGTGCCGGGGAAAATAAAAGCGCAGCGAAATCGAGATTTTTTTGATTTGTAGATCGCATAAATTTTGTAAACACTCGTAAAGTCCGGTCAGCGACTGTTGTGATCATCCAGAAGCCACACAATCTGATTTCAAATTCCTTCGGATTTGCGCAGCGTGTGTCAAATGAATCACAAAATTGGGAAGGCCATAAATTTGATTGGGCTTCTTTTTTGCCTAGGCCGGGATAGATTTTTGTTGGCCCGAATTGAGATGGTGGGAGTGAAAGAATCTATTCAATTTTAAACTGATTGCTGTACACAAAGGGATCCGTTTAGATAAATGCCCGCTTAGCGGGGGCGGAGACCAAAAGCAGGCGCCGCCAGAAACCCAAAGGCATTGCGATTTTATTGGCCGTAAAGTAGCGTAAGACATGAAATCGGAGTCGAACTGCACCCGTCAGCCGCCATGAATAGACGAACACACCCACACCCCTTCTCCACGCACAACAATGAAAGTCGAGACTCAACCAAACAGCCATAAAATACGCAACGATTGAAACCGCCGCCAGGCGATTGCCTGTCCCGCTGGCTTGCCCCGCACCAGCAAGAAAGGATGTGCCGCACAAAACAAATGTCAAAGTCAACACCAACAAGCCGCCAGTACAAACCGCCCCTGGGGAGGCGGCTCGGGCGGTGTGAAGAGGCCTTAAGTTGCAGCTGTCTTGCCGACGGGTCATTCAATCGCAGCCGAGCGAGGACAACAATCGATGGCCGGGCTGGTTGGCTGGGGTGTCTGCATGTGGCCAGATCGAATGCCTTGATATTTCACGACCAGCCACTTCAACTCTAACCCGGCGGTCTTGCCTTCGGCTGTCACTCATTCGCCCCGTATGCGCGGGGCTCGTAGAGATTCTAATGAACGTCGAGTAGCGAAACGATTAATGAAAATTGCTTAATAAGCATTATTGTCTTAGTGGCATTAAATTATTTAGAGAAAGGAAACGGAAGCACAACAACGCCTGGGAGGGTCGGGGCGGGCGAGAAGGAAGCCCCTTGCTTCATTGTTGCCAACAATAAGCGTGCCAAATTGTTGTTGCTGTTGTTGTTGTCGCTGCTGCTAAGTCAAACAATGTCGCCAGTTGCTGGCTTTGTTCTCCTTGTCGACCCCGGCGGTTTGTTGCTCTCTCGCTCCCGGTAGAGGCGGGGCAGGCCAAAGAGTTGCTGCTGCTCCTGCCACACATTGTTTGCCTGATTCTGACACACTCAACCTGACTGACTGGTTGGCTGGTTGACTGACTGACTCATACAATGCTAATTGATTGGATCACCAGTCGCCTGGAAGGAAGCCCTCAGACAAACGGACATTTACCGGCAGCAGGACAAATAATAAAGAGGAATGAAAGTACAACAAAGCGAGCCTTGCCAGCTGGCAAGAGCCTGACACTTGAAGCGCCAGGACAATTAGAAGCTCGTCTTCCATGCCTGTCCTTCTGCTATTCTTCTGATTTCTTTCCTTTGCTTCGGAAAGTGGCAAGCAACGGCTGGCAGGACTCGAGAGCCGAGACGCCGGCTGCTTCATCGCTCAGTCGGAACAGCTTCCGTTTGTCATTTCACATTTGCTGATTCTGACAGCCAACTGCCAAAACTTCAGCAGTGTTCTTTTGATTGACGAACGCACTGGGCAGTCGGCCGGCCGCAGAGCAATGCCGACCTGAGTTTCTTCTACTAAATGTGAATTCCAAAAGCCGTATGGTTTTTTTTTCCTCCTTAGCCATTGGTTGTCGGAGCAGTTGGCACTGAGGAATCGAGGCAAGCAAAGAGATTTTTCATATTTGCCAGTTCTCTTTGAGTGTCCTGTGGTTCGTTTGGTTTTCTGTTTAGTTTCTTATTGAAAGTAGTAGCTGTTGGCTTGGCTGGACAGCTTTTCTCAATTCTAATAAACAACCAAAATTTGTTAAGACTTCCGAAAAATTGGATAAATTATTCCAACGTTTTGTGGCGGCAAGTTGGTTGGAGGAAACTGCAATTATGCCATCTCATTAATATTGGTTTTTGGTATTCTAAACAAGCTTTGCACTTGGCCTCAAATAATTAGACAAAGATGACTTGGCTTTTGTTGAACATCAATCAGAATTTATCCCCGAAATATATAAGAAAATTGGATACCAAACAGGCTGCCTGCCCCATTCAGATAGATTCTAATTATGGCCGATAGGCATTACCAATTTCAATTGGACTCTGTTGCCGGTGAAAGCCAATAAGGCTTCAATCAAAATTCGAATTATTTCCAGGTCTTTTAAAAGAATTCCCAAGATTGATTTAGGCATTTGCAAACTCATAAAAAAAAACAAAAAATTAATTGAAATCTTGCGATTGCAACTGTGCTAATTAAGGAGTTTACTTTTCAATCAGCTTTACCAGCTGCTTTCGCACTTAATTGTTTTCAATTTAACGGCGAAACTTTCACTTTAAGACTTCAAATTACCAACGCATTACGTTGCCTTTAATTGGCGAGACCGTCATAATAAAACTCACTGGCTATTAATCACACCCAAGGGCTGAATTCGGTGGCCCACCTGGCAGGACGTCTGCTTCACCATCGCAAAAAATCCCCAGAGTGCTGCTCGCAGATATCATAAAATTGATGGTAGGGCCGTGGCGAGCCGAGTGCGGGCGGCATCCTGCCCGAATTTATGTATGAACAACGAATTAATAAACCCTTTTTGGAAGGCGTTTGAACGCCGGGCTGCCTGCTCCCAGCTGTGGACCTAATGGATGTGCAGTTGGCAGGAGTAGCAGTTCCGCTTTCGGTGGCGCCTCCTGAGCGTAATGCATGTTTCATGGTCCGCCTAAAGAGGGTGTGTGCGTTGCCTTTGAAGGTTCCTTTCTCTCGGGTTCATACATATTTATGCACAGCATCCATCCACTCTTACCGGGGCAGCCGATGCTTCCGTTTGCCGAAAGGAAATGGCAGCCAGCCAGGCGGGCTTTCCAGGTAGGCGAGCAGCCAACTGGGTGCGTGCTGGGCTATAAATTTCACATGGACTGTTTGAGTTTTACGTAAATTGAAACAATTTCAATTCGATTTTACACACACACCTTCCTCGACCCTCACGGAAAAGTTTGGCGAGGCAGCTGGGAAAGTGAAATGCATATGACAAGCAAGTTGCAAGCGACCGAAGTTGCAGCCAGAAAACCTTGCACGGCCGACAGCTCTCAGCTTTTACTTGTCAAATTTTCAGCAAACACGACCGAAACGGTCGGACGGGGGCGGAACACAAGGTTAGACTGTGGGCCTATGCTGGCCTAGTGTGGCCTCGGGCTGTTTGTGGCCTGTAAGCCAAATTAAATGCAAATATGAAACATTGTCGGGCTGCCTAAAATGCTTGCCCAGGCCTTTCGTCAAGGCAAATAAAGTTATCCATCGCATCTACTAAACAAAGTACAGAGGGACAAAGGGCAGCGGATATAGGACACAATAATCATCGAGAAAGGGGGTTTCGCTTGTCAATGTCTGGAATGCTGGCCACATCAGACAAGCCGGGCGGAAGTGAGGGGAAAAAAGGAGGCCTGACAATGAGAACGTGAGTCTGATTGCCAGGGCCATTGCCTTTCCTGCTGGCAGTGAATATCTGAGGCAGCCTAAAAGTATGCAAAGCATTTCCAGCAATTCTTGTGCCATCATCTCTTCCGCCGGCCCAGCCGCCCTCAGCCTAGCGTTTTGGGCCTGCCGTTGACGCCAACGTTTAGTTGGGTAGCCAAACTAGCAGCTCGCCCCGTCCCCGGACCGCCCTTTGCCCTCGGACCTACAACAGGGCCCTTGTACATTTTTGAGTGCGCCCGATCCGCTCGTAATGCGCGTAATAAGATGACATAAAAAGCCAACAAGCAAATGGAAAACACAGAAAGTCGACGATCAAATACCCTAAAATTAGAGCGGGAAAGCATTATGGGATGCTCGGGCACTTCATTGGCCATTTTCATGGCAAATGGAAAAAGTTAAATGAAGTAAATTTGCTTTAGCAAATTTAAAATTGTCGTATGCAAAAGAGCCCGCTGGTTTCCGATTTGCCATAGCAGCTTTGTGGTTGATCTTATAAAAAGGACCCACGAATAATCCACGCCAATAAAAAATATTGAGGCGGCTTACAAGGGCCGCCTATGAAGAGCGTTGGCGTTTGGCCAGGGGCCGACGGGCGAGCGAATTATTAAAAGCAATGAATTTTTATTTTATATTTTGTATTATAATTTATGATGCGTAATCGCTGAAGCCACGAGAAGATGACGAAGGTCACCCACACGCTCTCACATCCAGGGAGGGACACATTCACATGCTTGGCAAATTTCCACACTGACTTTTCACATTCCTCGCGTTTGTGGCAGTCGCTCGTCTCTGTGGCTGTCGCCTGTCTTTCCGCCCGTCTCGTTTGCGTTTGATTATTAAAATTTGTGAGCTGGCGTTTTCCATGGCTCTTTCTCTCTGCCATTTTTCTTTCTTTAGGCGAGCTGTTCGGCTTTAGAATTTTGCACATAAAATTCCAAATAGCTAAACGCTCGCGGCCTTGCCACACACGCGCCTTGCCGCACCAACCGCCTCTCTTGCACACTTGCAAATGAAACTGGCAGCTGGCAGCAGCCGCCACTGTCCCAGCCACTGAGACCAGGGCCCGGCCCGAGGGACGAGGCTGCCGCACGGAGTGGGTCGTTTGTTGGATTTTTCATAGCATACAATCGTGCGTTTCGCAATTACAGACCGAAATTGGAATAAATATTTATGATTCACGGAGTTACCACGGCCCTCCCAGCCCGGCCAACTGAGGCCCAATGAATGCCATGGCAGCGACGCTGGCGCTCACCACACTCCCCGGGGTCCCCGGCAATCGGTGAAAAGCCAACCAACAGAATGCATTTGCCGCTGGGATGACCCAGTTCCATCGAGTCGAGTTGCTTCGATTGCTGAGCTGGGCTCTTTGTGGGCTTGCCTGATGGCCGGATTGCCCGCCGCACTCGAAACTTTGCATTTTAAGCAGCTTAGCCATCGTGCTGCTGACGAAGATCTACTTGAGGTCAACGCTTCAAGCATCGAAGTATCTGAAGCAAAAACCCATCAGACCGTCTATCCGAACTGCATTTTCTTAGCCAGCTGCCTCAATATTTGCTCAGGTTAAAAGTTACAAGGACGGGCAACGGTGGCTACATAAAAGCGGATTAGCTGGAAACCCGCCAAAGGGGTATGGCCACACCGGTAACCGCTCCCACGCACGGATGGACAGTTTCGCATAAAGGCAGCTCCAAAAATTAGGAAATCCTTTTCGGCCATGCATGGCGAAACTTGAAATTTGCACATAAATACCATCAGAATGTTGAGTTTTTGTTCAGCACGAGAGCCACAAAAGCTTCCACACATGCAAACCACAGAAGATTAACCCACCGATGGTGATTTTCAAAAGTTTACCCATCATCCCGTCCGACTATCCGCCTCTCTCTATACGTCCCTTGTCCTTCGTCTCTCGTTTGTGTGGCTTCCGAAAAGGGAAACTTTTCTAAATTCCCGAATAAATAAACAATTTGAAAAATCCATTAACAAAATTAAGCGCCCCTCAGCCAAGCCCACAAAGTTTAGCCAGAACAGTTGTAAGTCCCGACAACGAAATCCAATCGGTTTTTATTTTAAGCTCATAAATCTAAACTTGGCTAGATCGTCTAAGCAACATCAGTTTAATCTAATAACAAACCCCGTAAACAATTTTAACTGCTTCCAACGTTTGAAATTATCCAGAAGCAAATTCCTATAGAAGCTTTGGCTAAGCTATCTCAAAATCAAAAGCAAATTATCTTTTCGTTGAATTGGAATTAGAATGTTCGGGGCTTTAAAAGGCCTCTCTGGTTTGGAGGTGTTAAGCACACACACGCTCGCCCACACACAGCAGGGTCGGTGAGTCTGCATATTCAATGCACTGTGTTGAGTGATGGCATGGAATGAAAATTGAATTAAACTGGCCAATGGAATGCCAAATTGTGAATGAGCTGACCACGTCCTCCATTCGCCCGCTCGACCGGCGCTTTCCGCTTCTCCACGTGGTCGTTTTGTTGTTTGAAAGCACTTAAATTTTGTCCTGCTTGCCCATCCATTTTCTCATTTGTGTCACTCACGTGCATGTGTGTGGGTGTGTGCGAGGGTCGTGTTGCTGCCCAGTCGGTAAATTAAAAGCTTAAACAATTACTTTAATAGACATGCCACAAAATTAGTTTAGAGATTTTGGGGCCACAGCGGCAACAAATGCAGTCGGGCCATGCGGGCAGACGGAGCACTGCAATTACAGGCACAGGACACTGCAGGACGGCAACCAGTTCTCTTAGGATTTCAAAACACAGTTGCCTTTTGCTCTGGCTTAGATTCGCATTTGAAGCATTCAAGCTATAAGAGAAAATGCAAGCTATGTTCTGGAATGAAATGTTAGGAATGTCTAAAAGAACGGAGCATTTTATTATAGTTGGATAACTCTGGGACTCAGCTAGGTGGGCATTATTCTTTCCAAGATATCTATAAAAAGAGGGAAGTAGCTAACAAAGGCATAGCGACAGATAGTGGGACTTCCAGCCACCACTCCGGGGGAAACAGACTGATCTGGTGGCAAGATCGAGTTCTCTAGGACATTGGAAGGGTATTCAATGTCTTTACTCAGCTGAGTTGCCGCAGAGTTTGGACTTGATTTGGATGAACAGCACATCGGCAAAGTGAATGTAATTAATATTGCACAGTTCCAGAGCTTGCTTTAGGAGAGAGGCCTGCGAGAGATGCAGCGGTTCCAAATAGCAGGCAGGACATTCCTGAATTGTGTGTGGGCTTCTGAATAGCAACACCAAGAGTGAGAGAAGAGCGGCAACAAAGACGTCAGCAGACAAATCATTTTAAGAATATGTTTTTCACCAGAATGCCAAGTGAGGCAGGCAAACAAACGAAAAAGGACGGGCACACAGCAGGACAACAGCGCTGCAGTTGCACTTGAAAGAGCAGCAACAGCGGCAGCAGCTGCAATCGCTGGCAGGCGGATGTGAATATGTTGGTTGGTGGGTGTGCGGAAGCAATGGCGCCCGGGGAGGCAAAGAGTGGAGGGATGAGCCAACTGGCGTAATCACATTACACTCGCTGTCATTGTACTGATAGCAACGCATGTCCTCGGGTGGCAGCAGAAACGGCAACGGCAACGCAGCCATTTGGCCAAAACAGATTTTGTGCCCTTGTGTCCTTCGCCTCGATTCAATGCCCTTTCCCACCACCACAATCTCGGGCCCGTTTCCTCTTTCCCTTTAACCCTTTCGGTTGGCTTGCAATAATGAAATGAAAAGTTAAACAAATTGGACTCCAGAAAAGGAAAACGAAACGAGACAAATGCGCAAATGGAACGACAACTAAGCAAACAAGTACGAAATTAAAGCAAATGGAAATGAAAGTTCCCCTAGCTTTCCCCCTTCTCACCCAGGCAGTTCAACTGGCTGTGGGTGAGACGAGTCCCGTTGATGGACCGGCCTGCGGTTGCAACTAAGCATTTTTGGATGTGTGCCAAGCGGAAGTGCCACGGGGCAAACAAGTGCAATGCCAGCGCCCTCAATCGATGCAATGCGAGTGTATAAAAATGCACGGCCATTTCGTAAGCGGTCCTGGCATGTGGCACATGTTTTGGGGAGAATTCCGTTTACCAGCTCATTGGCACAGAATCAAATTTCGCCATAACCAGGGATGCGGGACGGCCATAGGCCGATGAAAATCAGGGAAGGCCCACCTGGGGGATGGGCTAGCAAAGGGCGATTCGCATAATCAGCGAATTTTTTATGAGGGAATGGCCGACGGAACGAGAAGCCATAAAACGGCAGGAAGGCCAATCAAAAAGGTTCATGATTTTCGAGTAATGCAATTTGGAGAAAACCGAGAACACAAATGAAATGTATGCGACTTTGGGGAGCAATCAGCACACAGGCAGAAACATCTGTCGGACCACAACCGACCCTCGACATATTGGAAACGTGGCCGGGCGCTCGCGTGGCTTTTGCCTGCTGTCAGCAGCATTTGAATTCATTTTAGCCCAACCGAATTTAAACACGGGACTGCTTAATGCTCTTCTGGTGTAGAACTTACAATACCACTGGCATTATTTGTACCCCAAGGTCGCTTTCCGCCGATTCCCAACAAGCTCGCCAAACTGGCTCTTTCGCGCAAAATATGTAGCATACTTATGAGGGCCATTTGAGTTACCCGCCGCCGTCGGTGTGCACAAATTTTATGATCCACACACGGCAAAGAGTAGAAGCCCTCGTCTACTTCCCCAGCCCAGCCGTGACCTCCACAGCCCCCCAGCAATGAAATGAGAAAGAAGCCGGCCAGGTCAGGGAGACGTTCGGGGGCCTAAAAGTTTTATTACCGCTACCTACCCTCTTGCAACGGCCTCGTTATGTGTTTATTCAATTTGGCCCACTCAGCCAGCACCCATCCGCTCGGCGCTCGCAGTTGAATCCGTTGTCCGTTTTATTCTTTTTTATGACGACATGGGGAGATAACTTTATCAGCCAGACCAGCCAGACAAACGGACAGAAAACGCACAGTGGACAAAGTGAGAGCTAAAAAAATTTAAAAACCATCGTAGGTCGAAAATAAGCTAACCCGCTATTATCCCTGCTTTGCCCACTGTAGCGCGGATGGCGGACAGGCGGGCAGGAAGGACTGCCAAGCAAAAAACACGATGTAGAACGTATGGCGTTGGTCGACAGCGTTTTTCTGCCTCGTTTTGCGTCAATAAGTGAGAACGCACTAACACACTGGCAGCAGAGTGCCAGCTGCGGGGGCCGTTGAGAGTGCGTGGTCCGGCCACTTGGCCAGTTGTTTGGCCCACAGGATTCAATATGCCTGTTGGTACGACAATTGTTATGAGTGCCAGGGCATAATGAAACCGACTCTGCCTTGTTTGGGCCGCTGATGCGGCCCACTCGGCCCCACAGAGGCGCCCACTTAAGATGCTCATTACAGGATAAAACGGCGAGGCTACCGAAACGCCGTGGCCCGGGGTCGTTTGTTAACATGCATTTGGCCGTAGGCCTTGCCGACCTACAAAGCGCAAACGTACAAGAAAATTGCGCCAAAACGAATGCTCAAATTATCAAAGACGAGAGAAATTCCTACACTCCTTGTTTTTCTCCCCTCGGTCTATCCAAGTGCGCAGCTGTTCTTCATAAACGCTCATTCTTTGCCAGTGAATTCAACCGACACGGAGGTCCTTAAAGCTGCACCGGCTTTAAGGCTGAGAATGTTTGAAATTCCATGGTGGGGCTGCTGGGACGCCTGTGGTTGTTCATCTTTGTCATTGCTCGGCAGACAAATGACAGGAACGGCACGTGAATCGTAAGTCGTAAAAAGGATTTTGCCGCAACGAGTCAGTGAGGCAAGTGGGGCGGATGGAAAGTGCCCGCCTACGGGTAACTTCGTTTACGAGTCGAGTTCTAATTCAATTTCCATAGCGGAGGCGAGTTGTATTACTGTTTACTCTATATAATTGCCCACTCAAAGGCTTTGATAGGTCGAAAATCGATAAGCCTCTCAAATGGAAGCTGCCCCAGTGTGTTGAGGGTGGCCCGGTGGAGGAGCAGGTCCACCGCAAGGCGGCACTCAGCCGCACGCAGCGAAAACTGCGTCCATGTTAATTATGAAATATGTGTGAGAACTGTGGGCACCTGCGGCGACGCTGTTAACGGCTTTAAATGTTAATTAAATAAACGGCTTGCCATATAAATTACGTAGCGAATTCACCATCTGCCAAACAAATCGTCCGGCAATTATCGTTGTAGAGCATTTGCCATTTAATTGCGGATTTCGGCACCGCTGGGACGTTGGAACATAAATAAATGAAGCGGACACCAGCGGTGAGAGTTATAAAAACCGCTTTGCCAATGGCTCGCCAAATGGGTCTCCAAGGTATTTAAGGCCAAGTGCATGCGGCTACAGGGCCTGCAATCGCCCTCCCACTCACCGCTTCCTTCTATTGCGCTCTCTTGGCCAGCAGACTTTTGCTTCTTGGCCGGGCTACGCCCAACGCACCTAAAAGCAAAAAAGTCTTGCCTACTTTTGTGCGCCGTGTCAAGTGTGTGTGAATGACACATATATTTATGCCACTCGCTGTCAGTGGGTGCCCGTCCGAGTGCCTGGGTGTGTGTTTGTAGTTGTTTATGTGCCCCCCACACACATGCACACCTACATCAATGTATGTATGAAAGTTCACGCTCGGCTTGTACACACACACACAAAACCCCAACTGATGGCGATTGTGTGGCCCCTTTGAGGGAGACGTCGTGTAGGTACAAGGCTATTACCATATTTCATGCCTTACATGAGCCTATTTCACTTGTCAGAACCCATTTTCGATGTGAGTCGCGTTCGTCCCGGGCTCGCAAATTGCAGGCGAAATCAGTAAAAGTTTATGCCACACCAACACAGGCACATCGGCCACCCTTTGTGCGTGTTTGTGTGGGTGCGCTGGGAGTTGAATGTCTTGCTTAGATATGCAAAGATGCCGCGCTGAATGTCTAAATGACTCAGTGAGCGACATGCATACATTTGCACGTCAACTGATATCTCAATATAGTTGGGGGTCCTTTTATCTCGGCAGGATATGGCTGAATGGGATTCCTCCACCCCCACTAGACCATTCCAAAGTCCATTGTTTAGATACCCTGACTTTAAATTTAAATTCGCTTACCAACTTCAATTGAATACTGAAAGCAGAGAGAATCCTTTAAGGGATCAAACTCGCTTCGGTTTGACGGCTAACCTGTTTCAATTAATAGATTTATATATCAGCAAATTGGATCTGCAGGAAACAGAAATTTTTGACGGCTCATTTGAGTGCTGACTTGGAACTTGGAAAAGTGGATCAAGGCGATTTGAGAGGCCGAAAAACAATCCAACAAGCCAACGACGGCGGCCGGGCAACAAAATTTCAAACTCAAACAGTGCAAAAACTTTAACTTATGCTCAATGGCGGGGCGGACAGACCTCCGCCGGACAGGCGGACGCCTCGAACCCTTCCTTTATTGCCGGAGGAGTTGGAGGGGGCGGTGAGCCCCAAACTTTGCCTCATTTCGTTGGCATTTTCCGCTGCCTTCGCTTTTCAGGGCAATTTACAGAATTTCTTGTTGTTGATTTTCGTATTTTTCTTGTTTCTCTTCTTTGTGGTGGTTCGGTTTTTATGATCGGATCGTTGGGGCCGCTTCCTGCGTGGGGTTCGTTGGCGTTGACAAATATTCGCATTGGGCCTTCGACTTTGGGAATGCGGTCAGTGAAACGGTAACGAGCGGTCCGCAACAACAACAACATCAACGGCAACGGCTACACATTTAGCCTTTCAAATGGAGTGCGACCGATTCGGCCGGGCCAACAATTTCTTGCTCCAACTTTTTGGCAATAAATTTTTAGGTTCGCTACACACACACATAGAAGTTGGGAAACTTTTTGGTTTACTAGAATTTGTGAAAAGGGTTTTGCCCACGGAGAGATTCCCCCTCAAATCCGCCCTCGTGAAATTTCAGGTTCCCACAACTTTAATTGGCTCAGCAGACACTTTTCGATTGTTTTTATGGCTTCTGACGAGTCGCATTTGTTTGTCGGGCCCTGGCCAAAATAGGAGCCCCTACTGTCAGTTCTATTTTCGTGGCTTATGGCCACATTAACAACAATTCGAAGACATCAAGCTTGACGTTCCTTTTGGCGCTTCGGTTTCGGCAACGGCTTCGATTTCAGTTTGAACTTCGGGCGGCTCCGTCTTCTTGGATGGACGGGACGGGCTGGTTGGTTGGGCGGTAGTTGCCGTTGCCAGTTCGTGTCACTTAACGGTAAATTCAAATTACCATTTAATTTATCGCTGTCACCGTTATGGCTGTCGCCTGTCATGCTATCGTCGACGGCATCCGTCTGTCGCCTGCGGTCCGCCGCGCCGGCTTAAATTTATTGAGGAAATTCATTTGTATTTTGTTGGCTGGCAAAGCCTTGCGCTGAATTAAAACCGAAAAGGACATGCGGCGACACGAAATGTTGCCAATTTCTCAGGTGGGCCAGCGTTGATAAGGGTTCGTCCGGAATCCGTCCTCACTGATCCCCCCGGGGGCTTTAATTCACCTGAAAAATCACACAAGTCGAAAAATCTCAAATATTTGAAGGACGCCGAAAAGCGCGGACGGCTCCGTTGAATTTACACGGAAATTAAACGCGTAAAATTCCGGCGCTACGTGACATCGCTGTCGAGTCGTAAGTCACCGTGACTCACGCACGCCCTTTGCACTACACCAGTCCCTGTCACGTAATCTGCCAATCTGCTGGCCGCTTCTCGCCCTTCCGTTCGTCGCCTTGCCGAATTTCAACCCCAAAGTCGGACGCCGGACGGATTTAAGAGGCATCTGAGGCCTGCCAGCCAAAGTTTTTCATTAAAGCAACAAATTCTCATTTTAATTAGACCCAAACGAGGCTAAGTACAGTCACCAGCACCCGCACCGGCACTTGCTGGCCGACTGCCCGTCGCCCCCGAGGCGTCTGCGCTGACACTTTTTCGTCCTTTGCGAAGAGACACACCAAGGGGGGAGGGCTTGTCAAGTACCCCGCCCCTCGCCCGCTCCATTCCCCTTTCGACCATAAAAACGTGCGAAAGCCACACCTCGCGCGGCCACCTGACCACGCCAAGCATATCACCCGCTGAATTCGGAATTTTTTGCAGTTTATGCAGGGAAAACCAACAGCATCAGAGCCTCTGCGCCGGAGGTGAGAATGTTGGAATTTGTTACATTTTCATGGGGCACGGGCTGTGCTGCGTTTGGATTGCAGGCCAATACGCGCTTTGGTAGTCGCGCTGGCAAACTTGTTAAACAACCACAAAAGCCAGCAGCTTTGGCCAAATCATTCAGCTTCGGCAGTGCAGGCTTTCAGTTTGATTGCGTGCGATCCGCCCGCTCTGGCCCGCCCACTTTAAACATTGAGCCTGAAATTCATTTCACAAATGGAAAATGTTACCAGGGTCGTCAAATCGACCCACTCGACCCCCTGCAGAATTACAAGCGCTGCAGTTCGCACAGTCGGGCTATCAATAAATGCAGTTTAAGTTCGATGGCAAGTGGATTCAAAATACAAACAGGCGATTTTCCAGCCGACTGCATATCACTTTAAAGGAGACCGCCCGCCGGCCCCAAAACAGCGAGAAATGAAAAGTGACTGACTGTCTGGCTGAGTGGCCAGGGGATCCGTGACTGCCGCATAAATTTAAGGCCACCGACGCGGACGCAACCGTTGACGAAGGTGAAGGTGAAGGCGCTGACGGCCTCGCCAGTTCCACTGCCACTGGACAGCAGGAGGCGCCGCGACGTTGAAAATAAACACCGCGGCAGTTAAAAGCGGGGGAGGCGACGGTTAATGCACATCAAGAGGAAAGGAACGGCGCTCGGTTAAGTGGTGGGGTTGGCTGGACTTTTCCGGCGAGCGTTTTGCTTTGTTTACAACCGGAGTGCTGGCCGTGGCCGTCAGGGGGGCGCGTCGGGGTGCAAAATAAACGCGGCACTTAGTCAGGTGATTTAATCAGGCGATCATGACGCCTTGGCCATTCAGCCAACTCAACTTGATTTATGCGCTTGTTATCCCCGAACGAGAAAAAAGGCTAAGCGGAGAGTTTTAATTTATACGAGCACATAAAAAGGAAGTACCCTTGAAAAAATAGCTTAAGCTCTCAACTTCTAAATGAATCTTTAGCGGACTTTACTTGCGTTTAGACAGGCCAGGCCTTATATGGCCACGAAATCGAAGCCCGCCAGCTGCACCTCAATTCGCTCCAATTAGCCCCGCTCGATTTTCCGAAACTTTGTCCAAATTTGGCTTCTACAAATAGAACATTTCGGTTATCTTTTAAAACCGGCATAACTGAATTGTGAATGCTCTTTTCAAGTCGAAATCCATTTCTTTTGGGGACTTGGCGACAAATTGAAGACGACTTCCAGCCACCAAATTTGCTGTTTGATCTTTGAAATTTGTTGTATAGTTTTCTCTTATTTAAAACTATGAATCGCTAAAAGAGTATAAGATTTTTATTATGCGCTGACAATTTGGGAGAATTTTTTGCTTGGTTGCGTTCGCAGTCGTCGCTCATCATCGACACCGAGCATCCCAGCCAATCAATGTCCCCCGCTGCGATGATTGACAGGGCGACTTTCAAGAGGCGGCTTCGGATTTGCATGCAGTTGCGCCCACCGGGCAGTCGACCATTGAAAATGTCACAAAATTTTCAAATGCAGGAGACCAAAACGATGGCAGTGCGAAGCGCATTGACGACCAAACTCAGTCGCCCAGAAATGCACAGTTTCTCTCTAATTAAATGACAACAAAATTGCATGTATGCCGGATTTGATAGACAGACGAAGGTGGGCCGCGCGGCCATCAATTGGCGGGGGGTGGGCCAAAGCTTTGGCCTTGCCAAAAACCAAATTGCGAATACGATCATTTTTGTTTAATATTTTTCAGCAACAATTTCATATTTATCTTTTGGCTGCCACTGCTGTTGCCGATGCGATGCGGTTGGCGGGCGAGCGGGCAATTGGCCGGGAACCGCTTGTGGGGCAGTTGACAGTGCAATAAATTTTTTGTTGCGGGTTAATTTTAGCGAAAATCTTTAAATACATTTTGGTAATCATTCCGCCACTCGAGGCAAGCATTTGCTTCCACCGCCGACCTCTGGTTTATTTATCGATTTTGCCTTTCGGCAAATTCGCTTAGCCGGCCAGCATTTTGGTGGCACATGTGACTGTTGATTTTTTGAGTGGCAAGCGGGGCATCACAATTTATGATAGGGCAGTTGGCTGGCCATAGATTTGCCACGCCCTCAATCATCGCGGCCTGTGTGATTTGAAAATTGCAATTAAATTTCCCGTTGCTTTCCTTTCATCGAAAAATTCGATTATCGTTGGCGGGGGAGAATTTGGCTTTATGTTGTTAATTGCATTTCATTGGTGGCTCTCGGTGTATTGCTGGTGTTTTTGTTGCTTTGGAACAGCTGTCAGATGCAATTTCCCCCGGGTGGAAAGCTCCCCTCGAAACCGCGATTTGTTGTGCCTTTCGAGGTGGAAACTTGTCGGCGATTATGAGAATTTTTTATGGGCAAATGGAAATGATTTTATTGGATATTCTGGTATTCCAATAATTTGTTTATTTTTTGTGGCAATTTTAGCTTCAAATTTTGCCATCCAATTCAATTAAATGCAATTGCTGGGTTCTTCCGGCTGTCAAATGAAAGTCAAATTCATTAGACGCTTCACTGCCCTTTAAAACCATTAAAATATCCAATTTTCTCTCAATATTTACACAAAAACGTCCATGTATATATTTTTTGTAAATTAAAATTCCCAAGTTCGCTCTGATGGCTTCCCCGTCGTTAATTCTCCTCCATTCGCCCATTTAACACATCAGTAAATGAAGCTAATGAAGTGGTGGCCAGGGAACTTTTCTGCTCTTTTAATTGCCGCAAATGCAAATCACCTAATTGCACAATCAACCGATTCCCGCTACCGCCCTCCCGCCCATCAAGGCCACGACCATCGACCGCCATTACCGGCTCCGGGCGCCAAATGATACAAGTCAAACTTTAATTTGATTACAGTGACAGCTGTCAGCTGTGGGTTGGTTGGGGTCGGTTGCTCTCTTCCCCTCAGACGACGACGTCTGTGGGTTGTCCTGCTTTATGTTTGTGCTGCGGTGAAGCGGGGCAGCCCGAGAGATGTGCCAACAAGCATGGCAACCGCAGGACCGGGCACAAGCCAAACGGGGGGAGTGTGCCAAGCCTTTCAGACTGCACGCGAGCCACAAATAAGCAAGCACTAGAGGGAGCAACCACCAATTGACATATTGACAGATTGCTGAACACTCTGAATTCCCAGAAGATCCTTCAATAAACATTTCAAGCCGCAGTTGCTTGCGGAAGCTACTTGAGGAACCATTTCCATAAATATATATTTTATAGATTAAAATTCTGGGTAATTTTCGGAATCTTTTGGAAAAATTAATATCTCTTAGATATGATCAAGAAATTAACTGTCCTCAAAAAACATCGTGGTCGTTTTTTTTTAACTATAATAGAAAAGGATGAAATTGGAGACTTTTTAACGATTTGAGAGAAGGAATATGTTTTTCTTGGATAGGCATAAAAATGCCGCCGGAATTAACCAAAAGAAAGATTAAATTAGTAACGAACTACAGGAGAGATTCTATTCTTTAAAACTATCCCCTATCAGCAGAATATTCTATGAATACCCATAAGATAAATGGGATTTGAATTTTTTCAAATGTCACAGTTGAATTTCTCCACTGACAGTTAATGGAAATGGAAAATCAATTGGTTGTTATCGTAAAGAAATAAATAATTATGGCCAACGATATGAAAACAGTTTGCTCAAAAAATATACTATGCTCGTATAAATGACTTAACTATTCCATACATCATAAATTCTGTGATATTTATGTTATCTTTATTTCTTGAACGAGCTGTGGTAAAGTTTATCGATTTGCATATAAAACTGTGTGATTCATTTAACGATGCCGGGCGTCGGCTAATGGAACTGGTTGGGGGGCACTCTGATGGCTCGAAACGATCTTCAGTTAATTTGTTTACTTTATGCCCGACTTCCTCTTCAAGATAAAACATCAATTCGCTAGCAACAGCGATTAGAAATGTCGGCGTATTTGCATTTCCGGCTAGCGGGCCTCAGAGATTCCCAAAAGCTAGCAAACTCGATTGTTTGATAAACAGAAAGGGCAAGGGCAGCGTTTCGGGGGAGGAAAACATTTATTAGTTGATGTCACAATTTACATTCGCCAGCGGTTGGCTCAGGGTTTCCCCAGGTCTCATCGTGGGCAAGGCGATCTTCTTTCCCACCCTCTTAAAAATGGGCGTGTTGGCGATTCGTTTTGGTTATTTTTATTGGGAGAACCAGGGACAGACACACCGGGACGCGGGCTGGGGCAGTCTAAGTGTGATGACTGCAATTTTCACCTGCTGGCAAAATGAATTACAACAGCCGTTATACGAGTGCGGCAACAATAACATTATTAATCAGAATTTCATTGCACTTTGAATGCGCTACGTGCTTTGTATGCTAATAGCCGCCGTCACAGTCACTGCCACCGTCACTGGCGTTGTCGCAGTCGGCGCTGCCGTCGGCGTCACCGTGGCTAATGATGACCAGCAAAGCGCCGAGCGAGCGGGAGAGCGACGGCAAAGATTACGCTGCCAACAATTACACAGCGACAAAGAAGAGGAAGAGAACAAAACAAAACGCAACTCACAGTCAGCCAGCCAGTCGACGGCGGCGACCGAAAACGCCGACCCTTAACAGTCGACGAGGCATGTGGGAAAAACGGGCGGGCAAGCCAACGATCGGTGGGTTGGATGGGGGAGGGGAGCACTTATAAATCAGCGCTCAATGCCAGCGGGTAACGACGGATTTCTAATTAGAACCGGAGACATAAAAATGTTTGAAATGTTTAAATCACAACAAGTGCACCCGCCCGAGTGGTTTGGGGACAACAACAATAGATGGAGATGCCCCGCATGACGCCGAACGGTAAATGTTTGTGTGCCTCTGACGAGGCCGTCAAATTGATTGGTCCACTGACTGGCGGCGACGGCCACCACCCCCGATCGGCAGGCGACCGTCGTGTAATTGGCACGTGGGCACTGAAATGAGCGGCAAACTGACCCCCCACCCAGTCGGCGGGCCTATGGCACAGAAGGCGAGCTGAATGCGTCGTAATGGCGGCAATTTCAACGGGTCTGGGGCAGGCAAATGCCCCATTCACCATCAGTCAGCGTGAGTGCCGTGATTGCCAATTCGGATGGATTTTCTGGTGTGGTCCTGAATAACGGGACAGCCGCTGCTGCCGCCGCCCCCGGCTGCGTTCAAACTCAATTGAAATCAGTTGGCAGTTGGCAGTTGGCCTGCTGGGGTCAGTAAAGGGGGCTCAGGTCGGCTCAATCCTTCAATCAGCGCTCATATTGCCGGCAAATTTGTATTGACGGCACATTTCATTTGACAGCCCCCGGCCACTGCGTCCATGTGTGTGTGTGTGTGAGTGCGTGTGTTGCGAAAGGTATGACAAAGCCAAGTGCATCCGAGTATCAAGTGAGTGGGTCAATTGCCCTGACATCGACTAATTGAAAGCCAAGTGCAAAATGCCGTATCTTTTTCAAGAATGCGTTTAATTAAACGCGATGAAAAACGACCGAGTAGGCGGCCCCGTAGGGCGGCTCAATCACGTGAAAGTGGTCAGTCCAAAAGGAAATAGGTTCTCTTCGTCGCCGCCAATTCCCGCCCCTCAGCTTTGGCAGAGGACCATTAATTATTTTCGAAACGATCGACGCTGGCAAACAGACGACACAAAATCGGGCAAAAAGGCAAAGCACAAAGCACAAAAAGGGAAACAGAAACAAACAACAAAATGAAATAAAAACTATACAACCCGCGCCAAGTGGACAGCAGATGGCAAAACAAACAACAACAATACGACGACAACTCGAAGACTTTGGCGTTGATGTTGGGAAAACAAGGAAGCTGGCTGACGAGGGAGACAGCGAGGTTACTCCTCTCTTTGGAGGGGGATGGTTAGCTGAAGTGTAATTGCGATTGCTAACGAGCTTTCAAGGAGCAACAAGACTCAATTGTCGGTTATTTAAGTCAACGACCATGGAATTTATCGATAAAAAATCCTCCCTAGAAAAGCGATTTCTTCTATTGCCATATAAGTTCGCCCCACCAAGAGCAAATTAAAAGTTTATTTTGCTATGGAAGAACTCATTGAATGGCAACAGAATCTTCACTTTATTTTATTGTGGGCCTTGAGGAGAATCTCTGTTATCGCTGAGGGAATTTAACTGAGCTCAAACGTTTTTATCCGGGAACTTTAGAACTAAAGGTAGATGAGAATTCTACCTTTACATATTCCATGTCTTTTTCCTATCCCAACAAAGATTCTTTCGGTACTTTAGCCTGACAACACAGATAATAAAAAACTGAAATCAAATTAAAGGCCACTCCAAAATAGGCAAAATATATCGAGAAAATGGCTTCCTATCTTCGTTTAGATGAACGCAGCGTTGCCAACGGATCCGTCATGCCCCATGGCAAGTGGACGACGACCGAAATATAATTTGGTTAATTAAGCAAACAACAAAAACAACACGAATTTTCAGCAATAGCCAAGTGGAAGGAAGCTTTGCGGTCGTTGTTGTTTTTCTTGTTGACGTTGTTGTTTTTCTTGTCTGGGGGCCATGAACTTGGGAGCGCAGTGGAAAATAGCGAATAATTTGAGAAGCGGCGAAAACAATTAAATAAAATAAAAATACCAAAGCTTGCCATGTGCACTGTTGGTGTTATTTTTAGTGCAGTCACGTTAATGAGGCAACTGCGAAGATTCTAGTATTTTTCTTCTTTCCCTCTTTGAGCTTTGGTGGCGCAACGGCGCCAATGCCCCGGCCTCACCGGGAGCGTGGTTTTTTCGGCGTCCCTCATCGCACGCACACCCAAAGTTAAAAGAGTAAAAGTTTTCAAGTTGATGAAATGAACGGAACTGCAGCTGCACCGCCGAGTCGAGCTGAGCGGATGGCAACGGCAAACAGCAGCCCGCCCGGCGGACCCACTTGGCATGCCAACTAGAAAGATGAAAAAAACGCAGCGACTACAGCGAAATTATAAGTAGGTAGCCGTAATATTTGCACAGAATGCACGCGTGTGTGTGTATGTGTGGGTAGTGTGCGGTTCTATGAATTTAAATTACTGTACGTGCCCGTGAGTGGGGACGGCCGACCGCCCGCCCCACCCCAGCGGTCGCATTTGGCAGCGCGCCTGTAGCCGCAGTCACAACCGCAGTCGACCGCTGTACGTGGCCGTGTGTATGTGTGTGTGTATGGTGGGAAACCTATAAATAGTGCAAGTTGTAATTCAAGCTCAAGAGGCTTATGCGTAGTTATAATAAGCGACTAAAATCAAGCCAGCGTCGCTCACGCAACGCCTCCTCCATCGCCCTTGGGGGTCTTGCGGAAGCTCAGAGTCAGGTTGTCAATGGGAGCAGGGAAGTTGTTTCTGGCGCCATCATCCGATGCTAAGACTTAAGAAGCTTAATAGAAACAATCCCGAATCACTAAATGAATTAGTTTTGCCGTCTTTCACGTCAGATTTGGTTCGGGAATATCATATATATATGGGATAGGGTAAATATGACATCATTGTGATTTATTTCAAGCTTCGGTCGGTCTGTGTGAATGCCCCCTAATCTTGTGCTTCGTGTCGGCATCGGCAGCAGCTCTTGATCTCATCTCCATTTAATGGCATTTTAATTGAGCCGCTTTCATTGCGAGACGCGTCTACGTCGATGGGTCGAACAGTCATAGCTCATCGGCTGATTGATTGGCAGAATTGTCTAATTAAAATACAATGCAGCAATTGAATCTTCAGGCAGTCCAGTCTCGCCATATCAGAGGTCAAATGCCATCTGATATCTGTTGAATTCTATGAAATCCAGCAATTCCACTTAACTACTTCGGTGATTTGAGGTTTAATTGAGGAAACTGAAATCATTCCATTGGTCTTTAAAGTTATCAGAAAACCCTTTCAAATACCGGAGGCCTTTCAGCCCTTCCAATTATTAATGCAATTCTGAAACCCATTCAAAGCCCCATTCATTCATTTGAGATCGACAAGCTCCTCGAAATTCTATAAGTTCAAGTCTTTAATGTTTCTTGCCGGGTGATGCCCCGACTTCGTTGCCAGAAACAGAAGCTTAAGCGGATTTGCGCTGGACGCTTGAAGCTTCATTGAAAGACAGCCAACAAACGAGCAGCCTTGGTTGACCCCAGCGCGTTCGGGTCGTATGATTAATTCAATTGAGTTGAACAAAAAGCTGCAAATGACCGGCGAGAGAGAGGGAAATACGAGAGCGGGCGAGCGATAAGGAAAGCAATCGAGAGTAATTTATTTATTATTATAATAAACTTATTGACAAGCGAGTCGAATTTATGGCCAGCGCATTAAAATTCCCCGCTTAAAATGCTCAGATTTCAATTTGCGCTGTTTTTTCGGCCAGCGCTGATTTTTTGGGGATAAGCTCTACAAATGAGTCAATTCACTGGTTAATTAAAATAAAATTAATTGATGAAAATTCCATCACGCCTTAATTGCATTGCAAACAGTAGCCACCGCAGCCGCCACTGCTTCCAGCCGTTGAGAGCTGAAATTACGCATACGACAAGCGGGCCGGCCCGCCTTTCAATTCAATTGAAGGCAAGAAAAGGCCACGCCAAGCGACCCGGCTCCACAAAATATGTCAATTGATATAAAAATTATTAAATTTAATGGCCCCGAGTGTGACAAACTGGCCATCGCCGGACTGCCAGTCAATTAAACGGACGTGTACTACACGCTGTCCGGCCATAAAACGCACTAGTCGCGTTGTGCCACTAAAAGGACCTCTCCGCAGCTGCCCCAACCATAAAACCCTCGCCGAAGAAACTGCGCCCAGCCCGACAACCTTTGCAGTTGCCTGCTGGCCGCCCCTCACTCGAAATTCTAATCAACTATTAATAGGCCCATAGAATAGATAATTGGCCATTAGACTCGTATGTTGTGTTCGGGAACGGCATACAAATTTCTCGCTGTGTGCAAGACGACAATAAATTTGTTTTCGGGCTGCCTGGAAGTGCTCGTTTATGAAATGCAAATTACACTCGGTCTGAGTTGGTTTCTTTGTTGTCTTTTTTCATATTTCGAATGAGACGCATAGAGAGAGCGGGAAGGGTGTTTAGTTTTTGGATAACAACGATTTGTCTCAGGCAATTGATGGTGAGCTGAATGAACGACCGACTGAGGGATCCGATCGACTGGATGAATGAATGAATTGCCTTGCCGGCTGCTGACCATTTGGCCATATGAATTGCAATTAATTTAATTGAGTGGCCAACGGGAATGTGTTTTCAATTGAAATGAGACAGCTGAGCCCGCAGAAGTGGCATCATCGTTGCCACCAACTTGGATCAGAGTTGAAGGTTGAATTTCTGGAAAATTGCTCCGAAATGTAAATCGAATCGAATCAAAGTGAGCTTGAGGGGGTTTGGGATGGCCTCAATGAAAAAGTCAATTAAAAATTTCCAGTGCCATGTCAATTACAAAATTGTTTCATCCACCCCACGGACCCTTCCTTGGATTGCAGAAGTTGCTGTGTTGATTTTACTGCAATTTGGCGGGGCATCACTAGCGATGGCGCTGCCATTGGCAAGTTCATAAATAAAATATTTTATATACAAAACATGAAACCCAAAGCCGAAAGCTAGTTGAATGCAAGACGCTCGGAAGCGGCGGCATCAATGACAGCATCGCCCAGCGGCGCGTCCTACCGTCGGTCTCGATGGCGCCTCCGCCTGTTGAGGTTGCACGGCAAACTAATTAAAAGTTGAGCGATTTTCTTCAGTTGCCGACCCACCGACCCTCTTTCATTAAAGTTTTTTAATTCATTTGCATTCGCGGCGCGGCCTGCCTGGCCCTGCCCGGCTCTCTCCTGCTCCTGCTTCTGATTTCTGACTCAGTATCCCTTGTGTGCCATTCAAGCGATTTGTGGGCATTTCCTTTCTCAATTCAATACTCTTCTTGGCGGGGAAACTTCCAAATTCACTTAAAAGATGATCGGTCTTTCTGATAGTCCTTTGACTTTCTTTGTAAGTTCCTTCGCCGAGGTCGCTGTTTATGCCAAAAATCGATGGCTTGCGAGCCGAAAGATTCAAGTTTCAAAAGAAAAAGTTAAAATTTGATTTTCGGTGGGGAAATTCTTTCTATTTGGGCGTGGCTAATATATTACTTCCTTAGTTCTGATCTCAGTCTGTACGGCGGCTTTTCTTTTTCTCTGTTTAGAATCTACTTCGATAAAGTTCCTTTTATTACTGCCAGCTACGCAACTTAAGCTTCATATCTTCATATACTGAAATATCTACGACGAAGTTGTTTTGTTATTTTTCAGCGACAGGACCCAAATATTAATGATTTGGCTTACAAGAAAGAGCAATTAGTTCTCGTTATGCCAAATCTTGGCTCAGTTATTGCACGGGAAGGACCGCCTGGGCCCGCGGTTTATTTTTATTTTCATTAGCATAATTTCACAGCTCCTTGGCCGGGGAGTTTGCCGGTTGGGGGATCAGGACCGGAGAAAGTTTTTAATTTAAATGCTTCACTGGGGGCCAGAACATTTGCAGATTTGTGTAAATTATGAAATAAAGCTTGGCCTTCACTGGACCAAGCCACGGGCTCGGACACAGCCGACCGACCGACCCCGTTTTTTGCTTGCGGGGCTGCCTGGCCCATTGACTGGCTGTGTTTTTTTTGTGCTCTGGGGATTTCATTGTTACCTGGCTGGGGTTTAATTAACTGGCCGACAGGACAACGGATTGGTTGACTGACTGGCTGACAGGTGGACTGGCAGGTGGTCCTTGGAAGCTCAAATTACCCGACCGAATTGAAAATTTATCACGCATACGCACTGTGGGCGGGCGCTTTTGCCTGGCTGCGCTCTTCTTGTGAACTGCCCACAGAGAAAACGAAAAAAGGGAAATGTGAAACCCATTGGAGAAAATTTCACTTTGCGACTTTTGTCTGCGAATTTCCAAATCCTTTGGTTTTGCATTATCAACTTGGCCTTTAAGCCCACGGCCTTATTGTCAGAGCCCAGCCCGTTCTCCTTGAATTCAAGATTTTTTGGGGTCCTCTTTGATTGCCTGTGGCCTGACGAAAGAAGATACAAAAATTCGATGCCGGACCCTGAGCCTGGGCGGATTGCTTGGACGCCTGCTAAGCGCATTTTGTTCAGGTGTTGAGCTCCTTGTTGTTGTTATTTTACTCAGTCCGCATTGGGCCCGCCAGCGGCTGTTGAGTGCCCAATTTCGAGCTTGGGAAACTCTGATTTGCATACTTTTTCCAACTGCTTTGCATACGATTCTCCTTTTTCGAGAAGGACGCAAGCGGCTGTGCTCTGAGGGTCCTTGTGTGCACTTTCACTGCCCGAAAGGGTCGAGCACACTCCGAGCATCTTCAAGTGCCGGGCCGCATTAGCGCTGACTTACATGTCCATTAATTGGATGACCTCGAGGTTCGACCGACAAACGCCCTCACCCCGCCCACCCGTCGGCCTGTCTGGGCCTGTCAATATGGCAGCTTACGACGCGGCTCGCCAATCCGATTGCCACTCCACATGCGTCAAAGTTAACGCTTCATTGGGCTTTAAAAATGTGATTCAAAGGCGCACGGTGACCGACGGCCGATGCCCGGCCGACCATCTGCCCGTGTCCGTCTCGTGGTTGGTTTTGTTTACAGCCGTCGCCTCTGTCTGGTCGGCTCAATGGTTTTTAGATGCTTTGGGGAGGCGATGGGGAGGGAGATTTGCCAGCAGACGATTTGGCTTTGCGGTAACCCGGCGAAATCTGACCGGGCACAGACGGATTTTTATTTTTAAGCTGCCCCCGACCATCGCTCCCGCCGAACCCGCCTTGTGGTTTTGTCTATTACGTAATTGAAGTGGTTATGCGGCCGGGTCGGGGATGAGGGCCTGTCGAAAACAATAAGACTAAATATCGCACCCGCAGCGCCGGCGGTGGCGGTGGCGCCTCCCGGCCGGCAGGCAAATGCCGGAGTTCTGATTTCGATCCCCCTGCTGGCCGCTGTCCGGCTGTCCGGACACTTTGAACATGTTGACAGGCAATTAAAAGTGCTGGACAATCGAATCGGAGACTGCGCCTGCTTAACAGCATAGCCTGTTTGGCCGAAAAGTGTCGCCGACCAGGCCAATAAATCAGAGCGCCACTGACAAGGACAAGAGAGCAGTGGAAGGGGCGAAAGCTCGCAGCACGCAGGCTGCCCCAGGCCGGAATGGAAATTAAAATACAAAAAAGTAGGATGGTCCAACGTCCTTACAAATTCAATTAGATTTTCTTTTGCCTTGGCCCGGACCTACTGCCCAACTGTCCATCTGTGCGGCTGCGCTTCTTTCGGTGTGCGCTTTGCGTTCTCCGCTTATCGCTTGCAGCTCTTCTAATCAAACGGTACACCGGCCACCGGACCCACCGAATGGTCGTTTCATGCCACGCCGAGGTCCTGGCTGCCTGGCTGCCGGTGTGGGTTGTTTTTGTTGTAATTGTGCACAAGTTTGAATTTGCTTGAAAAAGGAGGGCGGGCGGCCGCATAACAAAAAGAGAAACCCGCTTCGGGCCATCAAATCAAGCGACTAAGAAGCGGTAAGAGGGCTGATGAGGCGCCGAGAAGGCAGTGATGCGAGGGTTGGCACGAGAACAGCAGCGAGCTTGATTGGAAGCTGATGGCCGGGGGGTCGATTTTCACGCTTCTTCGTTTGTCCAACGCCGCCTACTTTTATTGCGGGTTCTCGGCACCCCCGCCAAAAGCCGTTCTTTGTGACTCTTGTCGATAATTTTGTGCCTTTCTGAACACTCGATAGCGTTCTGGCTGTGACAGGCGCGGGCAGGGCCTCTGAATCTTTGGCAGGCGAAGCGAAGCGAACCGCAAATTACGTTTGAAATTCCCGCTTGATTAAAGTTGATTGAGCAAGCAAAATACCGACAATGGGACCCGCCCAGCCTTTGCCGTTTTCGAAGGGAACTCCGTCGCCCGTTGTTGCCGCCATCATCGGCGTCGTCTCCATGTCTGTCAGCCTGGCGTTGACTGCCGCCTCTGCCTGTGTGGGTGAGTTGCGGTTTACGTGCCGCTTAAGCCTGAATTTCCGATACTCGTCGCATCGTCACCGCTGCCCAGCCCCTCGCGGCACTCTCATAATTAATGAGCCCGCCCCGAAGCGCCGATGAGGAGCTCCCAACAAAGTTGGGGGTGGCCATCGCTTTGGGCGGACGCACGAACATTGCGTAATTCCATTTAAATTGCAATTTTTAATTAAATTCAAGCATAAACGAGTCGAATCTACACAAATTGCATTTTGCCAGGCCACCAGCTGAATGCGGGGCGGGAGGACAGAAAATCATTTCGGCTGCTGGTTAAAAATGTTTGTAAAATCGTTTAAATGAAAGTCAATTGCATTAATTAGCATTTGGCAGCTTCGGTATATTTCTGATGGCTGCCACGCCCCCGCCTTTTCAATCAGTCAAGCTCCGCAAAATATTGAAAAACCAACAAGTAAATTCATTTCGGAAATTTGTGATTGCAGCGAAGGGAGTCCTTCAAATTTTAATGGAAATTGAAATAAGAAATTTCAACTTTACTAATAAAAACCACAGAGACCCCAACGCAAACTTTTATGGGAAAAATATATAATTATGGAAAAAGCCATTGCCAAATTTTATATCTCAAGAGCAAGAGCCGTCATTTCCTCTTTATTTTCTAGTCGATAAACAAAGACACAGCGACCAATAAATCATACAATTGGAATCGTTTGTTAGCAAACAAATTGGCAGATTTTAAAATATTTTGAGAACCCGAAAAATACAAATCGATTAGCTGTGCAGAAAGCGGCTGAGTCTGCTGATCAGGACAGAAGGCCAAGCAAGAAAGTGGGACGATTTCCACTCTAATCGGCAGGGTCTGTTGAGGATGGCAGTCCACGGGATGTGCAAGACGTTTCGACAGTTGCAATTAGCAAATGAACAATTAGAAAATATAAAAAGGCAGAAATACAGGCGGACAGAAAGCGGCTAATTTATTCCTTTAAGAACGGAGATTATGGAGCATACGAAAAGGGATTTCATATGAAACCTTAACTTAGATTAAACGTTGAGAGGATACAGATAAACAGTTGGGAAGATAAAGACACCAGACTCTCTAATGGGAATTCAAATACCTTAAAACCTTGACAAGCCAACAGCATTCAAAGTGTCCCAAACTGCGATTATAGACAAACAAGCAGACGGGGAAATAAACACAATCGACAGCCGTTGGAAGCTAACTTTGTATTGAACTTTAAGCGGTTATCAAATGTGGGCTCCTCTTGCTTTTGATGGGTTTTTTTTGGGGACTTTTTGGCCACCTCAGGCTGAGCGAAGAGCGTGCAAGTTTCGAACACCCTGAAACTGGCAGCCACCGTAATCCGACTAAGAGAACTTCAGTTTTCTTTTCTGCATTCCCTGGCTTTTCTGTTCTTTTGTTTCCACCCTGACAATCACAGACCGAATTTTTCTTCCACATCAATTGTCTTGCCCTTCAACCGGTTCCTCGGCAAGCTGCCTTTCGAGATTTCTTTGATTCATGGGTTGAGTAGGGCCGAAGGAAAATGGAAAAGAAACTTTAATCCACGACTTACCAATTTAACTTTAACTGAACATCAGCAGCGCAGATGGCGATGAAGGCGACAATGACGACGACGACGACGACCCGCGGCCAAAGGAATCGCCAGCCCCGAAACGGGCTCGTTGACTTGGTCACATCGAAGACGAGTCAACGACTGGCAAATCAGTTGAGTGAGCAAATATTTCCCCAGCCCTGGGCATCCATAGAAAAAAATTCCATTAATGGAAGCCACCGCCAGTGCCGCGCCGGCCACCCCCCGACCACCAGTCCGTGAAATGCTTTTCGCTGAACGACAGCGAGAAAAGAATCTCCAAAATTTGCATTTTAAATCTTAAGAAGTCGGCGGCGATGCTCAGACCCCTCCACCCCCACCACACGAACTGCCATCAGCCATCCAGCAACTTAATGGCATCGATGCGGGAGCGAAATGCAAATCGAATAAATAGAAAATAAATAGCAGGCAGGGTAAACAGAATCACTCTGAAGACAGCGAGCCTGGCCCGCGCACAAGGACCTTTAAGGGAATGCAAAGCGGCGGAGGGCGTCGTGTGTGAGCGGACAGACGGACAGTCGGTGAGACGGTTAGAGGGACGGCTGGTCGGTTCGTCAAGTGCGCCCCAAGGGCAGGAATGCTGACTGAGCTCGCGTCGAGCGGCGTGCTGTGCAGCTCAAATCGTTACGAGGCGAGATTGAACTAGCCGAGGGGGTGGGGCCAACTAAGCCGTGGGATGGAATGGGGGGCGGGACGAGGCGATGAGCGCTTCCGCCTGTGAAACTGAGGCAACTTTGATTGCACTGCCGCTGGCTGGGCCGCGGCTTGGCGCGTCTGAGGCCACGCGTCGTCAGCGGCGGGGCGAACTTGAGTGGGCGGCGGTGGCCAGCATCTTGAGTGTTTACCGCGGTGGCGGCCTGCATTTATTTTCTTTGTTTTATGATTTTTTGTGCTCTTTCGACGACGCACTCATTTCAATTTCAATTTCGTTTTCAATTTCCATTTCAACTTAAATTTGGTTGGCGTTTTTTTCCTTTATTTTGTATTTTTCTGGGCAATTCACAATTTGTATTTGGATTTGTTGTGCTTTTTTATTCTCGCATTTTCGAAATTCTTGAATGGAACGTGCGGATTCGCGGTGGCGTCAGAATTCGCGCGCGACACACACAAACACACACGCGCACGAATGCCGAGAAACCGTTACAAATTAAAATGGAACAATGACATCGACGGCAACGAAAATAAAAGCGAAAACGCAGACCCACAAACTGTCGCGGCGGAGACGGGGCATTCGCCTAGCTCGAGCATCTCTGAAGGTCCCTGGCGGCTCTGTCGGCTTGCATTTCCCGTTTCTATGGCTCATCACGGCCCGCGGACCGGAAGCGCGGCCGATGGCGATGCCAGTGCCACTGCCATTGCCAATGCCGCCCGCCGACGGTGTTCAACGCCGCGTATACGCAATACCAACGGAAAGCGCATCCGCCCTGACTGCCGTCTGCCCGGCCGTTTGTTCCCACGGCAGATTACCCGTTATTTACTGTTTACCGTTAAACCGTACGGGCCTACAATCGGCCAGGAATTCTCATTAATTCGCAATTGGGCGCTGTCACTTCGGATCCGCGGTCCACTCCACTTTCACTTCACACTATCACCCCGACACTTGCACCAAGTGTTTGTATGCGTGTGTGTGTGGGCAGATGGGTGAGATGGTGAGTGCTCGGCTCTTCTTTTTTTCTAGAGGTTTTTCTGGGCAACGCGCTCCGTCCGACGACGTGACAACGCAGCAGACCGTTAACACACGAATGAATTGCCGAAATTGTGTGAGCGCCGTGCCAAGCACACATAACGGAACCAACAGAAGTCAACGAGTCGGCCGAGGCGACCGAGTCAACCGAGCCCGCTCAGAATGCACTATGCTGTTGGGTTGAAAAGCTGACGCTGCCGCCGACGCTGCTGCTGCCGCTGCTGCTGCCAATCGCAGTGAATAGCGGATAAGAACTGAATTCAGCGAGACACACGAACTCAAAGCGCGCGCACACACACGCGTAAGCGAGTAGACTCAGGCCGACCCACCCCCTAAACC
>JBAMCP010000034.1:0-139059 GCA_037075105.1 Lissocephala sabroskyi
GAGCGCGACTTTGAAATGCACGTCACGGGCGGGCGCCGCACGGCTGCCCGGGCACGGCAAGTGCAATTTTTAGCCGTGCAAAGTGAGAAAAAGAGAATAAATTGCAATAAAAGTTGAAATATCGAAAAATAAACTGTAAAATAAAAATTGGCGTATCGCAAAACGAACCAAAAGCGAATACGGAAAAAGTGAATTCCAAACTGCGCATTCAAAAATCCACGGCGAACGCATTTCTTTTTTTTTTGTATTTTTCCTTTCCGCCTGACGATGATGACCTACGACAAAGGAAATGAAGTCATACCAACACACGGGCAAGCCGCACTCACACACACACGCGCACACGCACACAGACGGGCCGCTGCGCCTGCACTTGCGACGCCACACAAAAAGCTGTGGCGTCGGCAGCGCTGCCGGCGTCGCTCGACTGCACTGCGCATGCACATGCACGCACACCAGTGCCGGGCGGCTCGTCTGTGTGTGCAGCTGTGGTGGTGCGCTTTGTTCGCCGTTCGCCGAAAAAGTCAAAAGCGGAAAGGAAAAATTGAATTGGAAAGTCGAATTAAAATCCCAGAACAACGCAAAGAAAAGAACTTAAAGAGGAGAAAAAGAAAATTCTCCCCCTCCTTCGGCTGCCATTCTCCTCCGGCTTGAAGTTTTTTTTGTGAATTTTTTCATTGACCTTCAAAAGCGGACACTAAATTTCCAAAAGAAAACTCAAAAATATTAAATAATTTCGTTAAAGAAAAATAAAAAAATGTAAAACTGCGCAAGCGTTGCATTTTCGGGAATAAAATCTTCAACAAAAAAAATCATATAAAAAATAAAAGCAAACGAAGAAAATGGGCACCTCAATCGGTTCGTCGTCCTGCTATGGGGAACAAGGACAACTGCTCGTGTCAAAGGACAATAGTTCAAGTGCAAAGAGGATGATGCACTCGCCGCCAAACAAGGACACCACGGACATACGGCGGCGCAGCGGCCACAGCGCCGACTTCAAAGCCTTTGCGTGGTGAGTTTCCTTCCCCTCCCCTCATGCGATATTACGTATACGAAGTGTGGTCAGAAATCGGACACCCCCCAGTGGCCATATTGCGCCCTTGAATTCACATTCACACACTGGCTGGACTCGCACTGCGTTTAATGCACATTGTCGTTATCCTGTCCCTAAGTTCGCCGAGTTTTATCCTTTTTGGCTTGGCACTTTTCACACTTCAGTTGACTGGCGCCCAGCTGGTGGTCTCTCTCCCCACGAGTGTCCTTGTCAAGTGAACTCGAACTCTGCAAACTTTGACATTGATTTTATGATTTCTATCGTCCTCTCTTTCCCTCCCGCGGCACCCTGTGTGTGTGTGTTGCTTCCGCTCGGCGCTGCTTTCCAGCTGTCAACGCCACTCGCCATTTGCTTATGTCATGCAATTTTGCCTTGGCAATGCCGCCGGCATTTCTCCTCCAGCACAAAGCGGTTTGTGTGGCAAGAAACACAGAGAAACTTTGAAAGGATCGCACATAAAAGTCTTAAGAATCTTTAAGGGATTATCAATTGAAGAGAAGAAAGCTTTCTTTCAAGGATCTGTGGCTAAAATCCCCAAAACTTAGAATCAAAACTAATTTGACTTCAAAATTTGCAAAAGTATTCGATTTTTTGGGATGGGAGCTTGTGAAGATCAGAAGATTATTTATATTGAATCGGATCGAAAGAATCCCTAATAAATAATATCGCTTGTTTTATAGTTTGTCCTGTCGATCTATAAACATTTGTGGAATCTATTTATTTATTCCTAAAGATGTTTTTTTTCGTAAGAAATATTTCTTCTATTTTTCATACTCAAGGAATAAATAAATCATATAGAAGAATTATAAAGATCCTTTCATTCTTTGGTAGATTTGTTTAACTCGTTGGAATCGTGAAGACAGATTGTAGGGACCGTCCTTAAAAATAAAAGACTAAATTTGGGAAAGCCTTGACAATGCCATAATTATTTTAGAATTTAGAATATATTTTCTACTGGGAATTCAAAATTGGCAAAGTTTCCCTTGGATCCTTCCAGTTCAAGTGCACAATTCCGGATCGCTCGCCGGATCGAGCAAATTCTTGGAATTTCAGCATCTACCCACTGAAATTTTACGACTTAACGCATCGTAGAAAATTTCTCGATAATCCCAAAATGCATCTAAGAACAAAAGAGCAGCGAATGAGTAATGGGGATTGCGAAATAAAATCTGTTAATAAATGAATTTGAAAACTGATGGAGCTGATAAAGTGCAAAGGCGTAAAACATTTCCAGCAAATTCAATTTAAAGTAAACTAAAAAAAACACTTGGGCAAAAGGCAACTGCACACAATGGCAAATGCGGACTTGGTGAGCTCAACTAAAAACTCACGAGCCTCAGTGCATCGACATCCATGAAATGCGAAATGTATCTCATGATGATGATGTTGATGCTGTGCGTGAATCTGTCCAACTGTCTGTGTATCTATTGAGTGCATTTTGCGCTTTAAAAGGAATTTTGTAGTTTATGCATTCAACTATAGCGTCGCGGGGAACCCCCCTTCTCACCATGTGTTCGGCGTTGGCTCTCTTTCTCTATGACTGTACAGTCGGGGAACACAAATGGCAGCCATGGCAACGACGATGTCGGAAACAGCAGCAGCGCCCGACAGCCAGCAACCACGATGACGAAGGCACAGAGAGCAATGGCGGCGATGTTGCTATGTGTGCAGCCGCCCTCTCCGTCTGCCCGGCGTCTCCGCATCTGCCCAACTTGTCTGTGGGTCTATCTATAAGTTGGCGGATTTCTAGCAAAAAACTAGCCACAAACAACGAAGCTGCTGTTTGCTTCCATGAGTCAAGTCCACGTAGCCGGGGCCTTTGTGTAGCTGCGGGCACGCGGATTGCCCACCCCGCCAGCTCGAGTGGCTGGCTTGTTCTCTCGGTCGTCTTATCTGGCAGTGCGTTGCATCTTATAGACAAGTCGCGTCGAGACAAGTCGAGTTATTTTTTCCTTTTGCTTTATCTTCGTCTCGATTTTCTTATTGCCGAGAGAGGGCTTTGCACATTTGTGTGTGTGTGGGAGCGAATAAGCTTCTTCTGTCTTCCCCACAGCGCAATCATTCGAAGAATCATCCGTGGGTTCTATAAAATTGCAATTTTTATAAACAATGCTCAAGGGTAAGGAGAAAGTACAGAAGGGCCAGGGACATTTTTGTCAATATAAGATTAATTATATAGATTAATTTATATTATAAAAAAATTATTCAATAGTTTCTGGCAGAATAAATTACCAAAAAATACTTCGACATTAAGGGTGGAAAAATGGGGTACGTACTTCCGGCAAGGTAAAGTCGCTGGGTAAAGTTTTGGTTGCTTGGGGTAGGTCAGCTCGGAAGTCGAAAAGGAGTTTTTCCTTTGTCAAGTTTAAAACATGTAAAATTGTTTGCATTTGCTGTATAAAAAAATAATTTAAATGAACTAAGAAAAATAGTTTTTTTTAGAACACTTTTTCATATCAGGGCTTTGATTTCCATTAATTGTTCCTGATGCGAAACATAATGCAAAAAAAAATTATTAGTTGTTGATTGCGGTATTGAATGTTCAGAGAGTTTGTGATTAAGAAATTATTCCATAAATAATCCCATTTTGGGCTTAGAAGTGAAATAACAAAGTTAGAAATTCTTTTTAGATCAAAACGTCGATCCCTTAGCTTTTCTTTGTCAACTTTGTGAGGCATTGGATATGAAATAATTGTATGATAAAATTTCAGACTTTGGGAAAGATTATATAGATTCCTCTTAAAGGAAATTTAGAGAGACACGCGGCTTGCAGTTGTTTGGATTTTGGGTCCTTCTTTCAATAATTAAGTATAATACTGTTATTTATAGATTCACAAAAAAAATTAAATTTCCGTTGCGACTCTGGAATTTAATTAAAGAGCAGAATATTTCTGGGTAGAAAGAACATTCTAGAATTAATAAAATACTGTTTCAAGACTAAATAATGTAAATATTCAACTTGATCAGTTCTTGGTAATCTGCCCTTTGAATTGCGATTCAATCTCGGTGTCAAGTTTTTAATTAACTGATTTTTCAGTGTGGGTTTTAATGAAGAATCAAGTTGCTGGCTTATTATAGAAAAATAAATACAGAAATGTTTACAAAATGGAAATGATTATGGGCCAGAAATGATTGCAGGCAAACAAAGAACCCGAAAGAATAACAAATAACTGAGATTTCCCAATGCCAATAATCGTGTACGCGACTGAATTCTGATATTGCTGCAGTTCGGAGTGAATATCTCCAGTAGCAGGTGGCAGGGCTGCCCGTCCGCTTGTCCTTCTTCCTGCTGCGGGAACTTGCCCCCATTTCATGCAACGTTCCCTTTTTGTGTTGTTCTGTCTGTTGGTTTTGACTTTTTTCACTTGTCTTTTGCCCTTTGCGTCATCGCCGTTGCGCCGTCTGTTGTGCCTCGTAAAGAAACACGAGAAAGATGACGGAATCGGCGACCCTTTCGACCCGAAGTTGCGCAGGCGCAGGCGCAACCGTCGACCGACGCGACGCCCGGGCGATGATTTTGCTGGTGGTTCCCCGCTTCTTATTCTTTTCCCTCGGTTATTGCGCATTCACTGCAATTTCGTTCCTCTTTTTCGTACAGTTGACCGACTGAAAAGCAAAGGGCGCAATGCACATAACTGTACTCGAATTTGACCGATAAGACCGTCGAACTTTCAGAGCGTGACTGACGGCCGTTAGACCGTCTGACTTACTTCCTTCTCATAACCATAACTTAAAACTTTAAATTGCTGTAGTGTATTTAAATATGATCTTTGAATTAACTAACGCCACGTGGTCAAGAGACGGACAGAGAAACGGAGAGCGGGCGAGTGGGAGAGACGCATTTTAAACGAGTGCATTCGCCACAATTGCAATTTGAAAATTGTCCAGCGTAATGAATGTCATCCGTTCATTTAAGTTATGTCATCATCATCGACTGACACACATTTGCATGTGCACACACGCACACCAGCGCAAATCTGCAAAGGCGTCGGTTCATTTCGCAGTGCAGCAGCTGTCGCTGTGGTCATCTAATTATTTGTTTTTTATTTTTTTTATTTGCGATGGCGAGCTGGGATGATAAATTCTTAAATGGAATGCCAGCTGATATGCAAATGTGGCCGATGCAATTTGATTCCCTTGCCCTGCTTGATCGGCAGCCGCGCCCGATGCTTTCGCGATTTTTAATTAATATTTTTCTCTCCCACCCACTCGATTTGAATCACGCGAATTCTGTTGTTCTCTCTTGCTCTCCCTCTCTGCCTCTCGTTCGCGATTTCTATTGGCTTTCTTCCGCAAAATGGCGGTCGCCTTCGCCTTTTCGTTAGCTTGTCTCGTGGTCGCGGCGTTGCAAGGGCGCTTGCAAGTGCACTTGGTCGCTTTTGGTCTGCTCATTAAATTCATTCAATTACTCATGTTTCCCCTCGGTCGCTTTATTGACGTCATTTAAATGAGCTTAGAATTTATCACTCCGCCTTCGATTCTTGCTCCCTCCCTCGCTCTTTCTGTCTCTCTCCTCATTTTATGCCCTTGGCTCGCGCGTTTGTGTATTTATAGATTCTTTTATTTGATAATAAATTAAATATTTGCACATGCTTATTGTTTACCGACGAAACGTAAATCTTTTCTGCTTCAAATGCCAGCGTCTAAATAAATAATTAGGTAATAAAGCCGACGTAACTCTATATAAAATTTACCCTTTTTAAATGACCACAATAATACACAAAATATTTGAAATAAATTAAATAAATTATTAATGATTTTTCGTTGTGCTAGTTTAGAAATTTTATTTACTCATGGAATATTGGATTTTTTATAAACGATAAATTATTTTTTATTTAATTTTTATATCGAGTTTTATGAAAATTAATACCTTCTTAGTTTTATTATCCTAATGACCTATTAAAGCAAATTTTAAAGAACCCTCTGGCTATTGAGAATCTTAAGGACTTCATTCACTTTTATTCACATTCGTCTTCAATTTCAAGTTATAGTTGGAAAAGCATAGGGACATAGATTTTTAAAAACTATTAAAATGACAATGAAGACGAACTATAAAAAATAAAATAAAATGAATTTAAAGAGTAAATTGTGCCATGAATTCATTTGATATTTGACTCGAAACAATTTTTGAATTGACCAAATAAAAGTTTTATTCCGTTCTTACTGATTATGAAGCTGTTTCCTCTTTTAAAAGCTGCTCAGGCCTTAAATGATTAAAGCTTTAACCTATCGAAATTCTGTTATTACTAATTGGGCTTTTAAATTTTAAGCCTCTCAATCGTTTTCCGATCTAAGCCAACAGAAAGAAATGTTGAGTTTTTCCCTCTTCATAAGCTGTGAAGGATCGGGGGAATCTAATTTTAATTCCCTGGTAGACCAGCTGCAAGATGGATTGAAATACAGTCTTGGTAATTTCAGGTGTAGAAAAAGAAAGTCAAAGAAGGAACAGGGAAGCCAGTAACGGTAAACGGTAATTTATGCAGTCGAAAGACGACGAAAACCAAGCACAGGTGAAGGCGGAAGTTGGCCAAGAAGTTGGATAGAAAGGCAAAGCGCGCCACGAAGCCGGTGGAATGCAACGGCTGCCGTGGCGGCCGCTACCGCATCCACTAAACGCGGGCTAGGAGGCTCAGGGGTGGCGACTGCAAGTCATTATGTCCCACACACACACACACACCAAGTATACTTAAACACACACACGTACAAAGCTGTTGGTCTGTCATTTTTAAGACAATGAAGCGCCGATGGTCAAAATTTTGCACGACGAGCATCGCTGCACTTGATGTTGCCACTTAATTGCAAAGCTTGCAACAAAACGAACGGAGGGAGAATCGGAAAGACGAGAAGAGCGAGAGAGGGAGAGGAAAGAAAAAGGAATGGGCATGAACAGGTTACATTTGATCTCATTTCGAGGGGGGAATTCGGCTCGGCTGGCGGGCAAGGGAAATCAACCGACAGGAAGGGAAATCACGTGAAGGGCAGCTTAATTTGAACTGCCAAATGAGGACAACGAAAGGTATTAAAGATTTCATCAGGACTTCCAATATTTTGTATGCGACAAATTAAATTTTCTATACACAATATATAAAAAGTACGTGTCGCATTGTTTAGGCCCGATGGACTCCTTAACTAATAAACCGATTTTATATCTGATTTGCACACTTTGTGCAATTCGACCCAACTTAACAGATGGGATAGTTTCTTATCTTATATGTATAAGTTTGTCGGATTTTGATGCACCTTTCCCTCCCTCCCAGGCTCCATTGGTTGGGTCACGAGGCGTATGCGTAATTAGATTTCAGCATTCGATTCATCGACCAGCTGATGAGGCAGCCACTCGAGTCCAACTACCGTTATGCGTCTGCCTCTCCCTTCTCTGTCCTTTGCATGGCCTTTAAGCTCCTTGTATTCGTCTACCCACCGCTTTCTCTCCACTAACTGGGCTAGAGTTCCAAACGCGTTGCATAACGAAGACGACGACGACGACTCGTCGGCAAGTTTGCTTTTAAGTGCGCAGCATAGAAAAATAAACAGATTTCTTTCTCTGCGAGAAGAAAAAACCTTTAAAGGCCTTTGACGAACTTTCCGGTTTGGTCCCAGAAGACAGCCAAAGGGTGCAGTGAGATCGCCAGAGCCGAATCTGCGTGATGTGCACAGCAACAGCGAAGCGAAGAATTTACCCGATGACGTTGCAGTTTTTTTTGCGAACTTGCGCGTCAATAACTCGTTTTTTGTCTTTCGCTCTCTTTCTTTTTATCTGCTTTCTCCCTCTCACTCACGGTCTATCGGTTTCGTCCACCTTTGCTGGTTTCGCTGGCTTTTGGTTCATCTGCCGTCGGTGTTGTTGCTGCCGTTTGGCTTTTGTCTTCCTCCACGAGGCGACCATAACCTAACCTAACTTTTACACACACCCCCTGGTGTGTGTGAGTGTGAGAGTTTTTGTTCCAAACGTTTAGCTTGGCGTTCGCTTGTCTTTCTGGTTCTTATTGGTTTTGTTGAATTTTAAGGAGGAAAGGAGAACAATTTATGAAACTCTGGTAAAGGGATAAATGTATTTTGACTGAATTCTTTCGATTCAAGGAATCTACATTATTCTGCAACTAGACTTTATGATAACGAGATGATTAACCAAACAAATGCGAATGTTATCTCGAGAACTTATTGTCCTAGATTCTTAATTTGAAATTGGTTTGGCTTAGAGTGAAAATATCATACGATTATATCATATCGATATTGATTCACGGAACAACTGAGAACTGCTAGAAGCCTAATCTGAAATTAAGGAATTTCCATAATTCAAAACGACCAAACTTTACTTCGTGTTGATCCGGATGATCTAAAAAGTGCTGAGATCAATTTTCTAATTCTTAAAGTATAATTTCCGTAGATGATTTCGAACAACTCTCGTTTTATAATTTCTTCTAATGAATTGGAAGACGGTTTTTGCTTTCAATAGAAATAATTGAACAATTTTGCATAATTTATGTCAGCAACTTACGCACACACATAGAAACACTCGGAACCGTTTTCTCTTTGCTGTCTCCTGTCCTCCCTCCCCGGCCCGTAGTTGGGGTCAAAAGAAACTTCATTCTAAAAAAAAACGACTGCCAATGGACGTAATTTGCAGAGCATGTGGGTGGGTGGCTATGGCAATGGGGGCGGCTGACTGCGTAAAATGCAATCAACAACAATGGAAAAAATTGCAGGCGTTCGGGGAACGCATAAGGCAAAACGGCAAACATAGCGGCGCATTTCCTGTCTGTGTGGGTGAGCGAGAAGCCCACGAAATGTGAATGAATCGCCAGCCCGGAGCACCAAGCTCAGGGGTAAAGCTTCCTCGCTCGCTCAGTCGCTCTCTTTGGCGGTCGCTCTTTTTTGGTGGTGTTGGTGCTCTTTGTGGTGACGCTGGTATCAGTGGACGTCGCATGTCATTGACCTTTGAAATTGCATCGCATGTTCTCTGCTGCTGCTGCGGCGGCTCGGCTCGGCTCTGTGTTGTTTTTGCCTTTGCTACGTCATTCCGTGCTGGCTGCTGCGACTTCGTCGAAGCCTTCGCCAACAAGGAGGGCCGGAGTTGCTTTCCTTGCTCTTCTTGCTTCTTGCTGCGTTGCCTTGGAAGTTATTTTAATATTGCCGTCTTCTTGTCTTACCTCCTCCGCTTGAATGTTGCTTCTTTCGCTTGCCCTTTTTACTGATCCGTTAATCGCCTGGGCACGAGATAAGCAGTGAATTCTTTGGCATCGCCCTTTGGAGTGGGCAGCACGCCCCATCCAAAGTTCATTGAACACCCTTGGCCGTAGACAAAAGGCCCGGCCGAGTGAGAGAGAAAGAGCGACAAGGACTAAAAGTCCAGAGTCCAAAATTAAAAGAAGTGTCAGCGTTGCCAGTGTTGTGTAATTTTGTAACAAAAGCCGGTGGGGGGGTCACACGGCGGGCAACAACGGTGGAGTAACAAAACAGCAGGAACCCAAAAAACCATGACCCACACCAACAACGGCGGCAGCGACGTCAACGCCGGCAGCAGCGCAATACAACTCTGCGTGAATAGAGCACGAAAAAGAGAGCGAGCAGCCGCCGTCCAGGATGGAAGGGGTAGCAAAAGTTTATTCGCTTCATCGCCAAATTTCAATTACAATTACCAGCGCCAAAGCAAAAACAGTAGTAGTCACCCAGGCGAGTCGTCAATGGTAAATTGTTGATATGGGAGGGGGGAGGGGGTGTCCAGAGAAAAAGAGAAACCTTCAGACGGACGTATGCGCCATTAAAAATGGCTGCCTGCCTTACATGCCAGCGAACAAGTGAACGAAGAAGAAGATCGTTGGAGCACGGAAGGGGCCAACGGGTGGGGGTATTTAAATCGGAGCACCAGCAGAAACTCCGCGAACAGAGTCGCAAAACAGAACGTCCAAAGGTTAATCAACTCTGTTTGGCACAAAACACGACGTGTCTCGGTAGCTCCACTCGCATTTGCTCTCTCCTTCTCTGCTTCTCTATCGCTCTCGTTCTCGCTCCCGCTCACTGCAGAAACTCCATGTTGTCTGTGGCCGTCGTCATTGGCAAAAAGGAGTAGCAAGCAACGCCATCGACAATGCCTCTAATTGAATTGGCTGCCGCCTGGCTCTCCCCTCAGACTCACGACAATGCCCGGAAGATAAAGAGCCGCACAAACCAAAGAGAAAGAAAGGTTAAAGAGAGTCCGCTTCGGGGTCTTAAGAGAACGTGCACTTGGCCAAGTTGCATAATTTTGTGGTCGTGGTAACGCCGCGTGTGTGTGTGTTTTTGTTAGGGGACATTATTCTTTTTCTATTTGGTGGGGTTGCCCCCACGGCCTTGGCTAAGGCGAACAGTTTGAATGAACCCAATGAAATTACCGATTACAGGAAATGCCTAATGTGTCTGGCTGTATAAAATTTCCAGCCTTCAGTGCGGAAAGAAAACTTTTATATTCAAATAAAGAAGGAATTATTTTAATGCTTTTTTAAAGATATCAGAAATCAACATGTTTTTTTGGGGCTTACAAAAAATAAATGTTTGAAGACCTTTAAGTAGGACATTTTTCTTAAGATCCAGTTCTTGTAGCTAGGAAATTGTTAGAAGCTGTCTTGACTTTAGGTATTTCTTGTATTCCACTCCAACATCCAATCTTTTAAAAAAAGCTTAATATTTTAAACCACGAAATGCGCTTCTGAAAATTGCAGAATGATCGGCTTGGGTAATTTCAGTTTATCTTATTTCCTAACTCGATTTTAATAGCCCAATCAAGCTTACCCTTTTTCGAATGTGAACGAACGTTTAAATTATAAAACTTCTAATTTGTTCTTTTCTTGAGGTTTTAAGATGACTTGAATTTCTCTTGATTTTTCTGGCCTACTTTTAGGTGCCCAGGGGGGTTAATCTCTTTTAATTTATCGTTTATTTATAATCAAACTATAGAAAGATTTTTACACTCCGACTGTTCTTTAAAAACTGATTTAATTTTTATATTCATTTAATTTTCATTTGCACTTTCGAAAAAAATGTGCTTTGTTAAGATTTTTTTGAAAACGTTTACGGATTAAACAATTTGAATTTGCATTTTATGAAAAAAGACTGCGCTTTCTGCAGGAGGAAAACTCCACAAATTAACCAATTAGTAAAAACAGCAGCAGGAAAAAATCACTGCAGCGGGAAAATTAAAATTAATGGCGCTTCATTTTTTTACCAGAAAAATGCCTCATCATTGCCGGCGGAAAATCGGAAAAAGAAAATGGTTGATGTTGTTATTTATTGATATCCAGAAATGCAAATAAACTAAGCGATGGGGAAACGCCAATCGCATAAATAACAGGTCGTATGAGCGATTTCTTTTTTCTCTACGGAAGTTTGTTTAAATTCAAATGAAATTTAAGCGAAAGTTAACCAGAGATCTGTAAAATTGGCTTAAGTAAACCGATTCCAGCCGTTTATACTCGAAGTGTATAAAAATTAAAAAGTTCTCAGAAAGCAATTGGGTTCATTTCAAAAGTAAGTTTTGAGTTTTAAACTGTTAATGGGAATATTTATAAATTCAAATTTTAGAAGTTTTGGATTGAGATTTATACAAAAATCTATAGAGAACTAAAGAAGACTAAATAATAATATCAAGCGTAAGGAATTTCTATGGATCTTCTGACAAATGCTTAAACACTGATCCGGAAATACTCAAGAGAATTTTAAGATTTTTTACCTCTCGATTCACAAAAAGTCTTTGTAATTTCTTGTTAATATTTAAGCAGTTCCTTTCTATAATTACATGGGTCCTTTAGGAGGAAGGATTGCTTCCGGGACAGTGCGGCCCACGACGCTCGTCTATAAAAAGTGGGTGGTTCTGTTTGCGGATTATAAGCCACCGGAGTAACTTTCACGGCGGAAATGCAAATCCCAAAATAATTGCAGCTTATAATACGCAAAAGAAAAATAATAGAAAAGCAAGAAGGAAGCAAAAAAGCGACAGGAAAATATTCACAAAAGCTTTGCATTAAATTAGGGAAAAAAATACAAACAAAAACAAAAACAGAGACCAAGGTTGCAAATACTACAAAGAGCCATCCCCAACACCCTTTCTTCTACACACACCACACACACACACGCACAACAATAGCCGCCTAGCGCCCCCAGAGGGAAGTAAACAAATGCAAGGCAAATGCTTCCGAGAGAGCGCCAAAAAGTTAAGAGCGCCGAGTTTAAAGAGCTTGAAAAGCTGTGACTTTGACTGCTGAGGAAAAGAGAAAGAGAGAGGGACAGAGAGCGGCATTTGCAGTCGCTGTTGTTACCGGTTTTTGTTTTTGTTGCGACGGCGGCCACTACGACTACGACGACCCCTGCAGGCGGCAGCGTCGACGGGGGGAGGCAGGCGGGCGACGTGCAGCATAAGTAGGAAGGAAACCAGAAATGTTTTTGTTGTTGTTGCAGTTGCTGTTGTCGTCGCCGGAGTGCACATGTGTGTGGCGCTGTGTGTGCGCTGTGTGCGCCATGATGTCGTTAGCCTTGTGTGTGGGAATTGTTGAGGCAGGTCCTGGCTGAAATACGCGAAAATAGGTACAGCCAACGAAGAACTGACGACGGCGTCGCTGCGGCAGCTACCACCGCAGAAACATGTGGAAATAGCGAGTCAGGAGGAGGCAAGGGCATCAGGGGGAGGAGGAGGAGGAGGCGGCCGGGCGGGTGGACTGGTCTGGTCTGGGGCGAACTTTCGGCAGCGTCTGCTGTACATATGCAGGGACGGCGAACAGGCGCAACAAACATGAGCAACACATAGCCAAAACAATTCGATAGATCTCACGCACAGACACGGACACTCACACACACATACAGACACACAGGGGCTAGCAGACGTGGGCTGCTGCCGCCGCTGTCTGTGGCATGCCGCTGCTGCGCTGCCGCAGCTGCTGCTGCTGCTGCTGCCTCTGCTCACAACAGTCGCATTCCATTTTAGTTTGTTGTTTGAGTTTGAGAGCATTTGGCGTTCAGGAAGCGCAACGGCAAGAAAACTCCAAACGAGGAGCCACTAAGTGGATACCACCCACCCCCTCCCCAACCCACACACACACACACACGTATCGGCTATATATCGGCAGATATATATATAGTATAGATATGGTAGGAAAAAAGAAGATGAGCCTGTCGTTTATTTACTTTTTGTCTAGGATTTTTCGGGGAAATTGCAATTTTGCGCTGCAAGCAGCGGGTGTATTGGGTGCGTGTGTGTGTGCCCCATGTTGCAGTTTCTTTGTTGCAAATTGAATGGGGATGAATGGAGATTTCAATCGGTAGTTTTTTTACTCGAAAAAAACTCCATGCTCCTTCGGTCGGGATAAGCATCTGATTTTTGTTGACTTGCTCGATTTAATTTTGTGCTCTCCGTATTTACAGGGGGCACTTAAGGAACTTTGGCTAAACTATAAATCATCGCGTAAGTAATGGAATATTCACCAAAAAACCTTAATAAGAATGTTTCTTTTTTGTCGTTTTTTTCCAGTCAACGAATTTCACAACAAATGAAATAATTCGCTTCCAGCCCTCAAACATTTGTAATTCGCCGAACCCTTAAGGATTCCTCGTAGGACTTGAGTTGATAGAAAATGGTGCATACTTATAAAAAAGTATATGGACCATTAACAGAAACCCGTAAATCCGAACTTGTGCTGTTTTTAAAGTGATACAAGACCGGCCTTATGGGAGTCTGTCAATGCAAACAACTAGTTTTGGCAGCAATCTAAAGACCAAACTCCGAAAACCTAACTCACACCATTTCCAAATCGAGGTCCTCAAACATGGAGAAGATTTAGTTTGAAAATTTTCATGCATTTTTTTTCTTTATCTTTATTTTATTTTTAAAGATTCTTCAACGTATTACAAAGCGTAAGATCGAAAAGGACTACACCAAGGCCCTTTTTCTCTCTGGCAAATTGAGGTAGTAGGTTGTATAGTAGTATCCAATAATCATACTATACAACGTGCTAGCTTTCTTTGCTTGACTATAAGCCGCAAAAAATTATTACGAAAACTTCTATAAAATAAACCCCGAAAGCCATACAACAAGTGAAAAGTGCTAAAATTTTATGAGCGTGGAAAAATATAAATCGATTCCGAACTCCATCATCGTTGTTATTTTGTGACATGTGCAAATGTTTGTATGGCTGATTCCCTGAGACCCTAACTTGTGACTTTTAATACCAGTTTCACAAGTTTTGATCTCCGGTATTGGACGCAAGCTTGCTGATGTTGAGACGGAAGAATAAAATGAAATCCCATCTGAACTCAGTTAATGGAGGTCCTATCGCAAAACCCAAGTATCATTTCGAATCAAAACTTACTTAAATTTAGTTTCATTCCAGATTCAAAAGAATATATAACTGGATTATGGATATGATCATCCTTCGTCAATAGATTCTCTACAAATAATAATGTCAATATCCATGACAAGGTTTCCCAAATGTTGCAGAATTTTTAAGCATTTGTTGACACAACCAAGTTCTAGAAAAATATGTTCAAATTGTGCTCAATAATTTCCATTTCTCTAAAGAGAAGCGGCTAAAGTTTCTTCGAAACTTAGATAATACAAGATAATAAGAATCCTGTTGGATCGAAAGGAAAAACTGAAAACCAATACTTATTCTATTTGCTATGAATCAGTACATTGAAGAATATTCAAAATAGACACCTTTGCAGAGTGTAAATGTATTTTTAGTTGAATTATGTGTTTTATATTTATGAAAAGCAAAAAGAATAAAAACATTCAGATAATTATTGGCTGGTAGTGAGGCAGCTTTAGCTTTTTGAATTACTTGCAGGCTTTGAACTAAAATTGTTACCTTTATTTTAATAAGAACTTCAAAAAAAGAAGACTTAAATCGAAACGCTACATTTACTTGGTATTAAATATTTTAATATTCGAACAATTTGAATAATTAATTTGAATCAGAAATGGCTATTTCCATTGTGCTAGCAAGCAAAACTTTTCGATTTTTTTGCTTTAAGTAATTTGGTTCTCACGTTTGAATTAGTCAATGGAAACTAGTCTTGAAATGGTTGCAAAAATCATGCAAATGTTAGATGTGAGAGGCCATGGAAAAGTTAGTCGAAGAACAAAACACTCTTCCTCTTAATTACTACACTTGGAGTTAAACGAATTGTTTTAAAACTACATAATCCAATTTACCAAGAGGTTTAAGAATCAAAAATGTCTCTGATTTTGATAGATTTCACATCCATCCGCATAAATTATATACTACAATTACTGAAATGATTTTCACACTGTTTCAAATTTAATGCAATGTAAATAGATTATAAAACACAATCTAGATTTGTACGCAAATATTTTAATTTACATATAGGAAGGGTTAATTGGATAAATAATAATGGAAAACTCTGCCTGCCGATATCAGTTGTTCTAGAAAATCTGCGGATCTAGATCGGATACTACTACTTTCGACATATGATATTAAATTTCATTGTATTATAAAATTAATACTACATAATCATATTAAAAAGATCAAGTAATAAAAGGGCTTTTAGGTTAAAATTCTATTCTCTGCGCTCTAAGAATATATATTAACAAATGAAGATAAGGATAATGTAACCCTTTGCGCGGAAATTCCCATGAAGATCAAATTAAAATCCGATGAACACAATTCCATTTAATGACATTGTTTATTGTAATTCTAATTTGAGAGAGATACGACAACGAGAGGATTGCGAACTTAAATCTAACACAGATGGAGATGTAATTAAATTCTTGAGCGATCCGATGCACGATGAACGGTCTGTACAATTTCATTGTTATGTTTGAGATGAGCAGGGTACAAAAATATCTATCTATGTGATACGTTTATTCATTTGTGTTTTTTTTTTTTACGTGGGGCTCCTTAGGCCCTACTGATGAGTGCACTTGTTATCCTTGGACTTTTTTTTACGATCTTCACTTGAATTCGATCGTCGAGTACCTGGAATTGGCATGTAAGGCGGTGTTGGACTGGCGTTTTGATCTGTAAAATAAACGAATTCTAGATGAGTTTTGATAGTTCTATACGAATTTGGAGGACGGTTAAATACATATATACCAAAATTTCCAGACTTGGAGTACTTCATGTGGGGCGAGACATCGAGTCCGCTTAAGGGACCATCATGAGAGCCTTCCGAACTGTACTGCTCAGAACTGCAACACCAATCGCATAGTCAATAAAGATAACTGATGTAAGATCTTGAGACTCACCGAGTCATTGAGTTTTGGGCCTGAAGTTGCTGGACCGTCTCTGCTGCCATGTGAAGGGACACAGGACGATGGCCCTGGCCTGGGCGGCAACTGTCCACGGGTAACGTGTAGATGTCGTCCTCATGACTCAGGCTGCCTGTGTGGCGATGATGGCGCTGCATGGAGCCCTGAGAGGATGTGGAGTCTCGAGTGAGACTGCCATTGGTCAGAGTGCCGTTCGGCTGACGCTGCTGTTGGCTGTTGAGCACATCAATGGGATTGGAATAGGCCTCCACATCGATAGTGGGTTCCTCGTGGGTCGACCGCTGGGATTTACTCATGCAGTCCTGCGGCAAGGGCAGCAACGGGCCACAATGGGAGCTGCTGCTCCCGCAGGCGGCGCTCTGCCCGGCGGCCTCTTTTTGCTGGTGTTTGCGCAGGCGCGCCCGCTCTTTGGCCCGTTTGGCTTTGGCTTTCTCCTGCAATGGCATAAAGCTTAATGGACCTCGAAGGCATATTTGTTTGATTGGCTTACCCTTTCCTGCAGCATCTTAGCCAACTCTTTGTCCTGGGCCTCGATGGCCATCATACGGTCGCGTTCCTCCTGTCGCACGCTGTCCTTTGATTCAATGGCCTGCAGACGACGGGCCAGCAGCTGTAAAAAGCAACAGTTACATTCTCTAAAAGAATACAAAGGAATTGAAGCCTACCTCATCCTTCTGCTCTTGTTTGAGCTTCTTGCTGAGCTCCTTGATCTCCTCCATAGGCAACCCGATCTCCCTCAGGCTGGCGTAGTCACAAGGATCCACGTAGAGCTCGATATCATCTGCGTGCTGCTGCATGTGACGCTCGGCCGCCTTGGAGGTCCCCAATCCCAAGTTTCCCACCAGCTGGTCGTACTTTTCCGGCGAGAGCTTCTGAAATTTCGGTTCAGTTCTTAGCAAATTCTCATGGGACGGCGAACGTTGTTTGTGAGTAGATAGCAGTGGTTGTGGTGGTGCTGCTGCTGGTGCATCAGGCTCCTCATCGTCGGCTGCTGTTGCTGACACTTCGTAGCCTCGAATGCTGTCAGCAACATCGGCATAATCAACCAGCTCGTCGACTAGAGGAGATGAACTGTGCTGGGTGTTGGGTGTAAGTGGGGTGGGTGGAAGTGCTGGTGTTGGTGATGGTTTGGATGGCGTTTGATGGGCTTGTACATGACGAAGACGTGACATTGCTGCTGCAGATGATGAAGCTGTCGGCGACACTTGATTTTGCTGTTGCTGCTGCTGCTGATGATGGTAATGGTAGTGGTGAAAGCGAGCCGATTGTTGCTGGGCCTCACTCACCAGCATCTGCGGTGGTGGGGCCTTCGCTTGTCTACTGGGCGGCAACTCTACAATATTGGGCACTAGCGACAATCCTACATAATTATCGGTTTGCGAGAAGTGTTGCTGTTGCAACTGCAGCGGCTGTTGTTGCTGCTGCGAGTGCTGCTGCTGTGACTGAGTCTGACTCTGGTAACGGCTGCCTGAGGCGGCAGAAGAGGAGGTGCTAGTGATTGGCTCATGGTGGCCGTTTGTTTGTTGCTGTTGTTGCTGGTGGAGGTGTTGTTGTTGTTGCTGGTGTATACTTGCTTTTGAAGGTCTTGGTGGCGGTCGGCTCTTGTCCCTGGTGGCGGGCGGGGGCACAGGCGGTAGATTCACATAAATTTCCTGCAAAAAAAAATTCATGATTGATTAAAAGGCCCAAACATTCTGTAGGCATTTCGACGGTCCATCAGGATATGAAAATATTTAAGATCCTTAAATGCTTACATGGTAATAGTTTTACCCTAAATACCTTACACCCAAGGAGAATACAAGTCTGTTCCAAATAAAGTCTATTAGAACCCATTGAGAAAGTCCTAATCTTAATGTAATTGCTCTACTTTTGATTCTTGTGACTTTGATTATTGCCGTACCCTTAATTCCTGCAGTTGAGGTTTTTTTATAATTATTTTGTTTATTTACGAAAATAACTACGCAATTTTTTAAATTATTTAACAATTAAAGAAGCAATTTCTTCGAATGCAATTGCCATCATTACTTGATGCTGGTTGTTTGCTTGAATAGAAAAGAACAGATCGACAGCAAATTTGTTCTCACCTGCATTTGCTGGGCCATGAGTTCGCTTTGTTGCAGCTCCTTCTGTTGTTGCTCCTGCAAGTCGCGTTCGAGCTTATCGGCAATTTCTTTGGCTATACGTTTGTCATGCTCTTCTCTTTGGGGGCACAGGGAGAAGATAATGAAATCAGTTAGGAAATTGGAAACCGGAGTTACACTCGATGGCCACTTACTGTTCTGTAAGACGTCGGCGATAAGCTTCCACCTGGCGTTGTGCGTTCTCGGTTTCCTTAATTTGCTCATGCAGAGCCGTTGGGAAATCCTCACGCACGACTGCATTGCGGTACCGATTTCCCTTGTAAAAGTCATTTACTGAGGACCACAAACGAAACAGGGGGAAGGGAAAACTTGTTAGCAGCATAAATGGTATTTTGCTTACGGCTAATGAACTTACTCTCCTGGGATTGCAGTTTGTAGGCCAAGGCGCCGTCTTCTCTGACCAGCCATTCCTTGCAGACTGTGGGAAGAAAGAAGGAGATTTTTTTACTTGGAATGCTTAGGTCTTTAATTGCGAGCAATAAAAATATAACGACAACTGATATTTTATGCCTGTGAGCTTGCAAAAGAATGTTAAGTAATCGTAAACCGATCGTATTACACACCGAATCTGAATCTTGAAACCCTTCAAGACTCGAGCGCCCCTTCAAAGTACCGCTGCATGCAACACAATGACTCATGCCGCTAGCCAGTGAGCAAAGAGGAGAGAGAAATTCCTCTGAAAAATCCATCCATCCAGAAACACAACAAAACACGAGCGGAAATGTATTTGCTTCAGATTCAGAAAAGGGTCTCAAAGTCGTCCGATTGATCGATTACAAGCGGCACTTCAAGATTCCGGCAGGCCGATAAAGAGAATGAATCCCCGGGGGCTGGGACAGAGTGGAGGAGTTTCGACTTCTTAACTGGGGGACAATATCATTTATCATTTGTCACGACCCGGAGAGCAGTGGCGTCTTGCAGACCGAATCAATTGGAAGACCTCCTACTAAATTATAAGGTGCTTATGCTTGATGATTTTTAAGATGATTAGAGGAACCGCTTTCTCATTAAATGATCTTTGGGAAATGCATGTGGTGTCCCCTTCTTTTCTTGCTAGTTTAGGGGCCAAAATTATAACATTGATTATTTGACTATCATTAAATTCGATTCGATTTCTAAGCCGATTAAAGACCAATTGAAACCATATAAAATATTTGGTGGTCTCAGTTTGACCCAATAAAAGTATATATTTTTATTAATTCATTATAAGTGGGTCAATAAATTATTTTCTGCTTTTAGAAATTCTTTAAGCTGATCACCAGGAAATGCAATAGGAAATAAAAAAGCTTGAGCTCTTTCGGAACTAGCTGACCCTTAATTTTACTTTCTCAACGGCACTGAGATTGGGGCAATTGGACAGTTAGAAACGCATAATTTAAATTTCTTTGAAAGCAGCAAACTCGTTTTAATTTGTCCCTACAAAATGTATGTGGTATTTATTCTCTAATTTAGAGGTTCTTTGACTTCGAACTGTCGTGGCTCAATTAGCCGACCTCTGACCATAGATTTGATGTAGTTTATGGCCGTCTCTGCAGAGGTCCCGGGGGATCAGGCAAGAGCGCGTGGAGCAGTGCAATTAGAAAGCAGTTGGAGCGAAGTGCTGATAATGACAGCCGTTTTTAATTGAGAGCAATTTGTGCTGAGACAAAATTGCATGACAGCAGGACCCCCAGACTCACACCCGGAACCCCAGTAGCCAGAACATAACGGAGCTAGAAGACGGTGTGGGGATCGCAAAATGAAGACCTCAGCTTGGCTGGCATAATCAATTTAGCTGTTTGCTTTTGCATTTGATTTCTGACTGACCAGCAGCAGCAGCAACAGCGACAGCAACAATGACGGCGACAAGAGCCGCTTTGCCCGTACAAATCGCCCCAACCGGCCCGCCCCTGAACGTGCATTTGATGGTCCGCTACAAAGTATCGTATGTTTTTTTTCCTTATTGTTTCTCTCTTTTTGCAACGTTCGAGTGTTCGGCGTGATTGCTCAGGTTACTCACATAGTTCGCTTAGGTCTGGGGTGGGGTCGACCGTCATTTGTGCTGAATTGCAGGTACCCCCAGCCCGTTTAGTGCTTCCTCAATGCCCGTCAGTCTTCTACTTCCCCGCGGGCAATGTGGGGACTTTCATCACAGTCTTTGTTGCCGTTGGCATGGGGAGCTGTGTGGAGGGATATTTATGCATTGGTCCGCTAAAGCTCGCACTCTTAATATGCACAACGGGTAGTCAGCAAGTAGCAGACGAGTAGGGGAGAGGAAACCGAACGAAAAGAAAACTGTTGAAATTAACTTACTGTACTTTTTATATACTCTACGTTTTAAGCCAGTGGGCATTTAAGCTGTGACTGTTGCAGAGAAAACTTACGATGAGGTAGTGAAATTTTGACAGATTCTATGCATTCCATAACCTCTTGAATAAAAAAGATAGAAAAAATAAAGAGCTTACTCGCTCAAGAGAGAGTATCTTTTTTTCAGTATTTTTGTTGCCTGGCGTGCTTCCCTGGCTTGTCAACATTTTTCCCATTTTTATGGTCAACTTCCTGGAGCCGCACAACTACCCACACTGCCCAAAAGTTGCCGGCTTATTGACAACCGTTTTGCCCAATCGACTGTTCCTGAGAAGTTTAAAGAGACGGAATGCAATGCACCGCTCGCCAACTGCATGGAAAATTTCATGCTCTTATTGTTGGGGTTTATTATTTAAGTAAAATACATACCCCAACTGGCTGAACGGGTTTTCCACTACCAAACAACAGTTAGCAGTGCAGACAGTCACTGTGTGTGTGAGAGAGGCAGCCCATTGATGGGAATGTAAAGCGAACAACCGCCAACAACCTCAAGTGACACCGCTTTCGGTATTTTTTTGGGGTCAAAAGTATCAGTCACCACCAACTTGGCGGTAAAGTAAAAATTTCTCAATAAAGAATAAAAATAAAATAAATTTTAAAAGAAGTTTTTGGATGTTCGGACAACAACAACAATTTTTTTTTTTCTGTACTTAGGGTATAAAAATGAACCTCACACCATCAAAAGGAACTTCCACATGCCCAAATTATTTGTATCTTAACCACATAAAAGCTTTAAGATCAATTTTAATTTTAAAATCTGTTTTTATTTCAGTGTAATAAGCCATTTTAACTAGAGAATATATTCATATACATAGAACCAAAGAAAATGATCCCCGTACAATCGAACCGACCCTACTTTATATTTCGATTAGAGTTCAGAAAAGGATTCCCTTTTCGTGCCTGACTTTCATTGACTTTTTAATTATTATGTTGTATGTTTTCTTAACATTCTTCCTGATATTTGAATACAAGTACATCGTTCGACCTGCGAGCACACGCGGAATGAAATTGCTTTTCAAGACAAATGAAAACTTCAGGCGGCGTCATTTTAATTTCCTGGAAGCAGCAGTTGCTCAAATAATGGTACTGATAAGGTTCTCGGGTATGTGAAGTTCTTGACACAAATAAAAGGTTTTTAAACAGTTGGAAGACGCTGCCCTTTGCTATTCCGACGAACACTTTTAGGGCTTCAATCAATGATTTTCGTTGTCGTGTTTCTTCGGGCATTGCAAGGTTGCGGGTAGCCACGGTTCACAATAAAAAATGATAATGCTCTAATCACCTGAATTATCCAAATTTCCACATGAATGGTGTTCGGGGATCGCGTGAAAAGTTACACAACCGAAGGCATTTGGGGATTATGAGTTTCGGGGGAACCTCTGGAAAACAAGAGCGGAACCAAAGACAGGCCAACAAAATTAGAAAGCCGTTTGACGAGACAGCCCGACAAAACTTGGAAAATTTACGAGCACGAAAAAATAAACCCAATGGCAGGAAAACTACAAATCGAATTGAAATGCACACGACGACGACGGCCACCGGAGGGAGGCTAAAAAGATGCGTGGACTGCAGCCAAAAGGAAAAACAACGACAACGGCAACGACGACGGCACCGAAGGCAGCAACAGCGGCGACTGCATTGATTAGCGGCGCCGAAAGTGGAAAAACCTGACTCAAGGTTGTTGAACATGCCACAGCGGGGCAGAGGCAGCCGCGGAGGCGGGTCTCGGGCTGGGGTCGAGGGAAATGCTTGGGACGCCGACGCGTTTTCGTCTCCAACATTGCAATGCGCACAGTGGTTTCAAATTTACATTTGAATGAAACAAAAAAATGGAAAGCCAAATTGGCTACAAAAAAGGATTTGATCTTGAATTTTGATTTGATCTTAATAAGTTAACTGAACTGGGAAGCTTGGATCTTAGCTATCTATCGTCCTTTTAATGGACCATGATCTGAATATATTTCAGAAAATAATTTAGGTCCTAAGTTCGAATTCACTAGAAAGAATTTTTAATATTATATTTTTAGAAGATGAGTTATTATGTGATCGTCGAATTCTTTGGCTTGAAATTACTTTAGATTACTTTTGGATTTAAAATATCTAAAGTTAGATCCTAAAATTGAGAACAATCGCATTAACCCATGAACCCAAACAGGAGGTGAAGTGAATCCGCATGGGAGTTCAAACTAGCATAATTACAGGTATTTGATTTTAATTCCAATGCTCGTGTAGTCTTTTACCACTGTGATTGGAGTGGAGTGGGTGGGTCTGGGGGGAAAAGGCTGGTGGGGTTGTCATTGTTGCCGCCGGCAATCAACCATTTGAATGCCGCACGGAATCTCTGACAGATACAAATAAAATCTATTGCCCGAGCCACTTGGAGATTCTTCAATATTCAGTCACTCGCACACAGCTGCTGTGACCTTAGACTTGGCGGTTGCCGAATGACTGACAGATAGATTTCCATTTGAACTTCGTGCTCGAATTCGAATACCTTCATAAATTTGTGGGGTGAAAAGAGAACGGCCACTAATTGAGCCCCATTGGAGGTGTAATAAATTTTTGCTCAATTTTTGAATTTACGGCATTTTCACCATGCATAATTTGCTGTTGTAATGATGATGAGATGATAGCGCTGACGGTGACGACGACTCCGATGATGAAAACACTCAGCTTTCTCTTGCTTGTCAGTGGGGCATTTGAATGCGGCCACTTAACATGTCCCGGCGGCCAAGACAGAAACTCACATCCTGTGGCCCCATTGCTTGCAAATGAATCATACCCCAAGAAGAATCAAAAAGCAGAAGCAGGGCCCGTCTGTCCATCAAGCAACTGCTGTTCGTTCTGCTGTTTTTTGCCTTCTTGCAGTTTCGCCAGTCAGTCAAACAAATGCAAAAAGGGGGCCACTGCATTCGGTAGGCGGCAGCAGGCAGCAGGCATTTGAGTGCCTTCCCTCGCCTTTGTTTTGGGCCTTTTGTCATGCGTGCTTGGCAGCAAATGAAGCAGCCGCCATGTCCCCAGTTCTCCAGTTGCAGTTGCACTCCGGCCCTCAACCGTCAGCTGTTGCAGTTTTGCGACTCCACTATCCAGAGCAGAGGAAATGCCTTCGAGACACCAAAGCAAGCAAGAAATGGACCCTCGCACAAAGTGACCTGAGCGCTGAGTCACTTTGGATGGGCACATGCATTCATCGTCAAGGGATATGGGAATAAAGAATCTACGAAAAGACTTTTCTTTGGTTGGGAATAATTTCAGGGGAGAGAGGAATTAGACTTCACTGGTGTTTTATTCAGGGCATTGGCTTATTTTGCTTAAATTCACACACTCAGATTTGTTTAATATTGAATTTAAACTTCGCAAGGAGCAGGGGAACTACTATACAGGTATAAACGTAAGCCGTCTATGATTAGAGGCCATTTGTTTTAAGTAAGTTCTGTAATTTTCTCAAGCGTATTAATCATCGCTAAAGGGAGTACTGTGACCAGAAAGGTCGGAGCTTACGGATGCCTTTGGAATCGTATAGCTTGTAGTTTGTAGGCGAGTATTTTTCCCGACTCGATGGCGTGTCATAAAATCAAAATAATTAAAAAAATACTTGGTATTTCAGAGGATTTCAAGATAGTTTAGTATTAGATTTTAATTCTCTCACTTTCTAAATCTTGGTCTGACCATATTTAATTTCCAAAGCTTTCTTTTCATTAGGTCATCTTCTACAGGGTATTACGAAATTACCACTAGAAAAATGTTGTACATTTTGCCATCTCTGCCTATTGATTTATTGGCTGGATTTATATCTTCGTCTGATTCAAATTTTTTCTGAATTTTTTCATTAATTTGAACTGTTTGATTAACAAAAATCAAAATACCGCAGAGTGAAATTTTCTCTGAATCTGATAAAGTCGATGTATTCGCAACGAGATTTCGGATGGCCCGAAAAAGAGTACTCCTAATTCCCTATTCATAAAACCCGAAAAAAATATATTCACTTTGCATGTTTTCGGGGCGACTGCCCCTACCGCTCATTAAATGGAAAGTGCCGGTGGTGCTGGTTGTTTTCTTCAGTTTCTGCACACACCTCTTGCGAAAAGTGAACTGAAAGATTTTCCCTTTCAATTTGTGATCTCTTTATGCTTTTTTCTTGTAGGCGTCGGCGAGGTCTTCTGGCTGCCGCAACTTTACAATTTCAGGCCGGGCACATCTGTGTGTTTTTGTTTATATTCCACTGAAATCGGCTTCTTTGGGTGCGTTTCACATAAACTGTCAGCTTTTTATGTTTTGAAGTGGATGTTTAATTTAGTGGCGGCCGTGGTGGTGCCCCTTGCTGCTGGTGTGCAGTTCACTGCTTGGCCATTGTTTTGGTATTTTTTTGTTTTGTTTATCTTTTCAGTGAACCCTCCATTCAATGGGGAGGGGAATTTCTCTCGACAAAATTTACAAACTCAAAACAGCAACAAACCAACCAACAGTGTGAAAGTTTGGCCAACGAAGCTGCTGGTAGCTGGGTCTTTCGTTGATATTTCTGATTAGCATAAAAAAGAGAGACGGTCGATAAACTTGCGGTTTCTGAGAGTTTTTTTTCAATTAATGAAACCGATTGTCTTTTGGCAAAGCTTTGGACTTCCTGCTAAATTCCTGGCTAATTACGAGCGTTTTTTTAGGGTTTTGTATTTCCTCATATGTTTCCTATTGCCGTTTGCCGGCGATAAGCCGGTCCCCCAAATGGTAAAACAAACAAAAAAGTGAGTAGATTTATTTCCATTACAGCAAATTCCGCTTGACTGAGCTAAAACTATTATTTTCCATGCTCTTCATTTGAAAAAGGGTAAGCTGGGTAAACGCTTCAAATAAATAAATAACTTCAACGTTTTTTCTGAAAATTGATGATTTTTGAGGCCATTTTTTAAGGCCAGAAGGGCGGTGAAAATATTTTCTAATGCTGGGATCTCTTCCTCTATAAATCGCAGTTATATATACTATAAACCCAATGTATTCTACTTACTTTATATCCAGAAATATTTTTTAATTACATGACCCATAACAATTTAAATTTTCACTAAAATTTATTTGAATTTCGCCCAAACAATTGTCAAGAAATCACAGAAACTTATCCAGCCGTAGAATCAGGTGTGTTTTGGTCGCTACCTAGTTGCAGGGTAATTAAGATTTGGATGTTCTGTAGTTTCAAATACCGATGGTTATTAAAATTTGGTGGAATAAAGACTGTAAACGAGGGAAAGAACCGACGCCCAGCTGGAAAACGGTTCCCCGAAATCGAACGAATTCTAATTAATTTTTGCAGTTGGTTTTTGCTTCGTTACCTTCATTAACATGTCCTGAGCGGGGCAGGGCCTCTTTAGGTGCTGCCGCTGCTGTGGCAGTGGTGAAATTATTCATTGTTGCTGCTATTTGAATACCACGGAGACCACTTGGTGGCTGCTGTTATTGCAACAGAAACAGGTGCATAAAATCCGATCTCCAAGGACGTTTAAGAGCTGCTGTTTTTGTGGTCAGGCCGCGCCTTTGCAGCTGAATGGGCGGATGCGGCGAACGACGCGTCAGATACAAGTTTCTCAATTTAATTGCGTCGCGTTGTGGTTATTAAATCGCCTTTTGAAGCTATTCGAGAGTATTTCACTTTCACACTGCAGACAATAAACAACAAAAAAGTGTATTTATAAAGCGGAGACACGCACACACACAAAAACACAGGGGCGCGCACACGAGTCGTTCTGTAAACCGCGGCAGCTGCAATTGTATCTGCTGGATGCAAAAGAATTCACTCGAGTTAATTGACGGAGACGCACAGCCCGCTTGTTTTGTTGGTCACTGACGCGCTGCGTGGCGTACATTCAACAGCGAAAGCCGCTCAACGAATGCCAACTTCGTGAGCACTTCCACCAACGCGTTGGTGAGATTGAAATTAAAATTAGCCAGTGCTGCCGGATCGACTACAGGCATGACCCAGAGCGGTCTGGCAGCGCTAGTTAATTTGTTGAATTAAGGATGTATCCGGTTTTATTTAAAGAATACGAAACATGAATTCTTTAAAAATTTATTTTATTTTAGGAAGCAAATTTTCTACTTTAGCTGAGCTGATTAAAAAGAAGAGTTATTTTTATTAAATTATTTAAATTCAACAACCCGAAGTGGCAGCGCCGCGCAGGCGCCGTGTCCCATTGGCGCAACATTTGAATCGATTTCGACCAAATAACATTTGTTATATTTTGCTGGAACCATTTAAAACGTTTCATGATTATGTAAATAGTATGTGTGTATGCATTATTAAATTTGTGTTCTATTGATTTGTTTTGTCAAAGTTATAGACTTGTAAATTAGACAAAGATTTAGGCCATCTTAGCCGAGACACAAACCACAATCTCTCTATCTTCGGATCATTTACTCAAAACTGGTTTTGTGGCTTACAAAAATAAAATCTAAAGAGCCCACTTACAAGTTGTGGAAGTGGAATTTGTTAGTTTATCTCAAGTGCTTTGGTACGCGCCAGCTTTTTTACTCAATCCATTTACACGTCATTTTGCGCCCGGGTTATCACAACCTTAACCTTTCCTAATTAAAGAGGCCTGCTCGGTATTATCGACTCATTCGGAAGTTGTTAAGTGCGAAATGCGAGGTGGGTGATTAATTTGCTGATAAGAACGGGCGCTCGGCAACTCTTCTGATTACTGCTAGATCGTCACGAAATCCGATATGACTTCTCGCGATTTTAGCGTCAATGCTGTCGGTGACTTTCCTGTTGGTGATCTGATGATCGGTAAACAAAACAAACAAAAACTCAGGTTGAGCACACTGCGCATTGCTCCCTCTCTCTCTCTCTCTCTCTCTCTCTCTTTGAAGAGTAGATTGGGTTTCGTTTCCACAAAAACAAATTCAGATACACCGATACAGATATACATTCAAAGTCATCGTCAACAGTTTGTTGGCAACACGCCAACGAGCGTCCGCTCTTCTTGCCAGTAACGAGTTGAGTGTGGCTCAAAGCAAACCTAAGTCGGACTAGGTTGGCCCTTTTTTATTGTTGTTTTTTTTTTTTAATTTATTTTTTTTAACGAATAAAACGTGCAAATATTTAATATACTTTTGAATGTATCGCTTTGTTTATAATTAAGCAAAATTGGAAACTTGGATTTTGTCGTGAAAAGTAGAAAGAAAATCTGATAAATGTAACCAAACCCGAAAACCCGTTTAACAAGCCGCTTCACAACCACAACTACGCACACCGGAGAGTCAAGCCCGGCCAACAATTAAAAAAAGAAGCCGTCGTCTTGGGAGTTATGATTCATAGCTGCCGAGAGCAGCAGCAGTCAAGCCACCAGAAGTCAGAAAAAAAACAACAGGGAATTTTATCAATGTTCTAGCCGCAATCTCGCGAAGATTGGCAATTACGTAAATCACAATTAGCGGATTCTCTCTCCATGTCTACAAAGGAAATGCGCCCATTGACACTTTCGATTGGGGCCTCGTTGTTGCCCAGCTTCTCGCTGGTCACAGCGGCCAGCGGGGGCGCTGGAGGGAGTGGCAACAGGGACTGCTTTGGCAAGATCTGCCATCCTGTCAATGAGTACTGCTCCATATTCTCCGAGAGCTGCTCTTCCTGCGAGGCCATTTGCGATGCCAGCTCCCACAATTACCAAGCAGACACCTGCTCCAGGGAATGCTCAGGTGAGTCGGGTTCATCCGTTGCCTCTCCAACGAGGCAGGGACTGTAATTAATTTGCTCGTTTATAAGTAGTCACAGTGATGAATAGAAACAGTGATTTTATTTACCCCAAAGAACTTTCGTGTCGCGGCGTCTGCTTGACTAGAAAATAAGGTTTCAAAGGCTAACGGTTCGATCGGGTGGACGGAAAAAGAATCAGAGCGGCTCCAAGCTAGAAACTGTGGTTTTCAACTGAGAATATTGTCTATTCTAAAGTTTTAATAGTTTGAATTAATTCTCAAATCTTAAAAGAAATTGAATATACCCTCCAACGAAATTTACATATCGTGAATGAATCTGTAAACAATTCTACAGATTCATATGTTGAAGATTAATAGGCTTGTTAGTTCTTTCTTCTCAGCTCTTTCTTTTTTGAATATTATACGAAATAGCGTATTCTGTTCGAAATCTTGATAGAAACCTCTTGCTTAAGCACTTTGCTTAAGAGAAGATCTGGCTGGTTTTAGAGGCAGTTACAAATCACCTGAGGTTAAATTCTTTCGCTTCAGCTTCGGGTTAACTTGCACTTTGAAAGTAATTGTTTTTTTGCATTAGATCATTACTATAAGTAAAATTACTGGTTGTTGACTAAATCTAACGTGACTTGGCCGGCTCCTCTCTCCCGCAGACTTCAACAAATACGACGAGCTGAACGAGAAGATAAACAACGTGCAGAGCTCCCTGCAATTGGTGTTGATACTGTTGAGCATTTTGCTGGTCCTGATCGCCATTCGGTATTTTTACAAGTGCCTCTGCTGGCTGCGTCACAATCGATTCGTTCTCCTTGTGCTAAGGAAACTGCAGCCCAGCCAGCATCACGTTAACGCCAATGGCAAGGACCTGAATGCCACAACCATTCAGAATCTGAATGCCATCAACAGGGACATTGAGCGGGCTCCGTCGCAGGTCTACAGTGTCACAGGTCAGTCGATTGTCTTACCTGATGTGTGAGTCTGAGATAGCAATAATTTCTTTTTGCAGGCGCCCCGTCGGTGATGACCATGACGACCCCGGTTAGCACTCGATATCCGGCTGAGAATAGCACAACACCTACAACAGTGGGCACGGAGTATTCGTACGACAACCAGGCCATGGTGGTGACTCCTGTCACTGAGAAACCCTCGCCCACCCAAGTGGTTTTCTAACTCCCAGCAAATTGTATAATTAATTTAATGATATTCTTAAAATTGGAATACTTTTCAATCCAGTAGCCGGACGGCTTGCATCACATTGAAACAAGTGATATTATATAAGAAAACGATCCTTCCACATCAGATACTTAATTAAATTTTAAATTAAAAATTTCATGTTTAAGAGTAAACTGAATATGCATAATGCAGAGCTTCAAAAATTCAACGTGTTGGATTAAATGGATCAAATTCTTTAAGTAGGGCAAGGACACTAGGCATTAATCAATTTCTACAATTACCATGAATTGATTTTTTACCCTGTGCCTTCTTGAACCTTCACATTTAGGGTACAAATATGAGTGGTTGGCTGAGCTGCAGAAAATTGTTGCGAGGTGGCGCCAGCGTCGCTGGGGAGAAGGTAAAGTCGGATTTGCTTAATGTGCTTAATGCTATTGTCATTTATTGAATATATGAACTCAAATTGATCTTACAGAAATGGCTATTCAAAAAAGGCTGGCATAACTTAAAATCTAGCTCCTCTAAGTCTATTTAAATGGCAAACCAGACTTACCCACTGCGGGCTCGTGTTTATATGTGTCACATCTAGAAGTACAAATAAATTCCGAAATGCTTTTAAGCTAAGCTCTCTGTTTGTTCTGCCCCATCTACTGAAGCAAATCTCTTTCGTAAATCAGCCTTAAACACACACATAAATAAATATCTACAGCTACAGAATTAAGACTACACGTGCTACCGCCCTACACCCAATACTGATTTCGGCGCAGCAGGGGGTTTGTGGGCGGCGCCGACGGCGGAGAACTTATCGATCCGGAAATGCTTTGGGGCACGGAGGCGTAGCCCGCAAAGTCGTTGGCCATGTCGCAAGACGAACTCCAGCCGTCGTGGTCCAAGTGGTAGGGATTGTAGCGTTGCGGTAGCATCATCTGCTGGGGATCACACTGGTCGTCCGTCTCGTCCTCGTCGGGGTCGTAGTCGGGAAACTCGTGCTTGTATGACTCCACTGGGATAATCTTGCAATGAGGGATATTGCTAAAACCAGGCAGGGGGGTGGAGTTGCCCGTGGGCGGTACGGAGTCCGCCTCCGAGCTGGCGTACTGATGGCTGTGCAGGCTGTTGTGGTGGTGGTGATGCTGGGGACTCACCGAGGTGAGATCCGGTGGGCAAGGCAATGCCGGCGGCTGATCTTTTGAAATGTCCGCCTTGTGCCGGCGTAGGCTCCGGAGCTTTACAATCAACAGCACAATGGCTATGCAAATGATCAAGATGAAGAGAGCACAACCCACCGCCAGGTAGTTAATTGAAATGCCGGCATTACTTAGGGGCACCCCCGACTTGGTCTCGTCAGCGTGCCGTCGGTAGCGGATGCCCACTGTGGCCTGGGCTGGTTGGACGGTCTTGATCAGCAGTTGGTACTCGAAGCTGTCGCTGTCGGCCTCCGTTGCATCGATGGCTTCGTTGGGCACAAAGTAGACCACCCCGCTGCGGAGTTCTTTATAGGAGAATATGTGGGTGGACCTTTCGTTGTGACCCTCGTTCGTCAGGCCTGTGCTCCGTATAATCTTGCAAATCTGTCCGGTGGCTGGCGGCCGTGTGATGATAAACTTTGGATTGAACTTGTTTAGTTTCAAGGACAACGGATTGTCATTGACCAATGAAGTGCCGAGCTTGACCTTGCCGCCGGCAATGGTGCTCCTGGACTCGGCCTCCTGCATGGAGATCTCGTTGATTTTGATGACGGGCTCCACGGCCACGACGACATCTACTTGGGCCACGTAGTGGGTGCCTGGGACGTAGGCGCTCACCTGAAAAGTGTCGTTCGAGCGGTTCAGGTCAGTCTGCATGTAGCTAATCTGTGAGGTCTCCAATTGCTGCTGGGTGAACCTAAGTGTAGGCTGGTGGCTGAACACGATGATTCCGTAGAGCGGAGAGTTGGTGATGTTGTAGGATAGGCGATCCACCTGTACGTTTGTCAGCAGTCCAATGTGTTCCAGCTTCATGGAGGAACTGGTGGCCCCTTGCTGGACACTCACCGGATGCTGGATGACTGCCGGCAGCAGGCTGATTGGGGCCACTTTGATGGTGAAGATCTCATAGGCGGGATTGAACTGTCCGTCGGAGACGGTGAAGCAGAAGGTGGTTGATTGTGGAGTTCCAAAGTGGACGTAGACAATCCGATCGTTGTTGATGTCTGCCTGAGTGAACTGATTGGAGAAGGCCAGCAAATCCTCGGCGTGGCCATCACTGGTGAGCTTTTTGAGTACTCCCAAGGTCGGCCCACTCATCACATCGTAGATAATTTCCTCCGGCGGAGTGTCCTTGTCCTCGGCAAGCAAAACCGAGCGAGTGATGGTGCGGTTTTCCCCTTCCACGACAGTCATTTGAGGCAGGTGAGTAACCAAATGAAAGGGCTGGTCATTAATCGGATTTATGCTCACAGGGATGGTCAAATTACACAGAAAGATGTGCCTGCAAAGGGAGATTGTTGACTTAGAATATTGCATATTTTAAAGGACGACCGATACCCACCCCTGGACCAGGTAGACAGACATCAGGATGGTGTCCTCCAGGGTGTCCGTATGGTCGTGGACGTAGTACACTTTCTTGGTGGAGAAATCACTTGGATGGTAGCGCTGCATGGTCTTGAATTCGTGTCCCAATCCAATGCTGCCATGGCTGGGCTTCTGGCCCGCCTCAATGAACAACTCTGGGTTGTTGATGCCTGCCCGGGTCTTCAGGTACTCCAGTATCTTGGAGAAGTCCAGTTTAATTGGAACCGAGCCGCCCTCATCCACGGTCAGCTTGGAAACCGGCAGGAACCTCAGCAGACCTCCCGAGGACACGGATATTTCGATGTTAAACTTCTGATCCAACAGTCGATCACTACGTTCTGCCACCACATCAAAGTAGAAGGAATCGTTGATCCTGAACTCCATTATAACTGCTGTGTGCTCGTAAAAAATGTGGCCATTGTCTATATCCGTTTGTGTGAACTCGCTGACCTCCTTGCCGTAACCGGGTCCCTGAAACTCGTTGACTATCCGACCCAGGCTGGGCGGAACTGTGATGTTGTAGCGGATTTCGCGCTCCTCGTCGGAGCACTTGAAGTGTAAGTGATCCCGGAGAATTTGCTTTTTGGTAAGCGGGAAAACGTGGAGGTTTTCGTTTCGTTCCTGCAGGATTTCGATCGGCTTGATTTCGATGTTCAACACCTGCGATGAGGTGTTAAACAGCCCATCGGTGACCATAAAGGACATTTCGTTCTTCCTCGAGTTGGCGTCGTGCAAGAAGAAAATTTGCTGGTTGTTGATTTGCGCCTGCGTGAAATGGTCGACTTTCTGATGCGGAGCCGACCTTTCGGCCAAATAGCCCCCATAGATGTGATCGATCACATAGGTAAGGTTTTCCGGCGGAGTGTCATAGTCCTGGGCGGCTAAAAGAGGCAGAATTATCAGCTTTAATTTGCGAAAGAAGAGCAACCAAAAACCTACTCAGGTCGGTGTATTTGATGACGTAGCGTCCGCCGTTCCACACCTGCAGTCCAGTGTTGGTGACTATCATTGGCTCCTCGTCGTTAACGGGAATAATCGAGAATTCCAATTCAAAGGGGACGCTCTCCTTGTTCCTTACCATAGCCACTAGGGTGATTGAGTCCGTGGCGTTTTCGTTGCCATTGTGAACATACTGAATGCTTCCATGTTCCAGTTGCTTTTGCGTGAAGCGTTTCACTTTTGAGTTTCCGGCCAAAATGTACCCCGAACTTGGTGTCACCGTCAAAATGTACTCCAAGATCTTCCCGCGATAGAACTCAGAATATGGTTGGATATCCTGGGCGGTCAGCTGGACCGTCTTGCCCTCGACGACGGACACAACGTTCGTGTGCATGTACAGCTTTTCTGGAATGATTACGATTCTGAGCATCAGCTGGCGCAGCCACGTAATCCCATTGGTCACATCGAACACAAAGTAGTCGAGGGATTGATTAACACCCGCCTGAATGTAGAACATTTTCTCGGTGTTAACCGCCGACTGGTCAAACACCTTGCAGTTATACTCATCGTCAAAGGACATTGACTGCATTTCTAGGTAGCCGTGCAGGGGCGAGGCAGTCACAAGGAAGGTGATATCGCCTGGGGAGATGTTCGGGTGAACAACCTGTCAAGGCAATTGAATCACTTATGAACGATCAGAATTACCTCCACTTTCCTCTTATTTACCTCTAGAATGTCGCGGGAGATTAGGACACTCGTGGACTCCTCCACATAGAGGGTCTGGTTGTTTTTAACCTGAAGGGGCTCCCAGTAGGCCGAAGGGTAAATGCGAAAAATTACTTCACCCTCGGTAACTATATCCTTGATATGCACGCGGTATCTGAGGATATGAAAGATGGATTACCCAACCGGAGGGAAGAATATTTTGCTGTTTCTTTACCTGACTTTGTCCATGGAAGCAATTTCGGTGTTCCAATACACCAAACGCTCCCTTTCGATGTCCAAGTGCGTGAAATTGCTGAGCGACGTGAAATTAGTTGCTTTGAACGCAACTGTACCTGTGGAATTACCGTCCAGATTGCCTTGTTTCCGGCTCAGATACATGAGCAGGCCGTAGGAAGGTGGCTGCAGGACTTCATAATGGATTTCATCCAATTTCGTGTCCAAATTGGTTTCCACCACAAAGTCCCGGTTCTTGAGAACAACGAATTTGCCCTCCTGCACGACGGAGGCATTCGTGGGCAGCATGGAAACAAACGGATCCGAGGCTCGTATCTCGAGAAGACCGTCCACCTCATGCTGTCTATCGGTAACTATAAACGAAGCCGTCCCTGAGTCCGGTCCGCTGTGCTGGAACAGAATCCTGCGATTGGTAATATCGTCCTGGCTGAAACTATCGATATGATGGCCTGACTTGTAAAAGGCTCCGTTGGTACTCGACACGTGAATGTAGTGAATGTCGGTGTGATTCGTATTTACATCAGCGTCCAAGTACTGCAGCACTGCCGGACTCAGGGTTCGAATGCCATTACGGACCACATGGAAGACCCGCTTCACGGTCCTGTACGGCTCGTTGTCGTTGATCAGCTTGATTTGAACCTCCATGTTGGCCACGAACTGAAGATCAGTCTCGGCATTCGAGAGGATTAGCAACTCGAAGTTGTCCACAGTAGACTCGGTGTCATCGTGGCAGTAGTAAATGTCGTTCCGGAAGAGCTGCTCCAGCGTAAACTGCTCAATGGGAGCCACTAGGCCCGTGTGTTCTTCGTACTTGCAGACGACTCCGTGGGCTGGCGCACTGGCCACCTGGAACTGCAGACTCTCGTAGATATTGAAACGGATTTCAAAGTGGTTCTTGGTGATCAGGGCGCGCTCGCCCTCCTGCACCTGCAGGACCTCGTGGGTCTGGTAGCTCAGCTTGTTGGTCAGCTCCTCCAGCGGGGTAAAGAGGATCCTTAACTTTCCCCGCACATCATCGCACTCGGCCACCGAGACCACAAACTCCAGCTCGTCGCTGAAGCTCGAGTAGCTCGAGTGATGAGTGCGGTAACGGATCCTTCGCTTGTCAATGTCCTGCTGGGTAATTGAGTCCATCTGCTTGGCCGCCTTCCGCGAGCCCTCCACGTAAATTCCACCAAAAATCGTCGGTTTGGTTATTTTGTAGATCACGTTGCGTGGGAAAGTGCCAATGGGCTCGGTGCCATACTCCAAGAGCTCTTTGGTTAGCACGAACTCGCGCGAGCCGTTGATGGCCACCAGGGCTGGCTTCGAGGTGGCTATGCGCAGGCGGGTAAAGGTGATGCGGAAGTCGAATGTCTGCGTGGTCACAAATCCGAACGAGGCAATAAACTGTTAGGAAAGTGAGAAATTGATTAGACCTGTTGCTCGTCATGGCAGTCGAGGGGGCGCACACACACCTTAAACTCATCTTGCCAAGGAAAGTCGCTGTTGTGTATATAACGGATGTGGCCCAAGAGCAACTGGCTATCGCTGAACCAGTCCACGTTCACCCACGAGCCATCAATTTGCCGGAGGCGCTGCAGGGCTCCATGCTGCGGGGGCTTGACGATGTCGTAGCGAATATCAATGTGCTCGTCGACGGAGTTGGTTCCAATGGACAAATTGGCAGCCGAAATTGGCAGCGAACTCTTGTGGATCATCACTAGTCCGGTGTTGTTGACTAGCCGCAGCTCCAAAGGATGCACCGACACAGGCAAGTAAACCGCTTCACTTGTCTCTATGCCGTCGGAGACATGAAGCTGCAGCTGGTAGCTCAAAGTTTCGGGAGTCGTCGAGTTGTAGAGATAGGAAACTTTGCCGGCATTCACGTCCGCCTGCGAGAAGGTCATCGATGGCATTCCGTTGGCTATGAATCGCCCAAAAGACTCCTGCGGGTTGGTTGAAGGTAGGATCGTGTAGATGAGATCACTGGGGGCACTGTCCGGATCGTCTATGTTGAATAAATCTATATCCAGTATCCGCTCGATGCCCTCGATCACCCGCAGAATCCTGTGCGAATGCAGTTCTAGCCTTGGAGGATCATTCACCGGCGTGATGTTGGCATGCAAAAGGAACCGATGCTTGCCGAAAATGTTCTCAGGTATCTTGTGCGGGTCTCCGGATATCTGCATATCCAGGGTGGCGTGGTCGTTGAAGCTCTCCATGCCATTGTGCACATACTTCAGCTTGTCGGTGGCCAGATCGGTCAGGGTAAAAGTGCGACAGGGCACAAAGTTCGCTTTTTCCGGCGAATACTGCAGGAGCTGTCCGTATTTTGGCTGCTGTGCCACATGAAAGGCTATGGAGTTCTCGTTGAGGTTGGGATACCGACGTCGATCCAGCAGCACGTCTATGAAGCGAGGCGAAAGAAAGATCGTCCCGCCTTCCAACAGCTGCATCGGTGAAATGTAGAGCAGCTCCAATTCGGGACTCGTTTCGGTGAATATCTAAAACAAAATGAAAATGAATCATTGCCCAGAGTAGCCTAATTGCCGTCCTACCTTAAAGGGTCCCTGGAAGTCCGCCTTGATGCAGTACGACTGATCGCAGTAGCAAATGAACTCGTTGACGCCATGCTGACTGCAGATGCCGCTCTTTAGGCATGGATTGAATTCGACACACGGATACTTCCACAAGCAGTTGAGGGCCAATTGGCGGGAGATTTTCATCTCCCCGAACCCGAGGGGCAGTTTGTTCACCTGAATCTGCCGCATGCAGCCCTTGAAGCTGAGCTCGTTGATCCTCAGTCCCTTGTTGAGCAGCCGGCGGCGCATGTCCTCCTGGACGCCGCCAAAGAAAACGCTCTTCTCGAGATTTATAATGGCCTTTGTGTCATTAGCGTGCTCCCCCCGATAGCCTACTGGGGCTTCGTCCAGCAGCAGCTCCGCCATCTCCGCATTGTAGCGCAGAAATAGACGATGCCATTTGCCATCTGAAATAGTCTCATTTGTCATGAACTGCACAACGCTGCCGGCCTTATTAAAGGTCAGTTTGAGCCGTTGGTCTTCTATCTCCAGCAGTACAAAATCGAAGCCCCCGTTGAAGTAAATGATTCCCGCCTGGGCCATCGTTCGAAAGTATAAGCTCAGCCTGAAAATAAGGACAAATCGAATTTGATTTTGGTTGGACGGATTTGCTTTACTTACGTCTCTCCTGCTGCATGAGATTCCTTGGACATTAAGGCAAAGGAGTCATTGCTAAGGAAGCTGATGCTGTCCTCGATTCCTCCTTCGAATTCACTGCTACAGTTCCAGGCCATCCCAGTAGAGATTGTGTGTCCCGTACGCTCCTTGGCTCGCTTGATAATGTTTATGTTGTTGTAATAAACCTGAATGTGAAAATACGCAAAGTCAGTCGTATAGCCAAAATATAAATATTGTCGGTATCTAAAGTCAGAAATGGAGAAACAAGGATATTGCCTCTAATCTGAATTTTAAGCCGCTATCAAAACACCTAATTAGGGGTAATAGTTTCTATTAAAACACAAGAGGACTCTACGAATATTGGAGCGCATTTTTTAGGAATCAATGTCGCAGAGGCTCAAATGGCTTAAACGGGACCGGCAGGACCATTCGTAAGTCCAAAACAAAACTGTGGTATTAAATAGGCAGAATTCATTCTCATTGGCTACATTTTTATCGGAAAAGAGGCAGAAGAAATCCTCACTGTAAAAGCAAATAAAGAAAATGAAATTCTGTGTTGCAGACTCGACGAAGATCTCCCGTATATCAACAGAATATCCTGCTAGCAACTGGATAATGTAGCCATAAGCAGCGTTGGAGATAATCAGTAAAGTATGGTACGAATTTCTTTACCCAGAAAATTAATTTATTAATGAAATATAGTTTTGACCCACCGAGCGAGTATTTTGGTTTGATTTTGGTTAAAAAGCTCCCACCCACTGGAAATATAAAAAATTCCACTCACATCCGATATACAGCCTCGGAATCCAATGACATCATTCAAATAGTCGGCTGGAAAATCGCCAACACCTCCAAGAAATGTGCCAAAATGCACATTCAAGGCAGTCATTTGCGGGGGTAACTGTTTTCGCATAAAATGTCCGTCCACCTGTAACGTAATGTTGTTCTCGAATCGCTGGACAGCCACATCGTGCCATTCGAAATCGTCGAGCCTTTGCTTTTTCGGCGAACGCAACTGGAATTTGGCATGCAAAAAATGCATAAGAAATGCACGGCAAGTTCAACGGAGGTTAGTTGGTTGGCTCACCTGCACCACATCCCGTTCGATTTTATAGCTGAAACTAATGGAGCCGCTCTCCAAACGCAGCAGGCAATAATCGGTGCGTCCGGCTGCTAGGAAGAGAAATGCATTTTCCTGTTTGGTGCGAAACTTGAAACGAATGTTCGTTGACATCTTGGCCTCCTGCAGGGGCATCGTTATGTAGCCATCTCCGAAGAGCGATACTGCGAAGATCCAAAATATGATTTGTTAATTGTTTGTTTTTCATCAGTTATTTCGTAAGAATCGTTTTGCGTCCGTTAATTGCAGTGGATCGTTTGTCAGACCTGTGGGGCAACTTCTGTCTGTCAGGGTGTCACTTGGCTAGCCCCCAATGTCAAAATATTGTTAATGTATGATATTTTCTGGGGTGTTTCTAAATAATTTTTGTTTTTTTTTTTGACTAAATGTGGCCAATTAGATGGTTGATAGATGGTGTTATATAGACCAGATAGATTGCAGCAGCACAAATGGGGACAGCGATTGTGTTTATATACGGGCACTTTTCTGATGACAGAGAACTACAAATATTTCTTAACACCAAATTGTGAAGGTTTTAGTCAATCGCTTAATAAGTTAAGGCTTCAGTGAGCCATTCGATGAGCAAGAATCAGCAGTTTTAGATCAGAAACAGATGATAAAACTCATTAGCAGCAGCATTCTTTATGAATCTGCGCCCCTCGAGTCTTAAAATCTAATCACTCTTAAAAACAGGCGAATTTGCAGTGGACAGCGCTTTATTCTGAAATCTATTCTTCTTTATTATTATGATTGTCAATTTTCTCTCTTTGTGCTATGTATATTCTTGACTATCTATTTTAAATATAAAATTTTTTTCTATTAAGACCCCCAACACCTTCCCTTTTTCTTTCTTTGACTTTTTTTTAATAAAGTAGTTAATTCTTCTCAACTTTAATTGATTTTAACATTTTAATGTTGCTTACAGTTATGCTTATCTTCACAAAACAAACCCCTTTAAACCACTTAATATTTCTTTGCTTTAATATAATATTATCATTTTAATGTTGACCTAAATCAAGGTTAGATAATAACTACGTTATTTATAATAGAAATGCTCCTGTTAATAGCATTTGGTGTGACCATGTTTTGTTTTGTGTCAGTTCTTTTTAGCAAATTATGGGCAAGTATTATTCTACTAGTTCGAATAGATCGAAATTGCACAATTTCCTACGATCAAATGAACCATGCCGTTTTTAGGATGACAATTCAAAGGAACCATGTTACCAAGAATGCTTAGAATTCCGTACAACCTAACTAACAATCAGACGTAACGCGGACAAAGAACTTTGGAAATTAAAAATAGGAAAATTTAATGATTGAAGCAAAATAAATGTATTAAAACTATTTACTATATTAATTGGAATGCAGCACCGATAATTCCCACAACCCCACATTGTCTAATGTCTTTTTTTGGTAGCTCTATGGGAGCTGCTTGTTGTCAATTAGGGGATCAATTTACATTGCCCATTTAAAGGATTAAAAAGTGTTCCCAGCATATCTCATAATTCTTAGCAAATCGAAAGATCTTTTATGAAATTTTGAGCCCCCAAGGAAATTGATTATTTTCCCAAGCCCCTAGTGCCTTTGTTGCCGACCCACAGCCAGCTACTTGGTCGGCTGTCGGTCGGAACTTACAAGAAACAGTTGCCCACAAATGTTGAGCTGGGCAGACAAATAACAGACAGCAAGATAAACACACTGCGTCTACGGGTTGAGGCAGGCTGCCAGACAAGCTAACCCGAAATGCGTTGGCGGCGCCAACGATGGCCAATTAGCAGCAATCAGGCGTTAAAATGAGGAAGAAACAGTCTCCAAAACTCCGACGAGTGTTTTTCCAAGTTGACCCACATTGCGGGAAAGGGTGTATGCTGTGTGTCAGCGGTCATCAACTTGTGCGCTATAGCAAAGCCGAAAACAAATCGCGGCCGGACGGCAAATGCGTGGGTCGGTGGTGTTTACAATAAACAAACATTGCAGACCCAATGCACTCCATTTGGCAGAGGAAGTGGAGGAGCGTCGCATATTGGAAAACATCAATCCAATTTGCATAAACAAAATGCATTGGTCAAACGGCAGTCGATTGGGACAGCCAACAAATAAAAATAAAAACAGAGACGCCTTCGCCCCTCAGCAGCGCTGGAGGACTTACTCCGAAACTTTCTCTCCAAGAGGCTGGCAAGAGTTATGGCAACAGATGCCTACGAAAAAAGCCGGGGTGCGTCCCTCGTCGTGCCGCTCGTCTTAAATGCTAAATTTATGCCCGTCTCTTGGGCTGGCTGCACAACTGCATTGGCGGCGGCCATGGGCAACCGGTCTAAATTTATGGTATTGCCAATGCTTATTTTATTTGAGTTATATGTCGCATCTCTGGCGGCAAACGATATTTTGTTTTATATTTTACAGAGTCGCTTTGATGGCCACACGGTTGGTTGTCGGGGGCGGCGGGCGGGACGGCCATGGGATTTGGTGCTTTTAATTAATGCGTTTTTTTGGGGAAGCTTCCCTGGGGAATTTTATTTCCCCCGAGGCATTTTCACTGTCGTGTTCTGTTTTATATTTCATGTTGGATCATTCATTAAAAATTCCTCCGACATTGGCAATTTTTAATTTTATGATTTTTTCTCTTCGAGCTAATTTACCTAATAATGCGACAGTTTATTGGCAGCCCCAGTGATTTGTAGCCTTATTACGTGAGATCAGAACAATCGACCCTAAATTTTAATTTATTGTGTCTTCCGCCGATGAATTTATTCTCAAAAATTCTGTCCAAATCCAAAACAGGAATTTATATTGCTCTTACAAATTTTTAAAAAGAAAAGTACATGACCCGTGACTTATTTGATTATCTACATTTTTTTTAGCGAGTATAGTCGGTGTGGTGGTCATAATCATGTCTTTGAGAATCAAAGCTTTACATATTGAAAAAACAAAAATTTTAATAACAAGCGCAGATATCACTAGAAAACAAAATGAATATGGATAGTCGCAGTTTCAAGAAATTAATAAAAATTCCAATTTAAATTGGGTGGCATTGTTTGAGTGTAAAGGCGAAGAGGCAGAGAATAGCGGCTGACCTGAGGCAACTTTTGGAGGCTTACACAACTTTTGTTTGCGCTTTTCCCTTCCTACTCTGATTATAAGCCATCCCTTGATGCAATGATCAATGATATAAAATGTATTTAAAAATAAACACAAACTTTTAGATTCTGACATTGCATGCTTGCATTCACATAAAAATTAAATTACCCAATCGACCCTTTAAAAGCCTCCTCCTCATTCCAGTGGCTATTTATTTTCAAGTGCTCTTTCGTTCTATAAACACAGACTTCTTGGGAATCATCTAAATCGAATCAAAAATGTCATTAAAAGCGTTTTATGATCAGAGTATTTTCCATTTGATTTTTTTATGGTTGCAGCATTTGAAAAAAATATTCACTTGTTGACACTAATTAGTCCCGGGGGTCGCATAAAATTGAATTATACCCTCACCCCCTTTACAGTTTCCCCCTTTCCGAGGTCCATATGTGAATGCATCAACAGGAACAATTGACAAGCCATAAATACCCACAAATTTTTATATGACTCAATTCCGGCAGCCCGACATGCTGATGGCAATAACGGCGACATTGCCAAATGATCCGTCGGCAGAGTCGCCAAATAAACAAAAAATAAACGAACACAAATACACATAAATTTGTGTATTTGAGTGCAGCCAGTGCCGGCTTCACCGGCCACATGTGTTGATGTTTTTATTGAAAAAAGGAAACTCATGAGTAACCCAATGATCGACCCACAAAACGCGCACATGCTGCAAAAGATACTTTTCAGAATACCCACACAGATACAGGCCTATAGATAAAATTGGCACAAGACGTGAAATTAGCGTAAGCGAAAAGACGAGACGAAGGGGGAGTCATTTTATACGAATGAAATAAAGCGAAAAGTGAAAATCCAACGATGATTCACGATCGCTGATCTTTTTCTCTTTGAAGTGACGTCACAGACGTACTAAAAATACAATTAAAAATACATTTGCGCCAAGACCAAGCCAGCCAAAAATACAAATTGTCTTGATAAATTATATCTCCCCAGATTAAAGAGCACACACACAAACATATCCACTCACGCCCCAGACACTTCAACGCAAGTTGCTTGGGAAGTTCTGCTTCAGTGGCGAGGCAGTGCATCTTTGAGGTTGCCCCCAAATAAATGGCCGCCAAAGCGGTTCATAGCGGCAAGGGACACGCTGAGAATCGGGTGGGTGGGGAAAGCAGAGAAGTCCACAGCGACAAAAGTGCGCCTCAAGTCAAATGTCAAGCGTGAAAAATGCGTTAAGTGCACGGCGTCGGCGCATTGCGGTTGAGTAGTTGTGGCCTATCCAATGGCCGCATTGAGTACAGTGGGTCAAAAGAGCCCTAAAAAGCGTTCCATAATAAAAAATGCTCGTCAAATGCAGTTCACTGGTTTTACTATTATGCGGCAAGGCAAAGAATTTGAATTGAATTTCAAAAAATGTTTTAACTACATACATCAAATTTTGATATTCGCTGGCTTTATTTATTTCCAGAATTAAAATTCATTTAAAAAAAAGTAAGAGAGAGTGCACGGAAGAAGAGAAATTTGCATGGTAAATTTGTTGAACTTAGATTTCTTGATTCTATTCAGTTGCTTTTATGGAACCAAGTAGGTGTTAATTAAGTGAGTTTAATGGTTAAGATACTAATGAAGTTTATTCAATATGGTTATTAGTAGTCAATCAATGGGGAAGAAATCCAAAAAGGAAGAAATTCGATTTTTTTCCAACCTCTGGACCACTGTTCGAACCGATTTTGTATGCGCTTAGGCACACCGGAGTAACCGCATCTGGCATTTTCATAGCATTTGCAACTCTTTATTTTGACTTTTATTTATTTGTTGGCCGTAAAGCAAATGCAATTGGGATCCCATTGGTGGCATCGCAGAAGTGATGGCCACGAAACAAATTGGGCACACAGCAGCTGCGTGCCGCCGCCTTCGCCACTAACCAGATCGTGGCTGGCCTTATACGTAATGAGCATAAATCGTGCGTTGATCATTTGGCCAGATAAATCGCATGTTTATGCCCGGTATTAGGTTCTATGTCACAGCACCGCTACTGCAGATAACTTCCCGTGGCCCCGCTTCGGATGTCGACTTAGCATTTAATTAACTCGAAAGGGGGTAACACTCACCTTTCATGGCCAGAACGGCCTCACAAAGTAGCAACGGCAGCAGCAGGAGGAGCATTAAATTTAATCCACAAAGGCGCGACATTCCTGGGCCGGCGGACTGATTCAGATGCGGATGTGTAGTTGAGGCTTTGATGTCCTCTAGCTGGGGGTATGAAATTACCAACGAGTACCGAACGTAGTCTTCGGGTCTTCGGGGAGAGTTTATTTCTTTTTGGCGGCGTCGAAGTCGTTGTCGTCGTTTTTAATAATTCTGCGTGTTAATTGATTTTTCATGGGGCCACGCATCCGTCTGCACCAGTTGAGTTGCCGGGACGCTCCACTCACCGCCGCTGCGGAGGGGCAGGCCGATCGTAAAAATAGCAACAGAGATCCGACGATGCGACGCGAAGCTCAGCGGCACGTCCTCTGCTATACAGACAGATGCTGCTTGTCATTTCGTTGACAGAACTCATGCGTTTCCACTGGGCCGACGGTCGACGGTGGTCGGCAGGGGGGCGACTCCACTGACAGATTGAGGGGCGCTGATCGTGGGGCCCGCCAGGCCACGGCAGGGAAAATGAAGGTGCCGTCTCCCGATTGCGTGTGACTTGTCGGCGATGGGGACTTTTGAGATCCGAAAGATATTATTCGATTTTCCTATCTAAATAGCGCACACGCAAGTCGGTCGCTGGAGCCTTTTTTAAATTAAAATTTCAATGGATATTCAACTCTGACTGCACCTACAAAACACAGAAAAAAACAAAATTGGTTGGAAATTCCTCTCTATCTCTCTCTCATGGCTGCCACCCACTTCTTGCCAATCTATGGACAAATATTTTAATTGGAAATCATTTATCATTCGAGGGGAGCGAAATCCACTCAAATCGCCTTCAACTATTTGGGGCCACCATTTGCAATCCCAGCCGCTACCACCGCGAACCACAACCGCATTCATATATCATTGATTAGCGTATCTAAGATACTTTATGGACACTTAATTGAGTTGCTGCGCCTCCAAGAGCCGCGCAGAGACCCATTGAGCCACTGATCCGTGCACTGCAGCAGGGGCTTGAGTAAAATTTATTGTATTTTGGGCCAAGCAAAACGCCCATAAAAACCACTTAAGTGGTGGCCCACAAGAGGGCCACAGAAGTTGTGCTCGTATTAAAACGAGTGTCTCGTTTTGTTCTCTTTGGTTTTGGAGGAGGGGCTAATGAAAGGCAGGAGCGATCTCAAGCTCTGCTGAGAAAACACCTCGAAAGGCTAAATTCCTATTTTGAACTTTTCTCTAGCGAGCCAATGACCCGCACCCCAAACACTTTCAAATATCCGATGCAAATCGGGAATGATTCTCCCCTGAGTGAAATTTCGAAAGACCCCAACAGGAAGATCCACCAGCCAACTCGAGTGAGTCTCCTCTTCGGGCACTGCGTTTTCTGCGTTTGCCGTGCGACGAACGTCAACAACTGTGACTGGAAAATGAATTATTTACGCTTGGGGCATCTAAAAATACGCAGAACAGCCGCCGACATCGCCGAGCCCGTCGTCAGTGCCCAATCCCAAAGTTGCAGATTATGGAAGATGCAAGTTCGACACCGGCACAGACACCGTCACAGCCACCATAGCCTGGGGTCAGCCAGCCAGACGATCTGGAAATCGGGGACCTTGTTAACATCGCTTTTGTTTGTCTGCCGCTAATTTGGCTTGTTGGTTTTTATTTGCCGCCGCCACGGCTCTTGTCAGCCGCCTGCGCCAAAAATTGAATCGCCCCATCGGCGCAGAGGATGATGGCGATTGTCAGCATTTAGGGGGCTCGCATTTTATGACAGGCGCGTGTGCTTGGCATTTTCCATAAAAACTCATAAATGCAGCTGCCTAGACTAACGGCCTGTGGGGTCTTCAGTTTCACCTTTTTTGGGGGCGCTTTTAATGCGCCCGCCTGTTTTAAAAATAAAACAGTGGACCAACGACGGGAAAGCCCCACTTGCTCCACTGTGTCTTTTTCCTCAAAACAAAGTGACTTTGATTTTTATAGTCTTTCGAAAAATGGATTTTGATAAGCAAAACGTGGGGGCTTACTGGGCGAATTGTAGGTGAGGAACCCACGCCGATCGATTATCTCAAAGTGTTTTAGTTCGGGAAGTGAAGTCGGCTTTTGTATTTTATATATTTGATTTGGTTGTTGGAGGCGGGACTGAGGTGTCTAAACAAAAGAGACTGTAAATGGGAATATTATGGAAAATATTCAAAACGTTCATTTAGTTTGACGTTAACTTGTTCGGGGAGTAGCGGAGGATCACTGGCGCTATGGCCGATTAGGAAATAACAGGGGACAAAATTATTTGATATTCTTGTTTTCTTTTCCAGCTACTATGATTCAAATTCAATATAGATTCTTATAAATATAAAAAATCAATTATAGCAGTTTGGTTTTTTCTGGCACCCTAACTTTCTGAATATGATCTTAAGTAGATAAGGTCTATTAGAAATTGTACTAATTCGCGGTATCCAATAAAGTCTTTATAGAGCCCTTACTGTGGGCGGCTTTGTGGTTTTCACAATTTTCCTTTTCTAATTCACTAGGCTTTTATTTTTTCGCAACTTGGATGTTGCATATTCACGGTCAATTTGCGCGGATTAACATTTCCTTCTTTTTTATGTCTGAGGAGCACAACAAACACTTTCATTCAAGAGTCGCACACACACGACGGATTGTGCACTGAATATTTAGCCGGAATTCTACGACGAAAAGCGACAAAGACATTCAGGCACACCCTACGCCACGGACACACACACACGCGTATAGAGTTGGGGAAAAATAAAAAACTTAAAAATAAATTTCATTTGTTTTTGTATTTTTTAAGTGCGGTGCGCGTTTTCCACCCAACCACACACACTGACTGATACTCGTGCAGAATTTTCCGCTTTGAGTTGCGGGCGCGCGTCGCTCACTTGCCTCCACCAAAGACGAAAATTCGAGGTTCCCGCAAACAACCGAGCGTTCCGACGTTTTCTCATAGACTGCCCGACAATGTCGGCGGCGGAAAAGAAAATTCCTCACGCAGTGTGCCGGTCGCCACATTAAGAGACCGAGAGAGGGAGAGAGAGAACAGAGTGCCGGCCAGGAACGGCAACGGGAACGGGAAGGGGCATGACAAGGGAGTCGAAGCGACCGGCAGTGGCGCACCCGCGAGTACGAATGCGCACCCAAATTGTATCTGTGAGATACAAAAGGCGATATAAGGCGAGCTGTGCGCGCTGTGGGCCTTTGAGTTTTCTTGCTGTTGTTGATGTTGTTGTTTCATCTGCCTGCCAGCGAGCACGCGAAAACGCTCGATTGAGCAATTGAAAGCCGCAAGAGCGACGCGGCGTCGGCCGCCCGCACCCGCGCCCACATTCCGCACCCTTTCCGGGTCTCCGGCTGCCGAGGACGTTGAATTTTTCAATTTGTTTAAAGTTGCTCCCTCAGAGTCGCCGAATGATGATCATCGCACTCACACATGTGGATTCAATTTGGCCGGCTGGGCTGCTGCTGGCTGGCATGCCACATGTTGTTTATGGCCCTCAACTCCTTGGTCGCAACATGGGCGACATGTTTTATGTGATTCAAATCTAATGCAGCAACCAGTTATCCACTTTGGTTACACGAATAGAGTTGGTCGTGTGAATGTCCTCGCCAATCCTTTTATTACACACATCGGCCGTCTTTAAATCAAAACGACGCCGACGGCGCGTCCGCATAAATCACACAGGCCCTTTGGTCGACTGGCACACCAACACACCACTCATCATTCACCACTCATTAATAAATTAAATGCAGAATATTGGGAGAAACACGTAGGGAAAGTCAAGGGGAGCGAACAGCAGGACTATGGGCTTTTTTGGCATTTAAACCTTTAAAAAATTGATCGGAACTAATAAATAAAGTTTAACTTAGATAATACTAAATAATTAGTAAAGATTAAAAATTATAAAAAAGGCTTTTATAAACTATGACTTTTATCCCCGAAGTAGCTTATGAAACTCTGAGAATAAATTCTTATTGGAATAAGAAAGTCTAAAAATACAATTCTCTGCTAGTGAATATTTTTATTTCAAATTTACAAGTCAGAGCTCTCCAGGAACTATATGATTTTGATGAAATTAATTTCATTTTTCATCATGCTCCTGTTCGAGATATTGAATGAAGAATCGAGATAAGAAATGGATTTTGCCGATTTAACAGACATAAGATTTCGACGCTCAAACTGTTATTGCTTCTTCACCTGGAATTATTGACATGCTTATGGCATTGATCTTATATTTGTGTATATAGTTTTAGTTCAAAAACAATTACGAAAGCGTCCATATAAGCAGAAAGTTGCACAGATACAGAATAGCTTTGGCCGATTCATCTTAGTATTTTATATTCATAAGATTTTGATTTCTATAAATTAGATCCGGCTTCGATAAATTTACTCTATTCGTTCGACGGAGCACAACACGAATAAAAGTCTTGTGAAATCCAGAGTTCTCCCCATTGTACCCTGCACCCCCGCTGACAACTATTGACCCGTCGTCTAGCTGTATAACACCGTGTGTCGGCCGGCTGGCTAGCCTGCCTGACTTTCTGTTGATTTTCATATCAGTTACACTTCCCCCAAGCGCAACCCTTAGGGGCGTGTGATAAGCAGGCGTTGGTCTGTAGGAAAACGACCTCCTTGCACGCACAATTTGAGTATTCGGCGCTGCAGTTCATCACACAATTTCCACGGCTCACCGGTGGCAGCCCTCGACAGTTGGACAGTCGGACAGAATACGTGATGCGGCCGCCGATGTCTGGGCAGGGACGACCACCACATATGCTGCCACGGGTATAGGTTTGGCCACACAGCTGCACAGCGGCAAATGAACAAATAAACACATAAAACTGCACTTTTCCTAATTGCTTGAGGGAGTAACTAAAAAAACCAAACGCACTCGTATGTTCTTAACAGTGCAAGCACTTTTGATACCGAATCGTAGATAAGCCTGCCAAGCAGTTTAAGCCTAAATGGTCAGAGGAAGCGGAGCGTCGTTCGCTTTAAACCAGAGTTGTCAAATATCAACTGAATAAGTGGATGAAATGGAGACTCAGACTGGAAATTGTTGATTTGATCGAAACAAAAAAAAAAACGATTCAAATACTTGGATCCTTAGAATAAAGTAACCTTACATTACGGAGCTTTTTCATTGCCTTCAGTGTTGCGTAGATGGCAGAAAACTGCAATTCAAAAGATTAATAAGCCCATTTTTTTAAACTGGTAGAAGATGGATTTGAATACGAATCTCATGTCAACTGACGATCCTTGGGGATAACGAATACTTTTTGGGAACTCGACAACCCGAATCCACTTGCGGAAAGAAATTATAAGTAGGGCCCCTCATCGTCAACATCCTTTTACGCTCGAATGGTTTTTATGTTTCCTCAAGAGATTCTATACCGAATAAAGGGCGTTTTGAGTAATTCAGTTTTGGGCGTGTTAAATGTTTGGACTGCCCTCTCCCTAAATAAGGTGGAGTAGGCAACAACCGTGTCATTTGCTCGTCAACATGCTGATGAGTTGCAGGCAAGAAACAAATTGGAATCACTTATATTCTATTTCTATTTAATTTGGACCAGTAAGTGGATTCGGTAACTGGAAACGAATTTATTGAAGAGAAAGAAATTTCTCCATTAATTGAAGATCGTCCAACCGAGCAACTGAGGGCGGCAACTTTGCTCCTGCCGGGACCTCTCATTATAGCTCAATTTTTAAATTGTGCACAATTTTTGACATATTAAATTAATATTGACACATTGACAGCTGCCTATCAGTCATCCCCTCGCTACCCACCCTGTGAAGACAACAAATTTGCCGCTTGCCAACCGATCAACCGACCACCCGCTAGTTGAGACCCTCAGGCCCGGACCCCTGTCCGAACGCACTCCCACCCTGGACAAATTCGCTTGAGGTTCTCAAATTTGTGCGCTAATCATGCGGATCGTGTTTGGTGAGATTTTTAATTGCCCTCGGAAACGCAGTTCGGGAATTGAAATCGAAAACTCAATTGATCAATAGTTTGTCATTTCCACTTCGTGGAAAACGGCAGTGTCATCAAGGGGGTGTGTGTGTTTCTCGGTGTGTGACTCTGCCATGTGCCTGTTTTGTTGTCTTTTATCTAAAACGCGACTGGGAAACACTCAGCTCAAATTGAAAATCGATTGTCAGCTACACAAACCCTACCAAAACCGAAATTCTGTTTTCCAAATTTGGCAATTCTCATGTTGGCTTTTGAAGTGCAAACTAACCATTAAATTGGCGCAAACAAACAAATTGTCTGCTTTTGTTGTTTCTTTCTTGGGTTGGGTATAACATTTGAAATTGATGAAATGTTACGATCCCGGGACCGGATCAACTATAATTTTATGACTCCGGGGGCAATTTGTAGTTGGCACCTCATTCATAATGATTCCGGAGATGATCCATGCGAGGGTAACACATGGGGAATTTTCGGCATATAAAGATGTATGCTCCCAGCATTTCCGGCATATGTTTTATGGAAATGCAGCGCCAACAATTTTAATTTCTGGAATAAAATATTGCTCCTCTCCAATTTCGCATAAATTTCATCACCATTTAAAATAGGATTTGTGCAGCATAATTATATTTGGCCATTGGTTCTACAAAGGATTATTAAATTGAAAAACTTCTTAGTCTTTTTCATTCACACCTTTAAGATGAGTATGGAAAATTTCTATGACCCGTTTTCATTTTGTGCTTGCTTAAGTTTTATGAAGCAAAGGAGTTCCGTTGCTACGCCTATCGGCAGCTCATTAGGGCCCTCAAGCTTTCCTCCAACAGCAACAACATCGGCGTCAACAGCAACCCCGTGTTGGGTGAAGGCCTTAGGACAACTTAAAGACAGAGTCGTTCATCATCGCGGAGTCACAGAAACCACAACCCACGCCCAAGCTGTTGTCTGAAGTCGGAATCTTGCTGCGGTTCATTGAAGCGTGACGGGCTATCATTAAATGTTCGGCATTGGAAATTATTTTCCCTAATATTTGTTGGTTTTTGTTTAAGTGTTTACAGCATGCAGCGATCGATGCTTGGTTGTTGCGGTGGTCCCAATTCCCGGCTGCTATTTTAAGTATAGTATTCCCCATGTTATCGCCCTTTCAGGCGAACTTGACCGATTAAATGAACGATTGCAAAGTTCAATAAATTTCACAATGAAAAATGTCGTTGTGTATTGATTAAATTAATTACAAATCCCAAGGTGGCGGCTCGTTTCTTAATTCAACACGATTTATTGAGGAAGATAGCGGATGTGTGAATTTTTCACATGAAAGGAAATACTTTCGAACTGAAAAAATACTACAGTGGCAATTTCGTGATTAAACCGCAATTGATATTAAGCGGATCTATGTACTTATTAGCAAACAGCATGCAATAGCTCTGGGAAATTCGATAGGATTTAAGAACTCAAGATTTTTTCAAACACCGGATCACTGGGTTCTTGCCTAAAAAAGTTTACCATGCAGATTGGAAGGACTTGGACTTTAAGTCTTCATTTCGAACAAATAAAAGATTTCATTTTAATCAATTCCTTCACTCATTTTTATGACTTATTTTGTGTGATCTTGTTTTTTTATTGGCGGCCTGACAGTTCAATGACAGAACGCCTCGAAGTCACTGCCAAATCTAAAATAAACAGAGCCGGCATGTCTTACAGCAATTTATCAGCATTTTGCGCCCAGCCCGGCTGAACAAAAGATGGCAAATTCACAAACAACACAGGTCATCAACACGTGAATAGCCAGCCAGTCCATCGGCATGCGGCCGCTGTTGGGAGAGAGTCGCCCGAACTGCAATTATTTTGGCAACACAGCTGCTAATCAAACAGGAGGGAACTCGACGACGTCACTGCGCCAAATTCAGGGTCGGCGGTTGCAAGTGACTGTCGGCCAAGTTCCCGACGAGCGTTCGTTCTTTGTTACAGGCATGAGCTTTTTATGACGTCGAGTTTGCTGTTGTTTATTATTCAAGGTATAAGTGTAATTGGCTGGCGGGTTTGCAGCTTTCGTGCATTTTTTGTGTTCTGCTGATTAAGTAGCTTTGTGGATTGCCAGAGTTTGCGAGCCTTCTCAGTGATAACTGAACTTTTATGCGCGACAGACGTGACTTTCCTGCAATTTTCGATTAAAACACGCTATAATTATTGAAGGTGATTGACATTCTATGAATTTTTAAATTAGATTAAAAAAAAATGTCTTATTTCGTGCTTTCAAAATAAGATCAAGTGTAAAAGATAAAGAGAGTGAATGTAAAATTATATTAAGTTTAGAAAAAATAAAAAAAAAAAATATTTTTATAATAAAAATTTTGATATTAATAGTAAAATGAATATCGAAAAAAATATTTATATGTAGTTTTTCAAGTGCTTACAAATTGCATTTCAAATATTGGACTCGTAATAGAAATAATTTTCCTATACTTTTAGTCTGTTTTGTTGGTGCTATTTAAAAAAAATTTTTTTTTTAATAAATCATTACTAATACATTTATCGGCGTTATAAAAAAATTAAAAATGATTAAAACCGTTAAAATTAAGAGCAGCCTGTTTAAAATACAGTCAATGACGAAAAGTGGAACTTCAAGCTAATAAATTAGCAATAAAAAAATTGGTTGCGTTGCCCAGCGATTGACATATAATTAAGACAATTAATTGTGATATCTCCTATCCTATTTTCAATAGCTGTGAGAAGTATAAAGCATTGTTAAGTTCCCAGATCTATAAAGCAGAAGAATTAAAAATTTAATTAGCCACAAAGCAGAATTAAAAAACCTCAAAGCATTTTTTACAATTACTCGCGTTAGGCTATAAAATTTCCAGCAATTCTGTCTCGAAAACCTTGACGATTCTGTGCAGGTGCATTCAGATATTTTCAGACACATCAAAATGCACATAACTGTAAACTTAATGCCTGCGATAAACTTCCACATTTGTTGTATGAGTGTGTCTCAATGTCGAGTAGACCGTAAAAATGCACATAGCTTTATGTGCGAATGACGGCCAAGTAAACAAACAGAACAAATCTGATAATCCATACGCAATACAAGTAAAGAACTAACAGGCGAGCTTGTCCAATTGTGATATGCCCTATACTTTCATACCTTAAATTAAATTCCTTTCTCCACGTGTATTTTTCAATACCATTTTATACTATTAAAATAAAGTTGACAGCTATTTTATAGCTGTGTATAAATTGGCGCCATAGCGTGTTTACGGGTGCCTCTCCCACCATTAAATTATAAATTTTGATTTTCCTCTATTATTGACACAACCATTTTTAATATCTGGGGCTGCCACTATATCAAGTTAGCAGCTCTTTAAAAGTTGATTGCAGTGATATTAGTCTCCCCTTATTTGACAGCCCTGGAAATTTCACGAGCAAACTTTTTTCATATCATGCGTATCACCATTGATCCTAACATATAAACTTAATCTGCCTGTAGATATAACGGGAATAAATCCCATATTATCAGTTTTAGCTCTTAGTCTCTTAGATCCTTTTAATTATATTGACAGACGTACGGACAGATGGACGTGCCTAGATCGTTTGCTCTTTTATTTCTAAGCCCACTGGATGTAATTTTGGAAGGTCTTCGACGTCTTCTTCTCTGTGTTACATACTTTCCCACAACATTATTAAACCCTTGTGGCCATCGCTACAGGGTAAAATATAAATATAAAAAATGTATATAGTAACATGATAGGGTTGGTTTAGGCTTTCTTGTTTAAAAATTGAATTCAGACATTTGAGGGCTTTCGGCTTATTAAATCTGATATAAGCTTGGGGAAAGCTTTTGATCTATAGCTGAGCAGAGGTCCTTGTGAAAATAGATACATTTTCCTAACAGATTAATCAAATTCAAATTCGAACGTAAAACCCGCTTCTAGACTTGGTAAGCTAATTATTTTAAATATAAAAAATGACCAAATATGACAGAACCTTAAGAATGCAACCAATCGAGTTTTTTTTTATTATAGAATAAAGCGCAATTTTGTAATGATGAAATGAGCTTGTCGCATTTCTAGTAACTTCCAGCTTCAAGCGTAGGAGATTAGATCTTTTCTCATTGCAGGTGCAGTCGCCACCAATTTTGTCAAGTTAAGTTCTAAAAAAAAACAAATGCTAAATGTTTTTACCTTTACAACTAACAAAAAATTAACTAAAAGAGAGTAAAGTTATACAAGAAAACTGACCTGTTTCTTACGCTTTCTCCGATTTCGCAACTCAATTCACCAATTCTACAATCCACAAATCCAGCGATTGAATCCCGTGATGCGAATAAGTATTATTCACATGGAAGGGATGACTGTCAAAATGCTGACTATGTTTATGATTGTGCGGCATCCTAAAAGTATAAAATACTTATTAAGCGATGTGTTTTTTAAATGGGAGAGTTAATTCTGTATTTACCGTGATAGGGGTACAAATATGTCGCCCGTCCACCAATCTGACGAAAAGGAAACTTCTGCAGTAGACGATCCACCCGACTTTTTAAAATATTCCTCAGCTAATATATTCGACTTAAGTGGATTTGCAATTTTCGAAATTTTGTATTTCTCCTGCTCGCTTCCAACCTCAAAGGTTCCAAAAGTATTTTCAGCCATGGCGCCGTTTAAAAATTTTAATCTTACAAAGAGTTCGTGTGGCTTAGACGTTGTCAGCTTGTGTACTTTTTCCAATCCAATAAAATTATCAAAACCATTTTTATATTCTTCCATTGATCGATTACTACGTTCCAAATAGCTTATAATATGTGTCCATATAGGACTATTGGTCTCCGAGTCAGAAAAGACCTTAAATGGCTTCAGTTCAGGATCATTGAAAATTAGCGTGCCATTGTCTCGGCAATCTTTCTTTTCACTTTCTGTTGGCACTTTCAAACAGTGACTTTTAAATTCCGCATTATTCCGATCGATTTCAGTTTGCAATTCAACAATCCTTTCATCTTTCTCCAAAACTATAGCACTTAAAAAATGTTTGTATGATTCCATCTCATTTTTAAGATTTACTATGGAATCTAAAACAGAGGACATAGTAGCTGGACCGACTGTAGGAGGATTGCATTCTTTTGTTGGCTTAGCACTTTTGGCATGTTGTTGGTCAATATATTTCATGGCATAACGGAGTGCTCGTGTGCATTGAGCATCTTTAGCTTGAACGCCAGAACTTGCAAAATTTATATTTTTAAGCTTGAGGTTAGAGGTTTGGTATAATAAATCAAAATAATCGGCCAAAGTAATTAATAGAAATGCAATTAAAATTTTTTGAACCATTTCAATATTATTTTTTAATTTATTAAAAGTAATTACGACTGAACGGGCAGAAGATTAAACGCAGACTGACTTTGAGATTAAAATTTCACGTCTGCTAATATTTTTTATTTACTTGTTATCGGCGAGCAGCACAATAAAAAGCCTTAATTAAAGTGACATTAAGTTATAGTATTTGTGGCTTTTTTTTAGATTCTAATGAACATGAAATGGCTTCTGCTTATCGCGCTGGTGGCCTTCCCACCAGCAACGAACAGCGCCCGAATTCTTTTCATGGGTCCATTCCCGGCACCCAGCCACTGGATGTGGTTGGAGCATTTCCAGCGAGACTTACTAAGACGTGGCCACCAAGTGACGAGTGTGAACAACCATCCCACTAAAAGACCCCATGAGAATCTCACCGAAATAATTCTGAATCCCACATTCGACATACCGCACCACTGTAAGTAGTCAAATGCGAAATGCCAAATATCCGAAAAGAGCCACCAAAGCCGTTTTGAGTTTTGACTGCAACCTGCCAATAAGTCACAATGAAACGCTTTGACTTCACACAAATAATTGAACTTTATATCCTTTATATTCCCATTTCAGTTCCAAAGAAGAATATTTTTACTATGCAGTTTGCCAGTGACTTTCAGAATCTGCAATTGTGGTGGACCATTGGCCTGATGACCACAGAACATGCCCTCCGGGATGTTCAACTGCGTCAACTGGTGGCTAGTAAGTCGGATCAATTTGATCTTGTCATTTTGGAGCAATTTTTCCACGAAGCTTTCCTGATGTTCGGCCACAAGTTTAGTTGCCCGGTAGTGACCATAGGCACCATGGGCTATGCCGATAATATGGACCACTCGATGGGCATCCTAACGCCCTGGTCTGTCATTCCCCACCTTTTATTGCCGCACACCGATCGAATGACCTTCACCCAACGGGCCTATAACACTTACCTCTCGTTGTATGATTCCATTATGAGGCGGTGGTATTATCTGCCAAAAATGCAAGAGCTGGCGGTGAAATACTTTGGCGATGCCTTACCGGGTGCCCTGCCCCATGTCCATCAACTGGAGCGCAACATATCGCTGATGCTGATTAACAGTCATCGGAGTGTGGACTTGCCGAGACCCAGTATGCCTGGCCTGGTCAATGTGGGTGGTGCCCACATACAACCCGCCAGACCTCTGCCTTCGGACATGCAGTCATTCATTGAAAATGCCACGCATGGTGTGGTTTATTTCAGCCTTGGGTCGTACATGAAAAGTACCGACATGCCACCCGAGCAGACAGCGCTCATCCTTAAAGCGTTTGGCCAATTGAAGCAGCGAGTTCTCTGGAAATACGAGAACGAGTCTATCGGCCAGCTGCCTGATAATGTAATGATCAAGAAATGGATGCCCCAGAATGATATTCTGGCGAATGCAAATGTTAAACTTTTTATCACCCATGGCGGTATCTTCGGCACTCAGGAGGGCATCTTTTGGGGCGTGCCCATGCTCTGCATACCGCTATATGGAGATCAGCATCGAAATACCATTAAATCCGTCCGCGAGGGCTACGCACGATCTCTGGTCTTCTCCCAGCTCACAGTAGATGATTTGGTCCGCAACATAGAAACATTGATATATGAACCTCAATATAAGCGCAACGCCCAGTTGGTCTCGCAACGATTCCGGGATAATCCCATCCATCCGCTGGACGAGGCCAGCTACTGGATAGAATACATTATCAGGCACCGAGGAGCCCCGCATCTGAAATCCCAAGGGGCCTTCTTACCATTGTACCAATATTTATTACTAGACGTATTTGGCTGTGCATTGTTGGTTCTTTTGGTCACCGTTTGGCTGCCATGGCGTCTGGTTCGCACCCTCCAAAAGTTGTGGCGTTCTACAGTCAAAGCAAGCCAGAGCGAAAGTAAAAAGAGGATGTGATAAAACTGCTGTTTTGTATTGTAATTTAAGCTACTTTTTCTACATAAGTCAAATGTGGAAATGTTTAATTAAAAGTGATATATATTTTTAAGCACTTTATATGAAAGTTTCCTTTTCTTGCTTTGAAAGTTTAACGCGGACAGGGACTTTTTTTTGAAACAAACAAAGGACAAAGTATTATTCTTAAGCGGGGCTTTATTTAATTTTAATTTACAGTGCAGAGGCATGGATTTTTGTAAGGCACAAGAGGTGGTACTGGGAAAATTTAATTCCAAATAAATAAATATAAATAGTGAAGACATAACTTGAAATATTTTATTGTGTAATACTACAAAAACCCGACCAGAAACTGTGTTACGATATTTAATTTTGTTGTACAATATTTAAAGAATTTTATTATTGCATTTAAAACTTGCGTAGAATTGCATTTAATTTATACCGAAAACTCAAAATGTAACCGCCACTTCTGTTTAATTAGTCTGGGTGTTTAGGTACTACCAATTTGAAAAATTTGGTTGCCCTGTGCCTGCCCACTGCTTGTATGATTTGCCTTCTTCTTAAATTGATCCACTTGAGATCCACTTTCCACTTTGTGGATGCTATCGTAAAATCTTTTTTTTCGCAGTAGCGATCGGCGCGTGAAGGCAAACGGACGCAAATTTTTTCGCACGTCGTTTTGCCGTGAGAAATTTGCGTTCTCGCAAAAGAAGGAAGGGGAAACTTGCTAGACACCGGGCCGCTGTAAACGCGATAAGATCAGATCGCGATAGGTCTTTACATAAATACGTATGACGCCGGCTTCTGTTTAGTAATGTATTTGTGGCTGTCGGTCCGTTAGGAGGTCTGCTTATCACCGATTGGTCCACTGATCGGCCTTTGTTTTGATAAGCTTTTTCGCTTGCTTGTCCACTTTATTAGCGGTTCAAATGGCCTTTTCCCCTCAGCATCCCCAGCAGATTAGCTCTCCACGACTAAGAAGACACGGAATTCTATAATAGAAAAAAAAATTTGTTATCGCGGAAGTTTTTGCGAACTTGAACAGAGAATGGCGATATGAGTTGGTTTGCCTCTCAGTGGATTTGTACTCTAATTTTTAAAAGTGCTCACCAATCCGTCATATGATTCGCATACTTTGTATTTGCCTTTCGGTCTTCAACGATCAAATCGAAAATTTTAGTTTAAGGTCCGAGGCAACAGTTATGGCGATTTCAGATTGGCCTGCTAAAACTATGTGACTTAGTATTCCAATGTTGGTGTTAAATACATTGAAAAACAACGTGATAAACATACAATTGATCGGTTTTTGGACTCAACAAGAATTATAAACAAGTCCGGCTGCATGTAACGAACGGTGAGTACTATCAAATTTAATTCAAATCTTTATTGGGGCTATGCTCGTATTTTAAGTCCGCTCTAAAAAGATTTCGCTTGAATCGCCGAATCCACCGAATATTTGGTTTTATGATAGTTTAAATAACCTTCGGGTCGATGATAGTAATGGGGATCATTAATAAAATGATGATAATGTCTGTGTAGATGGTGAAAACGGAAAGTTGTTGAGGTGGCATCTTTGGATTAACGTATCGTGGTCAGGGTACAGAATGCTTAGAAGAGGTCATTGCCGAATCGTTAACTTTTGCTATCGTGCTTTCTTCCTTAAGAATACTATGTTAAGGAAGGAAGTAATTGCACGTTTCGATTTATCGGAAAACGCCCACGCTCATATAGTCCTGCGCCACGCATTCCGTAATAATCGCCACACTCCGGACTTTAAGCTCTGGATTTCGTAGTGGCTTGCGTTCGAGATTGGGGAATCGGTAGTGCGGCAATTGTATGATCCGCGAAGACACTTAACGGTCCATTTAATGGGAATGCGAACTGAGATTTCCGCTGAAGGATTTGGCGTGTGCGCGAGGAGCCGGGGTCAAGCACTGTTCTTTCGCCCATTCGTCTTTGGGCTGCGGTCTTTTTAGGCTGCCCGCCGCTGCTCCCGATACATGGAACATTTAAAATAGGCATTCCATTGCCATTAATTGTTCGGCCATCTTCCATTTGTTTACCATTTTCTTTTTGTTGGTTCAGGGTCCGACCTTTTTCTATAAGATTTTTCAGGGAATCGATTTCAGCTTGCAATTTAAGAATCTGTGCATCTTTCTCTTTAACCGTGGCATTTAAAATAAGGACAGTTTTTTTTGTTGAGTTTAAATGTTCGTTCAGAATCGCTATAGAATTTAATAATGGAGACAAATTTTGAGAAATGTCAAATGTAGATTTGCATTCATTCGTTTGCTTGGCATTTTTGGTAATTTGGTCAATATACTTCATGGCATGATCGAGTGCTCTGATGTACAAGTCCTGAATTTTAGAGAATTTAAATATATACTTAGTTTCCAAAGTTACTTACTGTTTTGGGCCTCTCGTTTTCCTCAGTTTCCCGTCCAGATACTATAATATTAAAGCAAAATATCAGCAAAAGGAATAAAACAAATGGTCGAAACATTTTTATTTTGCAAATACAATTTTGAAAAACGATAACCGAACCGTCGAAAGAATAAGTTGTGACTGAATTTGCGCCATGCAAATAATATTTATTTTATATTTGTGAATACATCGCAAGCTTCAACCTGATAACACCAATATATGTACATATTATGTGCACTTATACAAATTAATTATAGAAACAAATTTACATATAGAAGAGTTCTACGCAGATCCAGCAAAGAACAAGTAAAGGAATAACTGTCGAGCTGATCCGATTGCGATATACCCTCATATATTGAAATTAGTTTTCTTTAAGTTATTTAAAAAAATTTTACGCTGCAACTTTGTTTTCTGTAAAGTTAGCAGCTCTTTTAAAAATTTGTAAAGAATTCTGCAATGATATTCCATATGTGAAAACATTGAAGAGTCGTGTTATTTGTGTTATTGGGCCTTTAAATTTTGATTTTTTCCAAAACTTTCTCATACAAGTCTATAATTCAAAAGGTGTAAGGGACTGAACGCTTTTTAATGATAGGGGCAGAAAGGAGGCGTGGCATTAAGAAATTAAACAACAACATAATCTGACTTCAAATAATATTAGCCTATTTCAAATCCCACATTTTGTTGGTCTCTGTGATCCTTTTGTTCTTTCGAACCGGCACGGACAATCAGATCGATATCGAAACTTTGGAGGTACCTTCTGGTACAGAAAATAAAAATAGGGAGGGATGATTTTTCAAACACAATGACGTCCGTTTATATCTTTATTCTAATGAGGTTGTTTCATACGTACTCGAAAGTAAGTGAAGATATTAGGCAAAAATTTAAATCGTTTCTTTTCCAAATAATGTTTTAGTTGCAAAAAAATTGTATCCCTAAAAGTTTGCAACAATTTTGTTCATTATAATTGAAAAAAATTTTGCAATCTTTTCGGTTGATACATAAAAATCAAAATGGAATAAGAGTGTTGCATATTTTTCAGTAATCTTAAATTTTTATTCCAATTTGATTACGCTGCCATAGGTAGTAAAATGCAAATTACAATACAAATAATTAAAAAAAAAAACAAAATTAATTTTTAGGTTTTTGAAATTTATGTAGTTATGCTTTTTAGCACGATTTAGAGTCGAATTATGTAACTAAAACGAAATGAACAATCTCCCGGTTCGGCGATTGGCAGTTGGGAATCGTGGACACTTTGGTTATGATATATTTTTTTTGGGGTGCTTGTAAATCCGTCATGATATGTGCTTATATGTCAATGTATCTACATAAGTATTCCTTCCGTTCCATATGTGAAGAGTTTAAATTTTAAGAAAATCATTAGAAGGAATCAGCGATGTTTCACTGCGTAACAATACCAAATTTTATGGGCGAATTCTCTTGTCAACTTTACCAACCGCCACTTGACAAGCCAATTGTAAATTATCAGAGAATTTAATTGAATGCAAGAAAATAATATTAAAGGCCATTGCATAGCGAATTACTGAGTTAGGAAACTAAGGAGAAACATAAAATGCCTTTGTAGTCAAAGAAACTTTTGTCTTCAGATGTGCCTGCGTCTCTTCCTCCCTCTATTTGTGGTGTCATTTGTCGGTGGTTGTGTCTGCGGCTCTGGTCATTGGTTCAGAGACTAAGATTCTAAAAATCCTGTGGGAAATTGTGAAACCAAAATGAAATAAAGTGGCCCCGGCCCTTTTAACACTACCAGCATTTTAAGCCAACATAACTTATTACTGGCTTACCAATTTTATTCCTACACACAGAGGAAGAAAACCGACTTCTTCAACAAAATCCCGAGAATTTGAAAACCCGGAAAGATTGAAAATTTAAAATAGTCATCCCGGCAAGTCGAGAGCTCTAAAGTTTTTTTTTTAGCAGTAAGGCACTAATAATTCGAACCAACATTTTCCATGAATAATTTATGTCCCAATTAATTAAGCCGGAATAGACAACAAAAGACGTAACAGCAACAATGACAATTCAAGTAGAATGCCACTTTTGAGTCGGTGTTGAATCAATCACGAAGTGCCAGACACTTCGCAGCTCATAAAACGCCCACGTGTCACCATACAAATGCTGCACGTTCCATGTTAGTAAAATCAATACAATCCGATTGATTGGAATTCGATAGAAAATTTTTAATACGTTCAAACCCAAAGACTTAATCCCCCCTGATCGCGGTACTTTCGAGTCGACCGGGTAGACGAATAAAAACTTATCGATTTGGTGTACTCTGGTTGCCAGAATTAGCTGACAATGGTAAAGTGTTCAAAAGGATTCAGATCGTCTCAGTTATTGATTTCTAGTTATTTAAACATTTAATGATTTAAACGTAGGAATAAATATTTGATCGTTTGGATCGTGTGGGTTAATAAATGGCTTTGTTTTTTTTTTTTTGGGTTTTTTTTTCCCGTTTGCTTAACTTAAGTAAGTTACCGTGCCACTCAGTGGTAAGCTCGATCTTTACTTAATATTTATAATATTAGGCAGACTGAGTTCATGTTTTTTTATGCATGTTTTTTTTTTTAAAGAAAGATTACCATATCCAAATCGATAAATAAAATAGAGGTTTTTTTTAATGTTGCTCTTGATAAGAAATTTTTGTTAGACCACAAAGGAATTCATGTTTACTTGGATAATAAAAGACACTAAGGATGCAAGACTAATGAAACTCTTATTCGGAATTTATTAACTCGTCGATCAGATTCCCGTCCAGACAGGTTGGGATAGCCCAGAGTTTCACAGTTCCGTTAAAGTTCAGCTATTCCCGTCTGTGCCTTTTTTAATTTGCATATATCTTACAAATATTTGGTAGCAGTAAAAATAAACCGAAAAAAATACTACAGCTAATGTTTATGGAGAATATTGCAAGATGTTTTATGTGATTCATAAAGTCAGATGAATCTTAAATTGAATTTTTTAATATAACCACAAAAATTCCCCTCAAAATGAGAATCTCACATTGAAGATCGCAGGGCACTGAATTAATTGACGATAGTGACGTCGATTGACGGAGCCGATATCCGTTTTCGAAATTAGCAAGTGCTTATAAAATCGTCTTAAGTGTGTGTCTATAAATGCCATAAACCAAAAAGTAAGCAAACAACTTTTATTTTTTATGCCTTTGTTTTGCCTCGTTTTTTTCTTTGTTTGTTCCTGCTACCAATGTGTCCGAATTTAGCCAACAAATTAAAGATTAGCGCCAAGCACGTGATGCGCGCGCATACCGCATACCGCGTGGTGGTGGCCAAGAAACTGACACAAACGTTTCTTTAATGGTAATTTAGGTAAAAATTGGTCATGTGACCAGATTTCGGTGCAAATTGCTACAAAAATCCCAGTTAAGGTCGTCTGAATGACGGTCGCAACAAATCTGTCGTCGCCGTCGATATACATAGATGCTGCTGTAATGGTTGATTATGCCTCCCAAAGGGGTTCATATAATTCAAATTTAATGAAGTAGCCTTGATCGTCGAAAGGCATTGAAAAAATGCGTATCTCGAATTACATTTATCAGGCCAGATCGAATTATATTTCGATTGTTTTCTTAAGTGTCGAATATGACAGAATATTGCTTGTATATCTTGACGGTGATCTCAAGTGTTATCTTTTGAAATTAGATTCCGTCAATTAGGCTTTACATAAATTTAAAAAAGCTGCTTCTATAAGGCGATCGTTGACTCGAAAAATATCGCGAGGGAGAAATTTTTAATATTAATTTATTATTTATATAAATCGCTCTTAACTATTATTATCCAAGACGGCATACAAATCCATCCGGATTAAATTATCCCCATCTTTCAGTTTTATGATCGCGACTATTTTCTGAAGTTGAATCTTAGGTAGAATCAATACAATTTATAAATTGGGAAGATTAATCAGATTTGAGCTGATTAATTTATCGTTATTGGTATATTAGGCTTACGCAAAAGAAGAGTTAAAGAGTTTCCGACAAGACATTTTTGATACGATTTTCCCAGTAGAAAGGAATGTAATCGAAAGCGTGTTTTCAAATCTGGCAAATTAAGACGAACATTTACTGTTTACTGTTGTTTACTTTTTACATACTAACTGGATTGTTACTATATAAATAAATTGTATCATGATCTTAAAGGTATCTTCTCGCCGGTTCCCCAATGGGAATCTCAGCCTGAAGTGCATCACATAGTCGCTGATCTTTGGTTTGGTATTAGCAATTGGACTCGCATTTTTTTGTAAATTTTAATGATGACACATGAGTAGCCAATTTATGAGCAGACAGGTTTTATCATTAAACCGAAAAACTCCCGAGCTTCTCTCTTTAGAGCCACCTGCTGCCCATATTTGTATAGCAATTTAGCGGTTACCCACTAAACGATTTGTTTAGGCCCGTGATTAGCACGATGGGCCGGCCGTCCTCTTCCTCGCGACGGTCGTGTGAGCAGGGATGTTGCTTGGGTCAGCCTAGGTCGCCTTGTCTTTGCAATCGCATGCGGCATGCGGCAATTGCGGCAATTAGTTTTGCTTGGTACATACAACATGCCCAGCCATCAAAAGAGAAAAAAACGGTGCTAAATGTCACGTGCATTCGATGGAGCAATCAGCCCACACTGGAGGGGTGCCTGGTACTCGTTGGCACCCGAAATCTTCGCTCGACGTGGGCTTACATCATGGAGCCAGGAGCCACCGGCCGTCGCCACCAGAAGCGATAGACGACGGCCCCTTAACAATACCACCAAATGGCAGAGTCTGCGGAAACTCGTTTCGATGGCCATAAATTTGTGCTTCTTCGTTTTCAAAGGCGGCTCGTTGCCGCTAAGGCGGCCAGGTGGTGGCGGGGGACTTCAGTTGTTGGTGACTGACTTCTGGCGGGCGCGTGACTTCTTTCACAAGACTGCCAATCCAAGGTGCAGACAGTCAAAGCTTGCCAAAAAAAAGCTGACCGCCGTCACGGCTTGTGGCCTGATTTTCCTTTCATTTGGTCTACAAAAGCCGCCCCGCCGTGTAGCCGAGTGTAGGGCAGCGCAGCGCAGCGCAGCACCTCGTCGTCTGTGTATCTGCGATTTTACTTTCTCTTGAGACTTCATCACACTTGCACACACCGTGGTCGCGTGGTTGGCGTAGCGTCGCCGAGAGAGCCGTCGGTGTAGGCAAAGCTTTCGGTCTACCGGTTTGGCTTGCTTGTGTATTGCCCTGGCTTACAGCAGATCCGTTTTGTGTGTGCCTGCCTTTTAAGTCCGGCCACCAGCGCTCGCAGCTTTCAGATACGTTTTTGCTGTGCCAGCGTGCAATTGTATCGCTTACAGCAGCTGCTCCTCCTCGGTCGTTGTCGTTGTCGTCGCCGTTGTCGTTGCCGGTGTGGCTCTCGTGATCGCGTCATAGCCTGGCTGTCGCTTCCGTTGTTAGTTTGGCTTGGAGTTGGCTGGCCGACTCTTGGTGTTGGAGGTTTAGTTTGTTGCCGTGCCCGCACGAGTCAAGACGTGCTAGCGGCTCATCGATTTGGCCAAGATAACTTCGCCGGTTGCATTGTGCTTGTCAATTAAATGTTGTATTTCGAATTCTCTGCGTTATGCTAATTACCGAAAGGATACAAATCAAAGTGTACATTATCGGTTACTACCTTTTTGGCAAGATCTGACGCCGGACGTTTGCTGAATTTTCCCCATCCATATTTTGCGAAATTTCCACTTACACTCCGCTCTCACCCACACCCATACACACACATCTACAAAGCGTGCATTTATACAAAATAAAAAGGAAAAGTGCTTCAAGCCCCAACAAAGTGAATACCGTAAAATCTCTTAAAAAAACAAAAATTACATATCACAAAATCCAATATTTATAATATTTAAACAATTTGCAAACGTGCCAAATATAATTTAAATATATTTATTACTCTCTCAACAAAATAATAATTTAATTTACTAAAATAATTAAGTCGTAAAATAACAAAATAAATCAAGCAAACCTGCACCGGAGGCAGCAAATTGCACCCCTCAAGATGATCAAGCAGCGTGTGCTTTTTAGTTTAATTTTATGGTAAGTTTTATAACTCTCCAAGGGAACCAAACCTCAAAACAAACAAACAAGAAAGAAAGGATGTTTCATTAAAGTTTAATCAGGTCATTCCGTGAGACTTGGAAACAAATTTCAATCCCATACAATAAATGAAGTCTTTAACGGAATAATTAATTGATTGATTAATTTACTAAATCTTGAAACCGTTTTTGAATTAATTTATATATTTTATTTCACAATGGTCAAACATTGCTGAACTCTTATATCCTCCTGATTAATATTATCTGACCACGTCGGATTAAATCCTAACATCATTAAAATCATACTTGATTCTTAGATTCGTCCGAAAAATACGAATTAAGGTTTAAATAATTATCCCCATCATTGAAATTTTCTTCCTTAATTGACCAAGGGCGAAAAAAACAGGCCTATAGCTCAGGCGATGGCATAATTAAGGGCACGTGCAGACAAAAGACATTTTAAAAATGTAAAGAAAAAACAAAAAAATATTAAAGTCTCTTCGCTTTTTTGCTTTGAGTGCTAAGACATTAAAGTGTAGACTTTACGAATCATTAATCATGTGGTTTTGATAGAAGAGCTAGTGTTGGGGGCATCGGAAGTCAAATGTCGAATGAGGCTTATCAACGTGACCACGACGGAGACGTACCAGCCACGACTTCCCTATGAGCTGATGGGCCTTGAAAACGCATTAATATGTTTTTTTGAGACAAGAATTTGCATTATGACAAACGTTAAAATGCCATTAGAAGAAGTCGGAAAAAAATCCAAATTATGATTTTGGGAAGGCTGAGTGGATCCCGGTCAGCTGGCCATCCGACCTACACCTTCACAAATACAAATCTCAGAAGCTGTGAACATCGATTTCATACAACAGAAAATTGGTATCTCAAAAGTTTCACTTTCATTTTCACTCTCTCAACCACAACAACGGCGACACAAGAGCCCAAAGATGAATTCAAACACACACAGCGGTGGGGGGTAAAAAAGTTACGGCTGCTGTGGATTGTATCCGCCGTTCAACAAAAAAAAAACAGATAATATACCTATTTTTTGGATGACTGCAGCGGTTTTGCTTACTGCTGGTATTGTTTTTGTTGCCTCTTCTTTCTTTGGGACTTGAAGATTGTGTGCTTTTTTTGGGGCGATTAGGCAATCATGACTCTATTTTCTCTGTGAACATAAAAAAAGACCGCATTGACATAATTTAAAATTTGGAGGGCCATCCCAAAACTTTCAACAACACCAGCCCGCAGATTCGAGGGGCCCCGTCTGCTTTTTACATAATTTTCAGTTGCCTCTCCAATTTTTTGGAGGGTCTTTTAGGCCTATCAGAGATACGGAAATTGAGGCATCCATCTTGAAAAAAAACAAAAATTTGTATCTTTCATCTACCGCTTTAATTAGGCGCGCCCCCTATTCGCTTCGTTTGAAAAACTCATCATTTTATGTTCGAAAAAATTTACATGAAGCTGCTAAATGTAGAAAGTTTTTCCACTCTCGTTTTTGGCTGGAGCTTCTTCATCTTCTGGCCGGCTAAATGGGTGCAAAATCGCCAGTCAGCCTGCCGATTTTTAGATTGTCGCTATGCTAATCAGTGGCTAATGTATGCAAATTAAAACTCTTTCTATAGTTTGCTATCTATGCATGTAATTATGTAAGCGCTTAGGTAATCAATTAGCCAAGCTGGAATACCAACAACTGAATTTTCATCTTGTCTTGCCAACTCCTACGCGACATTGAGCCGGCCATCTGGCTGGTGGTTTTCAGCCTTGGCCAGCCTCCTCGTTGCAGCAACAGAGGCAGTGTTAACTTCTTTTGCTTAGTCATGCCACACGGCAGGCATTCAGAATGCAGCCGAACAGCTTCAAAGTGCAAGTAAATTAAGCACAAATGGTGCGCGACTGGCGCTGCTGCCGTCGGCTCAGTCTGCGTCGCTGCTGACATTGTCTAGTTGACACGGTTAAGTCACTACACTCATTTCATTGTCACCCCGCTGAATTCTTGTCAATGGGAGCACGAGGTGTCTGTCTACGTGTGTGTGTGTGTCTTACAACAGTTAAACATTTGGAGCTCTTAAAGAAATGAAACGTATTTGACATTTTGTTCGTTGGCGCCTCAACCAAGGCTGTCCGCAGATTTATAACCCAGCTAAGCTTTAACTAAAAAATATTTGAAAATTTTGACCTTGCATAGTTTGGGGAAATCGTAGAAAAAATATGAACAAATTTAGAAGTCTATTTTGCTATATTTCGCACAATACGAATGATAAAAATTCCTGTATTTTTATATAACCATCATAGGCAGAGAGGCACCAAAATAGCAGGTCAGCAGAGTGGACTTTGAAAGATGTGTAAGAATATATTAGAAACAAGTACAAACTAAGTCGGTTAAGCATTAAAATTTTAAGGAATGCTCTTATAGTTACCGTTATCTGTCATTTAGATACACTCTGGGGTACCTACGTCACCTCCTATATTACCACCTTGTTTGTTGAATACCGGGTATAAACAATACTATAAACATCGAATAGGATGCGATTTTAATTTGATTAGAAGCTCAGTTAAGAGTCAATATCCGCTTTAATTTAATTTCAACGAGTTCGCGCCGCTCGCACAAAACCTAGACAAGATTTTTTCAGTTCGCCTTCCTTTAATGAAATTAATGTCCCCTCCTAAAAAAGATTTTCAGACCAAACAAACCGGCATTAAAGGTTTTAATTAAATACAACAACCCACAAACAAAATGTAAAGAAAGATAATTTTGAACTGGTTCAACTTTTGGGCGATTTAAATTTTGCTCGGACGCCTTAAATTAGACGAAACCTGAGATTTGCTAAGAAATCAATTTGCTTACGTATAAATAAAAAATTAACAAAGCCGAGTCCGCCGCACGAGTTCAAGGCCAATATTTAAAGTCTAGACTCGTAAGATAAAAAACAAAATATTTAAAATTGGGAGTCGCCCATCCCGATCCAGACTGATGGCGATTTTAATTATTTTCTAAGCCACATCAAATTTGCACCTTTCGTCTTTAACCCGTTGGTTCATTTATCATAGCGAGACACAGTTTTTTGTTGGTTTGTCTGAGTTAATGTCTTGGGCTATTAATCTTCATTTGGAGCTATTTTCTGCACCTCCGCCGTCGCCAATAAGCATGCGTTGCGGTTTTTGTTTTGAATTTTGAGAAATTGTTCACAGGGGGGAATGCACTTTGTTGTAAGGCAAAAATCTATTGGGATTTTTTCCTTTTATGCTTTCAATTTGTTTCCTGATCGAAAGTGAAAGGCGGACCAGTTGACCCTGACCACTAATCAGATCAGTTTGATAAGTTCCCGAATGGGTTTTGGTCAATAAATTAAGAACTCGGTCTCGCAGGTTCGTTGCCTAAGTCTTTTGTTCGCTAGGCGCCCCCAAACTAGTTTGCCATACGCGACGATATAAATCACATTAAATTGAAAATAGCGTTAAGAATGTATTATTAATAACACAAAAATCAGAATGCAATCCACTCCAGTTTCGAACTGGTTGGCTAAACTGCCCAACCAGTCCTCGCTGATAATCCCAAACAGGTTAACCGAAAAATATGTAAATATTTTTTTTTTTATATTTTGAAATAAGTAAGTACTTTTTGTGAACGTAAATAATAAAAACCACGGAAAATCCGTCCAAAACCGCAGAGGTGACGCCCGAGCCTGCCAATACAGCTTTGAATAATTGCCAGCTACTCTGGCCGGACTGCTCGACTGTCCGAATACTCGGGGTGTGCATGTGACACAATCCGCCGAAAAAATATTTCACAACTGGTTTATTTGGGTTAAAAAGAAATTTACGACCAACTGACGCGACTCGAATAGCAGCCCAGCCGATAACAACCACTCTCAGCTTCCATAAGCACTGAGAAAAAGTGGGGAAAAAATGTTAAGCAGACGGTGCCGTCGCCGTCGCCGCCGCCAACGGTAATGACGCCAAAAAAGCAGAAAGTGAAATTTTTTCCCCCAAAAAATATATACAGACAAAATCGTAAAAATACAACCAAAAAATATGACAACTCCCAACGTAATCGACTGACAGGAGCAGCTTTGGGCTTCCTGCACCTTTGCAGACGGAACTAAAAATAATGCTATGCCAAAGTCGCAATTTCGCCTGGCTAAGTGGACGCCCAAATCGCCATTTCCCTAAAACGCTGGGAGTGTAGGAAATTGTCAAGAGCATTTTCCGTTTCTCAAAGTGCCCCAAACACTTGATTTCCATTAAAAAATTAGCATACTGGCGGCCCAAGATTTCGGTGGTCACACCTTTTCAATTTCACGCATTTTATTTGCGATCCATAACTGAAAAGTGAAAACGAATAGAAGACGTTGAGATAATCGATGCGATTTTATAGTTAAAAAATTAAAAAAATTTTATCTTTGATTCGGTTATGATTTTGAATTCAAGCCGAAAAAATTCTTCAATGGCCTCATTTTTTGGAATTTTTTAATAGGTTTCAGCTTTCGATGAGCAATAGTAAATTTTCCCCAAGGGTGGGTCGTCCAATTTGGCACCGCGTGCTACCCCATTAGGGGAATACGTTTGGCAAAATTACACGAAGTTTCTCTGCGGCAATTGGCTGGCAGCGCCAGTGACCACAACGACCTTGGCGCGACTAACACGGTGGCATACTAAAGAGAGTATCAACCCGGTGGCGTACAAGACAAATATGATAGAAATGAAGTCGTCTCGCCTCATTTGCATAACATGCAACACACACAACACACTCACCTACCTCTGTGTATTGAAACCGGGGAGTGCATATTAAAAAGCCACAGTCAAGAGGAGGCCATGGGATTGGGTTGCCTTAAAAGTCGCTCAAGAGCGGCGGCGGTGTATGCACTTTCGCAATGAAATCGAAAGTTATGTCCCCCAAGCGTGTGTATGTGTGTGAGGTTGTGCGTGAGGGTTTACACTTTCTTGACAAGACTGCAACATCAAGCCAATCCAGTTATGAGCAACACACACACACACATATGGCCTGCAGAGAATTATGATCTTCACGCTCGCTGGCTTTCGGTGGCGGCTTTGCTTTCAAATGCAGTCTTGGCAATGTAACCAAATGCAGCGGCTTTGAAAAATTGCATCATTGACGGTTGACGCTTGACGGTTGACTCTGGCCAATGGTAATGATCATGATGATCTTTAATGTGTGCGCCTGTGTGTGTGGATGCCTGCATGCGTGGATGGTCATGCATAACCCAATCTTGAGCCTAGGCCTAAACTCATAAATGTTAATTATGTTAATCTCAGAAGCAGTTGAGTTGATGAAGCAGCTGGTCTCGGTGTCGGCTGGGATTGGGGTTTCCTCATCAAAATTGGTTATTAAATGGCATCTTCGCTGCAGTCAGCGGCTGTTTGTTGTTTCTTTCAAAACAGTAAACGCTACTCAATCACGCTAAAAATAGCATTTCATGGTTGTTGTTTTTCTTCTCCTGCACTAACTCACACACACACGCCTATGCTTTTGTATCTGTGATGGGTTTACAGTCAGTCATCCACTTGCCGCATTTTTGCAGGTATTGTGTAATGTTTGGCTGAGGCCAAGACGAGTGGCCAAAACACACACCTGCACTCTGTTACACACATGCACAGTTTAACGTGCAAAAGAAACTCGGAACAGAAAAAAAACAACATTACGAAAAACATGACTGTCTAAGATTAATGAAGATTATGTACCTTTTTTGAAACACAAATCAAAGACATCGAATAGGCTGCAGAAAACTTAATGAAAACATTAGATTGCTTAGGGTCTGGATTTTTGGATTTTTGGGAAAAAAACCATGCAGATAAATGACCAAGCAAATTTTCTCTGTATATTTTAGTAATCGACTAGTCATCTGGTTGGATTTTGATCCTATTGATGAAGCTGAAAGCGACCTATTAATTAACATGCCTTTCCAGCTTTATAATTTTACATACCCACTGAATGACCCTGTAATCTTTTAATACCTTTTCTACTAGCCGACTGACAGATAGTTCGGATTGATAAATGGTATTTTCTCGATCAGAGAAATACTAAATACAAGCTACGAAGTAATTTTTATAGATGGGTAATTATTTTTATATATTATCAGTCTTGCCGGCTTTTATCGTGAAATGATCAGGTTGGCTTGAAGTAGAGAGCTTTAGTATTTTCAGCGGTGCGTGTCTGCTAAAGAAAAGTCCACAAAATTGACAAAAGTGCACCAAAATTTGGCGCAAGGAGGGCTAAAGCAGGAGTCTTCATTTAGAGTAGGAGAAAATAAGAAGTCAGGCGAAGAAGAGACTTAGTTTATATCCGATATGTTAATTTATTGGTTATAAAATTTTCTATTTTTTATCCTTTTCAATATTATTTAACCGTAACGTCTTATATCATTGTCTTTGTCAAACTCTCGTAAGAAAAACAGAAAGAGTATAAGCGTAGCAGCAAAAAGTTAGCCAGCGTTACATGAACTGCAGGAGTGTTTATTTTTTGGTTTTGCTGTGGCTGCACTCGTATGGTGGCTATGGGGTGGTTCGTTGGCATACTCGTGCCTGCATTTGTATGGGTGATATTGGTGGCGGTGCAAGGAGGAAATCATGCGCAGAGTCACATGACGATGACGCGACGTGCTTTTGAGTAATTGCGGTAAAAAGCGCGAGACACGATTGCCGCCGTCGGTACGTCCCTGTGTCTGGCCGGCTGGCTGTCCATGCCCACATGAGGCAGTTATGCAGCTGGGGCGTAGTTAATACCAGTTGCATATTTGGCACGCTGTTGATAATGAAAAGTCGTTGCCAAGCCGTTGGCGCCTCGAGTCAGCAACGGTTTTAGACTGATCGTCTACATTATCGCTTAAGGGAAGTGGTTTTAGGTTTAGATGAGTAATGACGAGTTTCAAATTCCCCAATATTCCAACAAATAGATGACTCAATTCTTGTTAGGTTGCATTTCCGCAATACACAACTCAGACAATGCACGAGCTTATATTTTCGCCTCCCAAACACACATTGTCTATGGGCCCAGTCAGCCGTTCAGCTGGCCCGTCCCAACACCCGCCACTTGCCCAATAAGAGAAAAATTTACCCGGGACTTCTTTAATAAATTACTTAAATTTCATCATACAGTAAATTTTCCAATTGCAATCAGTTCAATTTTACTTTCGAATTCTTCGCGTTTTTCGAGATGATTGGAAAGGCAAGTCTTATGTGAATTTACCTTTTGTCTTGATTTTCTGTTTCATTTGCAAATACAGGGTGCTGTTGACTCCTTCATACAAATATTTCGCATAGGGCTTCCCAACCAGGGCCGTGTAGTAGCCATTCTGATCCTTCCTTATGATCCCGATATCTGTGCCTGCCTCCAATATCTCGGTCACATATTTAATGAGCCTGTTGGTCTTTTTACCTCCCAGTTCGGTGGCCACTTGGGTGGCTATTTCGTCTGCCCTACTGGGGCGCCTTTTCTTAGAGACAGCATACAAGACCAATTGACCGTTTTGATTATTCATCTTAAAAATTTTGTACTCTAACAAATAATTTGAAATACTCGGTTTGTTGCTTGGAACTTCAAACGAATAATGAAAGTATATATAAATTTGCTGGCTACTTGGATTAGCTCAAATTAAATTTCTCATAAAAGCAATAAGAAATCGCTCTACGAATTTATTCCCTTGCTGTTTTTAAGTTCAGCTCTCGAGTAGGAAAGAGCATTCGCATTTTCTTGATTGAAAAACTGAAATGTGCGCGATTCAATGGATAAATGCAGTTCTATAGTTGAATCATTTATGCTGCCAACTGAACAATTTGAGAGCCCACCTATTCACATATTGGCAGTGGTCTTATCGCAAATACCGAGCTCGTGACCCACTGACAGCTCTTCTTAATTAGCAATTGTCTAGCCAATTTTCGATTATAAATGGCTAGGGTGTTTTTATTGCATTGGCAACTGGCAACTGCTACGCCGAGCATTTGACTTTATCGTGTCGGCTCACTGGTTACCGGCGGGCAGACAATGATTCATTCATAACTAAGAAATCCCGGCGATAACTAACTTTGCATTTAAGTGCATAAAATTAATTGTTGATTTGGAATTGAAAACATAATTGGCTGGGTGGCTGGTCGACAGCTCTACAGATGCAATGGTTTGTTTATTTATGTAACTGATTTATTACCGCCATCATAATTATTGTAGCATTAGGATTACAACGGTGGCTGATTATTCAAATGAGTTTTCAAATGGGCAATGGGCACGCGTTATAGTAGCGGCAAACTCTGACTTGAAAGTGCAATCTTTTCCGAGACCGGGACTCGTTTGACTTGTTCGCTGGGCTGGTGGCACCGCCGACTGCTAACTGGTGGTTAACCGGTGCCATTTGTATATTTTCTCAAACTCACCCACGTGATTTTTAATAGCTGGTTTATTTAGAGAGCAGAGGTCACTCCGATCGGGCTTTTCTTGAGGCAGGAAAATAGCACACATTTAAAAAAACCCAACATATAATCGATTTTTTTTAATTCTGCGAAATTTCATTATACATCTTGAAAGGGTATTTTGAATTCTTAGAAATACAAATTACATTTTAACATTCGAAATAACCGCCTGTTGATTCAGACTTGGTCGAGTTCTGAATAATTCGAGTGTTCAGTCACCCACAACTGGCGGCTGAGAACCTCTCATAATTTAAAGTGACTTATTGACAGGAGAACTGATTGCAAGATTTCGAAATCAACAAGTTCAAAATACTTAAGATTATTGTTTATGAACTGCTTCCGTTTCGCATTTGAGTGGCTGGCTCTCGCTGAACGAATTTCATTTGATTTACGATTACCGTTTGCGAAAGGCGATTATACAACGGCAACAGCAGCAGCAGCGGTGGATTTGCATCTGCCAAATAATCGATGACAACATTAATGAATATCGGACCGGAGACTGTTGACAAAACTTTCCATTTCGACGCAAACACAGCAAAGCAAACAAATCGAGCGGGCAAACAAATCGAGTGAGCCCACCGGCAGACAAAATGTTGCATTGGCTAAGGCATAAGCCCTCTTCAAAATCAAGTATACGCCATGCGTGCCATGCATATTTACCGTATTTTATAATGCTCTCCGTTTTGGTGTATCAGTTTTGTTGCCCGCCGTTTCATTGGTGTCATCCAACGCAGCTGACACACATATAATTTTTATTTTTTTTTCAGTACCCATACAAAAGTATGTGACATAAATACTGAAAGTTAAGGTAAATTCAACGATCAACTCGTCCATCTTTGTTGACTGCCGGTTGTTTGTTTGTTTGGCCAATTGCTTTCCCTTTCGTTTTGGGCCGGCCAGCCGACGTGACTGCCGCTCCGTTAAGCCTTTTGTAGTGGTTGTTTGCGATTATATCAGTATCTATTCTCCCAGTGCTCAACGTAAATAAAATTGAAGACGGCAATTGTGAAAAGGTGTGAGCATGGCATCGGACCCGGCTACGATTGTTGCCCAACAGTTGCCAATTGTATTGGGGACCGCAGCTCGCGATTGATGGGGCGGGAGGTATTGTCTACCTAATGGAACTACACTTGTAAGGCATCAAAAGAAATGGCAATAAAACGAAGCCCTCGTCGGAAATGAGTCCATTAAACGCCCCCGATTCGCTTGGCCTGCAATTAAATTTCAAAATGTGGGCCAAAACTCGAAAGACTTAGGCAACGAACTTTGGCGTGAAAAGCCGCTTGAAAAAAATAATAATCAACACGAAATTGGAGAGTATAAAAGTATAGAATTCTCCTCTAGGTTTTTGAGTCCACTCAAAATCTAGACAAAAAGAGCTGCGGACAACCTTGAACACTAATTCCGAGTTTCCTACTCTCGACAGTTGGCTATACAAAATTGCGATTTGGTCAACACTTGGGAACAACAATTAAAAATACTTAGTGCTCGAAAGGTTTGCGAAATAAATTCCTAAATACTTCTGCGTTCTCAGCCATAAATAACGTCATTCAGAGACTTGCCGACCCACCGACTTTTTTATGGACCCCTAACGAGCACTTCTCGTGACGCACACGCATAATTAGCCCGCATATTAAGCCTGCTCTTGGGTTGTCTCCACCCTCGCAAATGCGCTGTTGCACAATCGCATTAAATGCTTTTAATGGTTGCCCAAATTTATGTCAACGGCCGGAGGACAAAGAACCAATGACAACAGAAAGACTCAGCGCATAAAATTGCAAATCAATCGTCCAAATCATCAACGGACCGAAGTCTGTTTCGGCTTCTTAAGCTGACATAATAAGCCAGTGAAGCACCTATCCGGTCCATTGTCTGTTAGCCACGTTCCGTGGTCTCCACCCACTCTGACAATCGGACACCCACCGGCCTTCCCATCGCCTGCCCCATTGTTCATAATTCGGAATTGATTAGTTGAATTTTCATATCCGGTTAGGCCCGTTGCCAGCTCCGCCTAATTGGCCGTGTGAGTAGCCAAACGAGCCAGTGGGAAATATTTAAGTCCGTTACGTATCGGTGAATCTACATACACGAGACGACTACCTCCGGGCTAAAGATGCTTGCACTCACGGCAGACCCACTTCTGTCAGCCGGTAATCAATTTGTTGGGAAATTCAAATTGAGGTAATCCGAGGCGGATAGACGCATGCCGGAGCTGATAAGCTGGCTTGGGTTTCTCCATGGGATAAGCCCATTAATTATTTTGATTTTTCCACAAATTCGGTAAGAGACCAGGAAAATGGAATTCTCTATCCGGCCCAGAACCTGATGTTCCCGACTGTCCGACTCGCTGGCATTTCCACAAGCTAAAGGGTCAATGGGTTGCTTGCAGTCGCTTATTATTGTAGAAGGAAATCGGGTGATATTTCGGAATCGCCGTAAGATAAGGCTACCAACAGGAAAAATGGAATTTATTGGCTCCTTTAAATCCTCCGGCAAAATTCACGTCTAACCAATTATTCTCCTGACCATCCATTTATTCCTAGTTATGAAATATATTTTGATGTAGGAATTGTTATTTTTATAAAAACCGTCCGTTATTTCCGTTTCAGGTGCCTTGCCGTGCCAAACTTCTCGTTGAGGATTCCGGAGGACCTCGAGGCAAGTGCGGTGAACGCCCTCAGCTCGGAGCGCGCTCGCTCAGTCATCCCGTGCGGACAATCGGAGAGCAGCACCGCCGCCGGAGACTACGATGTCTGTCCACCAAGCAAATACCGTCAACCAACTGCCGAATGCAATAACGTGTCCCACCGCAAATGGGGAGCCCGTGGAGACGTCTTCCTCCGTCTACTGCAGGCCGACTATGCCGATGGCGTGAGCCAGCCTCGCAGCTCCCGGGGCACCCACGCCCTGCCCGATGCCGAGTTTGTGATTGAGCAGCTGCAGAGTCATGTGGAGGGTGAACTGCGTCATCCTCACATCACTGCCATGCTGCCTGCCTGGGGTCAGTTGCTGGCCAACGATGTCTACGAAGTGGCCCAGTTGCCGATCGGCGGCAAGTGCTGTGCCACCAGTTCCGGAGCCAAGGACCCCAGCGAGCTGCAGCAGTGCATGGTGCGATCTGGACCCGACTGCAAGGAATACAAGCGATCGGTGCCAGGATTTGACAGCGAGGCCTGCAACAAACGTAAGCTTCGATTTTTATTACACAAATAGTTCAATGGAGATGACGATTCCTTTATGGATTTTCAGATACTCGCGAGCAGATGAACATCGCCTCGGCCTACATCGATGGCTCGGGTCTGTATGGAGCCACCAAGCATGAGTTCGACCAGCTGCGCACCTACATCAGTGGCGGGGTGAAGGTTGAGTCCTGCCGCCACTGCCAGGTGGCCGGCGCCACTGGGGCCCTCCACCGCGCTCTGCTCCAGCAGCACAACAACATCGGCGAGCAACTGGCCCACTTCAACCCCGACTGGTCAGAGGAGGACGTTTTCCTCGAGGCCCGGCGCATCATCACTGCCACCATTCAGCACATCACCTACAACGAGTTCTTGCCTTTGGTGCTGGGCCAGGAGACCACCGCCCAGGAGGGCCTAAGGCTCACTGCCGAGAAACACTCGTCCAACTACTCGAGCTCTGTGCGCGCTGGCATCTTCAATGAGTTCGCCACCAGCGCTATGCCAGCCTTTTGGAGTATGTACCCGCCGGAAATGCTGTCGGCCAAGATGTCTGCCCACGAATTGCTGTCAATAGCCGCGCTGCAGAAGTCGCTGGTGCCCAGCCAGGTGAACGCTGATGGCTGGTCTGAATTGGCCCTGGCAGTGCACCGCGGTCGGGACCATGGCATTGCCTCGTATGTCCATGCCTTGGACTTATGTGATGCCCGCTTTGCGGAGGGCTCTGCGGCGAATGTGACCTTCGATACTTTGATTAGTCTTGGAAAAATTCCCGAGGAGTACATTACCAATTTGCGTGAAATCTATCAGTGAGTTGGCCACGTTGAAATCCAGTTCGATCGAGTAGCTAACGATTCTGAATTTCTCTTAGGAACGCCGAGGATATTGACTTGCTGGTGGGTGCCTTGTTGGAAGATCCTGCCGTCGGTGCTTTGTTTGGACCTACCATCAGTTGCCTGCTGAAGTTGCAGTTCGAGCAGTTGAAGAAAACAGATCGATTTTGGTATGAGAACGAAATTCCTCCCTCCTCCTTTACCATCGAGCAGCTGAAGAGCATCCGACAGACCACCTTGTCCGGTTTGCTGTGCGGCTCCCATCAGGTCCTAACCGCCCAGTCCAAGGCTTTCATACGCGAGGATAACTACCTGTAAGAACGGCGCACTCTGAAAATAGTGGGATGGATTTTTAATATTCTCTTTTCTAAAGGAACTCCGTGCTGGACTGCGCTCAGCTGCCCAAATTCGATTTGAGGCCTTGGGAATCGAACCCCGAAGATGATATTCCAGTGGAGCACGTCGATGTGGAGCCCGACACCAAGGACGCCTTCAGGGAATTGAACCCCGAGCTCATCGAGGCTGCCGTCGAGCGAGCAAAACAGGAGCTCGAAGAACGCAAGCGTTTCGAGTACGAAGTGTGGCGTCAACGTGAGTAAAAAGGATCTAGTATCCAGGATCATTTGTTCATTTCTTCTTCTATTCTAGGTGGTGGCATTAGCGCCAAGTCCCCGGATGGCACGGCAGCCTCCTTTAGCAAAGCCAACCGCGCTTCTATCAACCTGGCCAACTCCTCGCTGATCTTTGAACTGGCCTCCAATGAGATTGTCAAGTCACTGAACACGATTACCCGCCACAAGCGTCAGATCTTCAATCCCAACCAGAATGCCTTCAACCGCAATGAACTCACCGAGACCCTGCAGACGGTGGACATCAGCTCGCTGCTCGGTGGTGCCCAGCACGCACCCGAGGGCGAGTGCCCTGAGCCCAGCCAGCAGTGCGACACCAACAGCCCGTTCCGCACGTATTCGGGTCGCTGCAACAACGTCAGGAACCCGAACTGGGGCAAGTCGGTGACCACCTTCTCGCGCCTGTTGCCGGCTCAGTATGAAGACGGCATTTCGGCTCCCCGTTTGACCGGTGTGACCGGCAGTCCCCTGCCCAATCCCAGGACGATTTCCACCACCATCCACCCCGATATTTCCAATCTGCATACACGCTACTCTCTGATGGTGATGCAGTTCGCTCAGTTTATGGATCACGACTTGACCCTGACGCCGATCCACAAGGGCTTCCATGAGTCGATCCCCAGTTGCCGGCGTTGCGACTCCCGCCAGACCGTCCACCCCGAGTGTAATCCCTTCCCAGTGCCACCCGGCGACTTTTACTACCCGGAGGTGAATGTAACCAGCGGTGAGCGCCTGTGTTTCCCTTCGATGAGATCGCTGCCCGGCCAGCAGACTCTGGGCCCCCGAGATCAGGTCAATCAGAACACCCACTTCCTCGACGCTTCTATGGTCTATGGCGAGAACATTTGCGTGGCTACCAAGCTGAGAGGATTCTCGGGACGCATGAACAGCACCATACATCCCATCCGAGGCAAGGAACTGCTGCCCCAGAGCGCCACGCATCCCGAGTGCAAGTCGCGCAGCGGTCTGTGCTTCATCGGAGGCGACGATCGAGCCTCTGAACAGCCAGGACTCACAGCCATCCACAATGTGTTCCTGCGCGAACATAACCGCATCGTAGAGGGCCTGCGAGGCGTCAACCCCCATTGGAATGGCGAGCAGTTGTACCAGCACACCCGCCGCATTGTCAGCGCCCAGATCCAGCACATCGCCTTTAATGAATTCCTGCCCCGCATTCTGAGCTGGAATGCCGTCAACCTGTACGGACTGAAGCTGCTGCCCCAAGGCTACTACAAGGACTACAATCCATCGTGCAGCCCCATTGTCTTCAATGAGTTTGCCACGGCTGCCTTCCGTATTGGCCACTCGCTCCTGCGCCCCCACATCCCACGTCTGAGTGTTCAGCACCAGCCGGTGGACCCTCCACTATTGCTCCGCGATGGCTTCTTCCGCATGGACGTTCTGCTTCAGCCCGGCATTATCGACGAGATCCTTCGAGGCCTGGTTGCCACGCCCATGGAAACCTTGGATCAGTTCATTACTGGTGAGGTGACCAATCACCTGTTCGAGGACCGTAAGATTCCCTTCTCCGGCATCGATCTGATCGCCCTGAATATCCAGCGAGGCCGGGACCATGGTCTGCCCTCCTACAACAACTATCGTGCCCTGTGCAACCTTAAGAGGGCCAGCAACTGGAACGACCTTAGCCGAGAGATCCCCACCGAGGTGATCAACCGCTTCCAGAAGATTTACGCTAGCGTCGACGATATAGATCTGTTCCCCGGAGCTATGACAGAGCGGCCCTTGCAGGGCGGTTTGGTGGGTCCCACATTGGCCTGCATCATTGGCATTCAGTTCCGTCAGCTGCGCAAGTGCGATCGCTTCTGGTATGAGAACCAAAACCCCGAGGTCAAGTTTACCGATGCTCAGCTGGCTGAGCTGCGTAAGGTGACCCTGGCCAAGATTACCTGTGAGAATCTGGAGGTGAACGGCGACATGCAGCGTGCTGCGTTCGATTTGCCCAGCAACTTCTTGTAAGTAGCCAGGTTTTGGCCTCGAAGTAACCCACTAATTTCTCTGAATCTTGTCGTTTAGGAATCCTCGAGTGCCATGCCAGTCTATGCCACAAATTGACTTGAATGCCTGGCGCGAAAACGTTCAGGGCTGTCAGATTGGAAACAGGAATGTCCGCGTAGGCGAATCTGCCTTCCCCTCGCCCTGCACCAGCTGTGTGTGCTCTTCTGAAGGCGTAAGTTGAATAGAAATACTGCTGGCTAGAGTGTTCTTAATCTGTTTTCTTATCACCTTGCAGACCCAGTGCGCTTCGCTACGCATTACCGACTGTGGCCAGCTGATTCGTCAGTGGCCCAAGGAGGCCATCCTGCGCGATGAGGTGTGCAATTCGCAGTGCGGCATTTACCTAACCGGCCAGCAACCAACTGGCTTTAATCCCCAACAACGCCAAGGACAAACCCAGCCACGTGTGACGCGCTCACGGAACCAGAATCTCTTCAAGTTTCCCGACCTGACACCATTCATCGCCTCCTTGTAAGAGGCTCCTCCATCGATTTGTCGATAACTAAAAGGCTCGACAATTAAACGGAAACAAGGACAAATCAGTTCATTCGTTTCATCGCTAATTATCCCAAGGAGCCGTTTATATTTAGCTGCCAACTAATTGTTCCACTTAAGTTTGTCAGCGCGAAACTTAGCAGAATGTTACGTTTAGGTTCTACATTAACTAAGAGCAAAAACTTTAAGCCTTAAGCCAAGCGAATTATTCAATATGTAATGTACCCATACATAATGAGAATCAAATTTTTATACTACGTACCTACAATAAATCAAAATACGAAAAAAATAATTATATCGCAACGCAGTTTGAAGGTTCGCCGTGGTGGCGCCATCTAGCTCTAAAGTGGTGCAACTCAGTTTCAGCCTATTATTCATAGATGGCGCCAGCAATTTAATGTGCTTTCAAATTCAACTTTTTACGATTTTTGTTGCTGCAAATGGCTTAAGTTGTTCTTCCTGTTGTATTGTTGTTGTGACGGTGTTTGTTGTTGTAGTCCTTGTTGCCATTGTTGCTGATTTTTGAAGATATTTGAACCTTACGTGTTATTGTAGTTGTTGTTGTTATTTGTGTTGTTGTAAATGAAGTTCGAGTTATTGTTGTGGTTACGATTCCTTTTGCTGTAGCCACCCTGGTTTGCCTACAAATCGCGATTGGAATAATCGAAAAACAGTCCCCCAAAAGTTGTAAAAGTACCAGGCGAACAGAAATGAGAAGGAGGTCGAGATTTTCAATCGCTTATATCTCAAAAACCAAGCAAGCGAGGTCAAAGGTCATATATGGTGTGGAAAGGTCAAAAGATTAGCTACAGTTTCCAACTATCAGAATTCGCCTAACTGCAGCCAAACGGCGGGAATCGATTATTGGCGATTACGGACGAAGGACATGAGCAACGCATCCGCAAAGGACCTCATATGAAGAATAACGCTGAGCAGGACCTATAGAGACCATCCGATTCAAAATCAGTCAAGCGGCTCTCGAGATATTTTCATTGGAAAAAAAAATCCAAAAACGGACCCCCAAATTTGCAAAAATTTCAAATGCCTATATCTCGAAAACCAAGCAAGCGAGGTCAAAGGTCAAATATGTTTTGGAAAGGTCGAAAGATTAGCTACAGTTTGCAACTATCAGAATTCGCCTAACTGCAGCCAAACGGCGGGAATCGATTATTGGCGATTACGGACGAAGGACATGAACTACGCATCCGCAAAGGATCTCATATGAAGAATAACGCTAAGCAGGACCTATAGAGACTATCCGTTTTAAAATCGGTCCAGCGGTTCTCGAGATAAACTTTATTCGTAACTGTGTTTTCCGAGGTTCTTACTAGATGGCGCCACTTTGGCGATTGCCGAGACTGCGTTGCAGCAGATGGTTACTAGATGGCGCCAGTGGTACCGTTGGCGAAGAATTATCAAATTCTGTATTTTAAATAATAAATATAAGCAAATGTTGACTGAATTAATGCTTTATTTAGTTTTGCAACGTGTCGAACGTGATTCAGCATTACAGTGATAATTATTGAAGGTATGTGTATCTCTGTGTCCGGTTCTCTTTACAATAAATAACAAAACTCACAAAGTACGGTTATTTATCTAAGGGAAAATTATATAGGTTGTGGGCAATCCTGTATTGAACTTATACTCGAACCCTTTTCCCACAATCTGTGTGTGTATTCTGGCCACAATTAGCTCATTGGTTACTTTGTAACTTTGACCGACGAACTCTTAAAATTCTTATCGATTTAATTTACAATTCGCTGATCTGATTTAAAAGTACATAAATATAAATACGTAGGTATTTTGTTTTCTTGAAGAGTTTAGGTATCATTATTGTACATGTGTAAATACATTTCTCGTTTTATTTATATGATAAAATTGTAGTAATTAAAAATTATTTAAATTCGAAGGGAGCGCACAGAACAAATACAAAGCGCTTCGTGATCGGTCTTGTGTGTGTGTGTGTTTGCGTGTTTGTCTAATCGACAGGACTCTTGATGGGGAATATAAGAAGTTATCTCGGGATTCTAAAGGAATCTGATAATTTTACTTGAATTACGAAATTTAATTTACTTTCTATTTTTTGTTTGTTTTGGACATGCCAAGATTTTTAACTGGCTCTCTTAATTTGACTTCTTTGGCGTATTTTTTTCTCACACACACCCCAAGAACTGAAGGTCGCATCGCTGTCAGATCTGTGCGTATACTTTTACAGTTATAGGAATAATATTTAACTTTTCTATTTTAGTTTCTCATCAAACTGCTCTCGCGGGGACAATCTGCCCATGGTATGTATGCATGCGTTTAAGCCTAACGCTCTTAAGTGGGATACTGATATTTTGTTGTGCTGCGAATGTTTGTATGTACAGGATGCAGATTTAGATGAAGGCGCTTCTATGTACAAGGATCTCTTAATAATGATAATTGAACTACTGAAAACAGAGCTAGGACTGTGACCGGGACCGTGACTGCGCTCGGCTTCACTTATCGGCCGCGAGAGCGGTGGCTGGGGGGCTGTTGGTCTCCGAGTGGCGCCGGGCCAGCAGCTGGTGCTGGTGGGCAGCCAAGTAGTTAAAATTTCCGTTGGGCGTAAAGCCACCGCCGCCGCCGAGGCCATTGATGCAGCCTGTCCCCTTCAGGGACCGAACATCGAGATTTCCAATTTTACCGACGATTTTTGGTATCTTATCACATTCCGGCAGCTGCCCGGCCGCATTGAAAAGGGGCGTGGCCAGCCCAATGAGGCCGCTGCCGCCGATACTGGCACTGCCAATCCCACCGCCCCCGCTGTACTGGTGGCCGTGGCTATGATGGTGGTGGTGGTGGTTGTGATGATGGTGATTGTGGTTATTGTGATGATGGTGATGGCTGTGGCTGTGGTTCTGATGCATGCAATTCGCTATGGTGGGTGTGCTTTTGCAGAGAGCATCCGGGCCTTTGCCATTCTTTGCTAGGCTTAGTTCCTGGAGCTCTTGGGCCCCCTTCAACGAGCTGGTTTTGCGCACCTGAAGGCCGCATCTGGAGTACTCGCAGCTCTTGCAATGGCGGCTCTTCGAGTTCATCGGAGTCACCGCGGCCGGGGCGGATGTCTTGCGCTGCAGGGCATTCAGATTATCTGCCACCAGTTTGGCCTGCAGGGTTTTCGAAGGAGAAGCGGGCGTGCTGTCGTCCTCGCCAGTGGGTGGCGGCGTAGACAGACGGCTGGAAGCGGTCGACGATGACAAAGAGCCCGACTCGGACGACGAGTGAGGATCTCCGTTGCCAGCTGTAATTTCCTCCTCGACTTCCTCATCATCCTGACTTGAGTGACCAATCCCGTCGTCGTGGCGCTCATTGGATTGGGTGCTGCTGGGATGAGAAGCGACGGCATTGACGTTAATAGTTGCGAAGTTTGTGGCTACGCTGAGTCCATTTACGGTTGCTTGCTCCGCCCCAGCCTCATCCTCTTCCGCTGCCTTCGCCTCTGCAGCCGAATCCTCGGCCACATCCGCCACACAATCATCACTCATGGCCGCATTGCCATTTGCTATCACAATTCGCTGATCCTGCCGCTCCGCACATTGACTAGACTTGACTTTGACTTCGTCGGCCAGATCGATCCAATGGCCGCGATTATCGCGCACGCCCTCCACCAGCGGCTGCAGCTTATCCGACAGCGTGGCAAAGGCCTGGAAAAACCGAACAAAATATTAATGACAACCGTCAGCAAAGGGAAACCCAATCCATACCTCGTAGATGGGCAAGCAGATGGAGTCGATGAAGTTCACCTGCATCATGGGTAGCTCGTCCTCCTTTTCGCGGTTCATGATATCCTAAGAAATGACAAACTCGTGAAGTTCGGGTGCTTGGAGAATTTGGGGGGACTTACAATTGGCGTGATGTTGAGCTCCTGTTTTTCCATATCGCCCTGCTCGAAGAACTCGGAGCTGACCAAGTCGGCCACCCGCTTCTCGATCTCCCAGGGCTTCGTAATGGCTGACAAATCACAGACAGTCATGCTCATGGCACGCAGCAGGGCCCGCGGCTCTTCGGCCACCCAATGACTCACAGGCTGCTGTACGCTCTCCAGGAAGGGGCCGCGTTTCCTAAAACGAAAACGAAATGTTTTAAAGGGAATTTTAAAACACCAAATTATTTGTCCAACTCACTTAAAGTAGACGGCCAAATCGGTCGATAGGATGGCGTCTTCAAGGACTCGAATAACCCGACAATAATCATCGGACGACAAATTGGCCAATATCTGGTTGCCGGGACTGTTCAGGATCATCAGGCACTGGTCAAAGTGATGGTGCTCCATGGTCGAGGTCGAGTACAACTGCGCCAGAGGTGACGAGGCCCTGGCAAAGACACAAAGTAAGAAAAGCTAAGGATTTAGGCAGCCAAATGAAGCTCACTTTATTTGAAAGGAGTTGTTTGTCCCCCGATGGTCGAGATCGTGGCACAGGCAGCCAATGATGAGGGCCAGGCATTCAATTTCCCCGAAGATTTTCCACCATTGCGTAGTCTGTCCAAAAAAAGCACCAATTTATTAAGAACATCGTTGGATGCTCACATTCAGTTGGGGGACTCACGGTTAGGATGGCAAACATCATTTGGGCCACATTGAAGGCATGACGCCAATTGTGGTAGGTAACATTGCGATAGTTTTTCTTGACACTCAGCAGCCAGCGGCAGAGCACCTCATAGTCGATGTGGAACCGCTCCACAAAATCGAGATCCAAAAACATCCGCAGGCAGGCCTGCAAAAACGATCAAACAGAAATAGTTAACAGAATTCTTAAATAAGTTGAAAGTTCGCTTACCTTCAGCGTGTCGTCGTCTTCGAAATGAATGTCGTCGAACTTGAAGTCGTGCAGGCGAAAATGCACAGCGGAGGGCACACGAAGCCGCTGAAATAGAAAGCAGTAATTTCAAGAATCAATTCAGCTTTAAAACGAATTTAGGAATTTGTACAATCCTATTCATGAACTTAATTTAATCCCCTTTTCTGGGATAATCTACTCTTGAAGAGTAAATTCACGTTGCTTTAATTTGGGAGCTAATGTCTCCTCATTTTATATTTTTTCTTATTTGCCGCTATCCAATTTCAGAGCACTGACATTTTTTCTGTGATTCATTTGGCCAAACCCAGCTGTCAGTTGGCGGCCAACATTCCGGCTTATTAGCCCCGGGAACGTCAGCCGTTCTGACAGTTTTCAGTTTCAGTTTGCAAGCCTTTCCCCACAACTTTCATTTACCCAACTCAAAAGTAGTTGCCACAACCCGAAAGGGTCCGAAGTGCCAGGAGGCGTACGACCAAAGCGACATAATTTTAATTAAAATTAATAACCGAGTGTCTGCCTCGCTCTGACAAGACGCCAGTCGACCAAAAAAATTTCCCAACCATAATTAGGAAAAGTGTTCGACTGCCCGCAGGCCCGTCCACCGGCCCCCAGTCCGCCAAGGCGACACACACAGCCAGGGACAAACAAAGCGACAGATGCGCAAATTTGGTGAGCAAAAAACGAGAAGACAGCCCCAGCCAACCTGGCAGATGTTCCCGGCAATTTAATTGCCAGCTTCCAATTCTTTGTTTGTCCCAGCCCCCATTTCTATTGGCTGGACCCGTCCGCCGCTGTCTGTGGGCCGGGCACCCATACGGGCGACACTGGCAGGGACAAAAGTTTCCCTTTGTCATACTTGTGCGAACAAACTAATTACAACTGTCAACACGTTGGCCACAGCCAAAGGTTCTGGGGCCCAGGTCCACGGCTCAGGCCGAGTGGTTGCCTCTAACTGCACAGTGGAACGAAACTAAGCGGCTCTCATTCAAATCAAAGAATACGAAATTGTTTCAAAAACTTAAAGATATAAAATCACAAAATCCCACATCCATTATCAAGTGTTTTAGGAAAACAGAGGGGAAGTTTAGTTTCCTTACAATGAAAGCTTAAGGAATTATGAATTGTTTAAAAAACTAGTTTCAGTAAAACGCAGTAAATAATTAAATATATGCTAAAATTTTGAAAATTATTCAAGAACTAGGTAAGATATAAATTGAACCAGACATTTTACGATTTGCCTGTGAAAAAATAACACTTTTTTGAATTTACCTAAACAAAACCTAATGTGCCTAATATTTTCTAATTAGGGATAAACGTTTTAACATTCTGGAACTGGAGAAAGAGAAGTCTATTAGATAGATAAAGTAGGTCCCGACTTAACTAAGGAAAGACTTTCATAGATAGTTCTATTGCTTAGGCTAAGGACCTAGAATATTTATTAAGGATCTTTAGCTGCGTTAGTTCGTTAATTATCAGGCCTCATAGAAATCTATATATGATAAACCTTTAATGTTCTCTATAATAAAGTTTTAGATAGACAATTAAAAGGAACACAGATTTTGCTGCATGTTTCGTGCTTTGTTCCACTGTGCCCCTGGCACCGCAGCAAATCTAATGAAAAAGCAAGAGAAACCTGAAGGAATGTGCATATAAAAAAGAAAGAAAACGGGTCGCGATAATAATGAACAGACCAAAGAGCAGAAGGGAAACGGACACACACCATGTGACCCCTACACTCATCCAAATGAAGTGGTCTAAATAAAATTAAGGCCCAAGCAAACAATGAGGCAATGCGACTCGGGAGTGCTGACTTTCGATTGGTGGGCATTTCATTGAGACTTACGCGCAGACGATGGGCCTCGTCGATGGTGGCGGATGCGTGATAGCTGAGCACCTCCAGGGTGACACTCTGCTTGGCCATGGCCACAATCGCCTTCTCGTACATGTGCGTATTGTGGATGCCCATGCCGCAGAAAATGGCAAAGGCCTCCACGAAGTTCTCGTCGTTTTTGGTAAAGTCCTGCAAAGAGACACAAAAACCTTGATGAGCATCACAGTTGCTTGTGGGTTTGGTGAGGACTCACCAGCTCGTTGAACTTGTTGATCAACTGAATGACGCCGATGATTTGGCCCAGGGAATTCTTGATGGCCATGCACAGGATCGAGCGATGCTTGAAGGTCAGATTCTCGTCGACGCTGGCATCGAAGCGATCGTCTTCGTAGGCATTGGGCACATTCACGGTTTCCCCGGTGGTGGCCACATGCCCGGTGATGCCGATGTTGATGGGGAACCTCGACTCGTACGGACTGGTCCGGGAGTTGGAGTCCTCCTCGCTGAGATCGTTGGCCTCGAAGTCAAAGACCCGCGAAAAGCTGCCCTTGTCCGCCTCATGGACCAACAGGATCTGCACTCTCTGGCACTGGATCAGGCTCTGCATGTGTGTGAGAATCCTGAACACCATGTGCTCAATGGTGCTCTGCTCTTCGAAGATCATCCTGGCCAGATCGAGCAGGACCTGGTTGCGCTTAATTTCCAGCTGAGATTTCTCATATAACTGCGCATTGCGTAATCCGATGCCGCAGAATTGCAGGTACGAGGCAAAGACCTGGACAGGGAATAACAACAATGCAACATCAAAAGGATAATCCATGGAAAGACCACCGGCTTATTGTTCTTTTGTTGAATAATAAATGTAATTTGCATGTGCATGCGGCCGCCGGACCTTCGCCCTTTCCGGCTGCCACGAATTAAAGTGCATGGTAATTAAGCCGGGGCTGGGGGAAAGGCGGACGAAAACAAGAAGAAAAGGATGCTCCCACTCACCTTTTCATCGATTTCAGAGAAGCACTCGCCATTCATTTTGTTGATGACCTGAGCCACGCCAATGACATCACCAGCTGAATCCTTAATGGGCATGCAGAGCAGAGCCTTCGTTCGATAACCGGTCAAGGTATCGATTTCACAATTAAAGCGCTCATCCTGCGAAAACAAAAGAAACGAAGCACAAAACGAACGTAAGAAAACGCAGATAGAGAAATTGGATTAACTTGCAGAGTTGGCCGGTCGGCTTGCTGTTCAATTGTTGCACTCTGGCTGGCGGGGTACAGTCCCGCTGCCTGGGCTTTAATTTGTAGCCATCAGCTTTTGTCTGTCTGTCGCGGTCCCTCTCGTATTTTTCGCTGTTTTTTGGACCGACTGTTTGTAGTGTTATCATTTTACTAGTATTTATCTAACCTGTTATTTCAGACCCCGACTATCTGCCCGACTGTCTGCCTGTCCGTCCCCCTGCCCACACCTGCCATGCACGCCAAAGCGAAATTTTTGAAACGCATATGCGACTTCGTTTGGCCAAAAATTGCTTGTTGTTTGGCTAATTGTGCTAACACTTTACTTTTGTTGGCCCAAATCATTCGAATGGGGGGCATGTGCGGCGCTCCACTTATCACTGAAGATACAAGCCGTGTACGTCACACTCACATATGTTTGGCGTCGGCTGGCGTATTTTGAAAGTATTTGCTTTGAGTTATCTGCTGGCCCGCCCAGTGGGTTTGTTTAGATGGCACCCACGCATCCGCACGCTCCCATGGAGCGTCTGCGTTGGCTGACTTGGCTTTGTCGGTGCCGAAAACTAAAAGACAAATAAAAACAACAGCCAACCGAACAGGGCACGGGGCCACTGTTATTGTTGGTCATGGGCTCAAAAGTTGTTGCCACTGGGAGGCTCTCAAGCTAACCAAACACTTGAAATTTGCACGGTAAACAGTGAGGTCGGGGCCCGGGGTTGGGCAATTAGGGGCCAGAATCCCTGGCCTTGCAGCAAATCGATATGGGAACCATAAATCTCAGACAGGATATCTGGTACAGGACACGATTCGCTTGAACAACCGCACAATCGCCCGTCTGTCCGACCTGGCAAATGCCAGAAGAACTTTGATTTATGTACTCGCCATGATGTATGGCCAGCGGTTAGAATTCAAATTTGTCAATGAGGCGTTCACTAACCTGGTAAGCGTCGGGTATATTGACAGGTTCGCCGCTCTCGGCCACATGGCCGGCTATGCCAGTGCCCCAGGCCACACGCACCTCCTCCTGCTGCTCCATTTCCTCGACTGTGCTCCGGGGGCAGACATCGAAAAGCTTGGACACCAGGCATCTGAAAAGAGAGGGTTACAAAATGGTGAAAAGTGCAGCTAAATTATCAAATCCTTTTCATTTCCTCGCCGAGACCTTGGGGGAGATTTTCGGCAAAGGAAACGAGCTGACGGCGCGTGCACACAATCGCAATTAGCGTCACAATGCACGCTTCAAAATGGCGTCCCTTGCACTGCATACAAAATGGCCGACACTTTACAGCTATGACGCGCTCGAATTTACGCGCTTCTTCGCAGCCCCTCCCCGTTGGGTCGTGTGTGCGGGCGCGCTTATGAAAGCAAATTGCATTGAAATCATAAAATGCCAAAAATAAAACGCCATAAAGTGCTGGCAGTTGAGACAAAGTTGATGGACCCACGCCACCCCGGCCGCCATCAGCCCCGAAACCGTATGCGTGGAAAAGTTCCCTCGAAATGGCGTGGCCGACGCAAGGGACTCCTGTGGGTAGGGCGAGTGGTCCTAGGTTGGCCTAATCACTCTCGATCTGGCCAGACCACAATTAAAATTAGTTAAACACGCACAAAGTGAAACGCAGCTGAGTTTTATCGGCGGCAACGGGAAACCAGACAGCCCCAGAATCCCTCTGCCACCTCCGGCGGGTACACTCAGTTGATTAATGAACGCTACGCACACTCGATGAAAATTAAGATGAAAACAGAAAATACACAAAAATTATGGTCTGTCCGCGAAGGGAGGGCGGGTTTGATTAATAGAACCCAAGTTCGGAAATTATTGGAATACTATCTAAATATTTTTGAATATAAATTTGAATATAAGAAAATTTATCCCCCAAGTTCGTTTAATTCTATTTGTATTTTAATAGCCGCCGAAAATACAATACAATTTTTTTTAATATTTTTAGGAAACATTTAATCTGAAGAACACTGGTAATTGGCAATTAATTGCACAAAACGCAACACTGTCCTTTAAAATCGAACTGCATTTTTCCATTAAGAATTCCCATGTTTAAAATTGTTTAGCAAACCATAAAGCTTATCAACACGTATCGAAATTCGATATGTCAATCCGGTAATTTTAAGAGCAACACAACAAAATCCCATTATAATATGTGGATGTAAGCGAATCCTATCCGAAGCCCCTTTTATACTAATTCTGATAAAAGTTTCTCACCCATGAACAATAATCAATTAAGGTTTATTTTTGGTTAGATAACTTAGATTCTATTAGACTAAGATTATTTTTTTTCTTTGGGAAGAATACTCACTTTTTGAGGCCGTCGGCTCCATTGCATCGTCCTTGCACCAGGAATAATGAGCCGCGATCTGCGTTGAGCAGAATGGAGACATTTTGAAGGATTTTATGGCATAACGTGCGCACTTCCAGTTCATTGCATATGTCCTTCACCTGCACAGAGAGGGCAAAAGGTGAGTTCCCAGAAAAGCAACAAATAGGCTACGCAAGAGGGACCGGGAAAGGCAACGCCCTCGGTAAGACCAACAATCAGTTATACAGAGCAATGACACGTGGCTTACTGCTTTACTTTTACGACAATTTGCCAAGCCTCTTAACTGTTTGCTGATAACAACGTCAACGGCATGACAAATAGGGCGGCAGGGACCGGCCCAACCGCCGAAAGACCGTTCAATCGGTCAATCGGGCAATATTCCATGTCGGAATCAGCCTTTGGGATTCAAATGATGAACGCCAGACGTGCCACACTCGACGGTTGTAATGTTTAAAAATAAATTCGAGTCGAATCGATTGAGACGCACAGATGCTGGCCAATTCGGGGCATTTGTGCGTTTGTTATTACCATAAACAATCGATGAATACAATGTAAAATTTGTTTCATTGGAAAATGCGGTAATCCACACCGTAAAAGAACTGTGGTCAACGGGGCGTATGATGCATTTTAATTGGAATTCAAATCGAACGGAAACACACATGCCTTTCTCGCCCCAAATTGGCCGAAGGCCATCAACTCACCAATTCGAAAATCAATTCCTTCTCGTCCAGCTGCTTCAATTCGTTCCTCGACAATCGCTGCGGGCGCTGGTGATACGAATACGGATACTGATGGTGTTGCTGCTGGTGGTGCCCCTGTTGGCCCTGATACTGATACTGGCCAGCGCTGCCGCCCTGGCTGAAGCTAGTGGTGGAGCTGGGCCCACCACCTGTACTGCCCAGGCTGCCCACACTGCCGTCCAGCTGGGGGCCGATGCTGAGGAAAGTCGGGGTGCCGTCAATTGTGTTGACGATGGGCTTCAACAGGCCGCCTCGCTCGAATTCGTGGGCTGATATTTTCCTAAAAAAGCAATACAGAAAACCGTGAGTGATATTCTTAAGGGGAAAACGGCTACTGCTTACCGCACTGGCGTTGTGGCCCCGGAACCCCCGCGAGATGACGGCGCCTGGCCGTTGGCGTGGGTGGGGGAACTGCTGCTGACGACATCGTTGCCCGCCGAGGTTGCATGTGAGACCAGCCAGGCGTCTACGGTTTGACGGGTGGCTTTCCTGAAAATCACAAATAGGCCGCATTAAAATAACAATAACAAATAGCCAAGCACGGAAATTGCATTGATGCTCGAACATTCGAGGTAAATTTAATCGGTTTTCGAATATCCACAGAACTCCAGTTGCTTCTGTTGGACTATTTCGGTTTAAGTTTTTATTATACAAGAAAATAATAATATCGAAGGGAAACAAAATTAAGAAAATGCGCAACTGTAGCATAGATAACAGTAGCTCTATATAGAAGTTGGATTTCTAATTTATTTCGAATTTATTATTAGCACGAAAAATTAATAAAAAATCTTAAAGCAAGCCTTCAAAATGTATCAGTGCAGAATCCGTCTCTGCATCGCCGCTTTAACCTGAAGCTCGTTTTATTTTTAATTAGGCATAAAATTTAAGCAATGATTTCCTAATTCGTTTTATCTGCGGACTGAGATCTTTCGTCTTATGGAAATATTTTGATTATAGCTGCTATTAATGAGAGGCTAGCTGAGATTAAAGCACACATTCCAGGCACCGGATAAAATCGAACTGATTAGAGCTGATTCCTTAATAATTTATACAAGTCGCTTAACGAAATTAACATTTCTTTAGTAAACAATTTAAACCAGAAAAAAATACGATTCCTCCTAATATACGGCCTATAAAAAACCTAAGCCAAAATTATTAAACCGTAATGGAAATCCTCAAGCTTGACAAGAAGCTTTGCCTATTTTGAGATCTATGATAAATTCAATAAATCAAAAGTAAATAAATAAAAATAAATCAGGAGTAACCAACCGCATAATCAGAGTTCCCTTCCACTAGTCGTAAGAAATACGAAGGGAAGACGGGAATTTCATTAGCCGTCATTGTTAAAGGCTTAAATCGAGGGCATTTCAATGCCGAAAACATCAGTTTTACGACTCCTTTAAGTCCTCCACATATGTTGAGAGGTGAAGAGGCTGAGCTGGGTGTTGCTAGAGGCCGTCGTTACGCATATTAAAAAATCACAAAAATTGCTAACCAAATGCCAACAAATGCGGCAGCAAATTCACTACCAACCATCACGGCCACGGATGCCTTCACATGCATATGGTACATAAAATTCTCTAATAAAATGTTAGCTCATAAATATTCAACGAGCGAGCGAGCGGAGGCCCAGTTATGTCCACCGCCACCTCTGACAGACATCCTGCCCTGAACCCCTGAAGCTGCGCGCCCGTCACATTCTTATGGACAGACACACGCGCGCGGGGCATAAAAATTCCAGCAGAAGAAATCACAGCGGACAACGCCGGGCACGCCACAGTCTCTTGGCCAGGGAGGAGGGCAAGGAGGTCCTATGAATGCCTGTGACCCTGCGGGGGATCTCGGGCTGCTATGCAAACAGCGGATAGAAAATGAAGCCTTTTCCCCGGCCTCTTATTGCCTTCCCGGAGGCGAGGGAGCGACTGACAGCCTGGCTGTCGGCCTGGCCGACTACCAAATAAATCCCAATTTATGTTTTTAGTTGTTAGTGATTTTTATTATGTGTCATAGGCACGCCGCATCGGCGACAAGGCTTACAGGCATTAAGCCACCGCCGCCACCGCCTTAGGCTCATATCCTTTGCCTTTGGTCTTTTGTTGGCTGAGGCTTGGCAAGGCTGGCTGAAAGCTGTGTGTTCCGCCAGCCACAACCTACGGGTCGGGAAGACAATTTCCGGTCTAAAACGGAAGCGGAAGTCGACTCGACTCGTCAGTCGCCAGGCTTATTGACAGGCGATACATTAGGTAATGTGTAAGGAATTCGCTAGTCACGCTTCAAGGCTCATAGTCGATTAGCCGGCAAAAGAGTCAATGGGTTTCTTGAGGCTGGGGGAAACTATTCTTCAATTTCAAGTCAAACTTTTATATTAAAGTAGAAGTTAAGCTTCTGCTTGTATTTTGACTACAAATCTAAAACCAATTTGGAACGCAGAAAGCGTATAATGCATGTGAACGAGAATCTATAAAAAAAGGTAAGCAGACAGCTGATCAACAGGCGACCAGTGTTATTAACAAGGATCGGACATATATCACGTATAGGATTAGCGATCAGAACTATTTCATTAACCTTAACCTAATCAGAAATATTTTGAGAGCAATAATTAAGGCCTCTTTAATGTACACATTAAAAACTCTACTGCTGCTTGCTGGTAGGCAGGAAGTATTCTCGGATCCGCCGATTACAACCTAAGTTTTTCGACTCTAGGTATTTGGCTCTCCTTGAAAAATACTGGCACCCTCTTGTCCCCACTAACCAGTCTGCAGCATTATCCGGTAATTCGGAGAAAGATTCATAAATCAAACTTTCTGAATTAGCTGGATTTCCGCTGCTCTATGTCATTTAATTCTAGCTAAAGCTTTCCTCACATAGTTGAAGAATTCAAGGTTAGGAAAGACTCTTTTGCAGAGACGTACCCCACCGATTTATCTAATTGAAGCCCGTCAGAGGCTCTGAATGGCGCATAATCCCGCTACCATTTAATTTTGAGCAAATGTCAATAATGCAGTGGTGCACTCACCTTATGAAATAGTCCTGTACAAACTCCTGGTTCTCATCCAGCCAGGCCTCCATGCGTGCATGCTCCGGGTCATAGGTGCGATGCTGCGGCGAGGCCTGCTGGTAGTACTGTTGTTGTTGTTGCTGCTGCAGTTGCTGCTGCTGCTGTTGGTGGAACAGAAGCTGCTGCTGCTGTTGGTACAGCTGATGATTCTGTTGGTGGGGATAATAGACAGAGCCGGTGGAGCCAGCATTGACGGCTGCCAGTGGCAGGGCTGCATTGCCAGCGCCCGCTGATGGCCCCGTGTGGTTGCTGGTGCTAATGTGCGGGTAGGGGGAGTGCGGCGACTGTTGGCCCGGGGGCAGGGGGACTCCGGTGCGTGTGGATATGAGCAGGCCGTGCTCGCCACCGTACGCTTGACCCCCCTGCTCCGCGGGCATTCTGCCTACGAGGTGCAGGGGCGTCGACGCGGGCTCCTCGATGCTACGCAAATGCAGACCTGAAACAAACAAGGACGTAAATATGGAAATGAATATCGAAATGCAAACACGATTGTCTGTTTTTTTTATTCTATGAGCAAAAGTTCAAACATTTCGCTCTGATGACCGCGAGCTGCAATTTCAATTTCGACCACTGACATTTGAATGCGTTTTTGGCATTTGCATTGCAAATGTCAATTTCTCCGACAAGGCCCAGGAGACGACTGTTTTACGAATTCGATTCGCGTTCACCACCCACAAAATAAGAGATGCAATCATAAAACAAAACCCAATCCATCTTCTAAAAAACAAGCAAAGTCTTGTTCTAAAAATCCAATCACGTAAGAGAGAAATTTGTTTCCTTCACCGCTTTAATAATATTAGCAAGGATAGGCGATGCTATCCGTTCCGACTGAAGGAATAAATAAGACAATTCTACGAATTAAGTACTCAAATAAAATTTGCAAATTGCAATTTCGTATTTCAATGTGCAATTATTATGAATTTCGAGGTATTTTTCCTGCTAATTGATTTTATTTAAATCAACTTTATAGCCTTTTATAGGAAATTCTGCATTAATTGCAAACCTGAGCATGGGAAAAACAAACATTGGCTCATTTTTCGAATCGAACGATTCACGTTTCTAAATATTAAGCGGGTCATTTTTGGCCTTGAATTGTTGTCGCATGCAAATTGCAATATAATCATAAAAATTGCGAGAGAGAATTCGCTCTTTGATATCCAATATCCAATACCCGTTAGCCGAGTTTATTTTTCAATTTGCAAGCGCACATCAGCAAATTGCTGGGGGCCACGGGCAAGCCAAATCTCCCGACGACGACTGTTACCATAAATTCGGATGATTGTGTTTCCAGCTCATCAATTTTCAACTGTCGTCCGCGTGCTCGGTCAGGCACACTCATGAGGAGCCCCTGTCTCTCGACTCTCCTTCGCCCGCTTTTGGGTCTGTTTGAGAGGACAATTAAGTGACTGGCAGGGTGACGATGCTGGCCACGTTGGCACATTTAAAAACTTGGCTCAAACTGCTTGCCCGTCGCTTGCTGTCTTTTGGGAGGTCCTCTCCGTTGCCAGACAAATTGTTACATGCGCTCAGCAGCGCCTCGGACCATAAATAACAATGACAGTTAAAGTGAAACCGTTAAGACCGTTTCCTTCGGCTGCTTCCGTCGAACTTAAAATGGCGTCGAAAGACTCTGCTCGGGAGAGTGTCGGTCGGTGTGGGCAGATGTGTGCGATTGGGAAAGTTTAACATTAACCGGAAATATTGCCAATTTTCTTGAATTATCGACTGTGTGTATGTGTCCAGGCACAGCCAACACTCTCACGATATAATGGAACCATTGAGCGCCTGATTAAGTACCAAAAATAGAAATAAAATCTCCTGTGAGTGGATGTGTGGCCGCTGCAAGTGCACATAGCACGTAGCCTCGAAGGCAGCGAGTATCGATGGATAAACGACGCGGGCAGCAGGGCGGTTGGTTTTATAGAAAATTTCACACTTGATTGGGTGAATTTTTAGAACGTGGTAATTCCGAGAAGCTGGCCGGCCAATCGACCCCCTGAAGATATTTCAAGTTCTTTAAAGCCAAGATGGGAGGACTTATTTCCGGTACATTAAAGAGTACATTTAAAATTTCTTAACAGCGTTGAAACGAAATTTTACCATAGTCCCCAATAGTTTCTTGGGACAAGAGGATTTTTAGACTATCTATCAAACAACAGTCGGATCAGTTGAATAGGTGGGCAGATACGTTGATGAAAACGGGCAGATTCAAGCAAACCTCCTAAAACCCATGAAGTGCTATCCATTCATATATGGTTGTCTTTATGGCTAAAACGTGTACCCATTTTGGTGTCGGCACATCAAAGTGCATTTCCATTAAAAGATAGAAGGAAATTCTGCCTGATATGCCAGTTGAGTCCGGATTGACCTTCAGATGATTGGACAAAAAATAAAGGAATTAGCGCTTAGGATTTATGGGCTTTAACCGCAGCCGATACAGTCACACTTGAAGCTTAGTCCTTGACTTATTTGAGTTTCTTCCGTTCGCTTTTCTTTCAAAAGCTTTTGGCAGGGCAGTGAAACCACAACCGTGCCATTGGCACTGCCGGAGTGCCTCTTTGCCTGGCAATGCACCAAAACCAGTTGACAACTTGACAACCAAAGGGAGTCCGGGCTATCCCAATGTGGTTTGTTAGCCTGCTGCCGTTGCAGTTTGATGCGCCAACTTTTATTTGAGCCACCGAAAAAATACAAAAATAGGAAAAACATTCCAGAGCTTGGAACACACAAAATGCTTACTTCCCTGCAGTGGCAACTTTCATTTTGTCAGGAAGCCTGAAGCCAACAGCGATAGCGGAGAGTGAGCGAAAAGTGTGATGTTGCCAAATGTAAATTGAAATCGGGCAAAGACGCCAAAGGAATTTTTAACCCTCTTCAGCAACGAAAAGCAACTCGACGCTATTGCGAAATATTCAAAACTTATGCAAATTTCAACGACTGTCGCTCCACATCTCCGCTGTGGTAATTCCTGCAATGCATTCAGCCAAAATTCAAATGTTTCTTTGTTACTGCTTAAAGGGAACATGAAAATTCTCAACTGCTAGAAGTTTCTCGATTAAATGTTTCGCCTATAATTTGGTGGCTGCAGGTATTCTTCTATTTCTCGAGCAAACTCAAAGCCCTCAACAAAAGGTTCGGAATGGCAATGGTTGCTTTTAAGACACAGTCCCTAAGTTGTGTCCGACTCTTTCAGGACCGCTGCAGGGAACGAGGCTATTTGGGGAACTTGATATCATATAAGGATTACCAAACCCTGCTTTCTGAATGATCAGCTGATTGACAGCTAGATTAATGTAACTCTCATCAGGGTTGCAATTGGATGCTTTGGTGCGTGGCGCATCCTTTCTCACCTGTTGTTGGCTGTATTGTGGTCTCGGGTGTTGTTGAAATCAACTCTTGTTGCTGCTGCAGCAGCTCTTGTTGCTGGTGCTGCTGGTGCGGACTCGGCTGCGATGTCGGCGATTTGCCATTTTTATTTTTTTTGTAACGACAACCTCGAAATCGACACATACTTGCCGCTTGGCCCATGGGGCCCGCCAGCAATGCGAAAGTTAAACCCTCCGTTTTTACGAACTTAATTTTGGTTGGCTTTCCAAAGTCGTTGTAGGAAATTTCAATTTTCACTGATGCTGCTGCCTTTGTTGTTCTTGATGTTTTGAATTGTTTCACTAAAATTGCTTATTCTTGGTAATTTTTGGTATTTTGGCTGTCGATTTCGTTCTATCGGAGGATGGGTGACGGGATTTACGGGAATAACGAATTGGCTTTGGTTTTGTTGTGTTATGTTTGATTTCATTATAAAAGTTACTTCAGTTTTGTTTATGTTTGTTAATTTTTTTTTAAGCTAAAAGGACGGCTTGGATTAAAATACTTGCATCTGCCAAATCGCTGAAAATTTTACTCGCTCTCTCTCACTTTCTGCATTGAAATCTTACACATTTGAAGATTCTTTTTCTCCTTCTTTACCAACCCAGATAGTTGACTTCTTTCTCCGCTTAAATATCCCAAATTCCACGATGATAAAGAACCAACAAAAAAAAAAAAAAAAACACGGCTGAATTGGCGATCTCACAGTCGCTGCGGCGCATACAGCATACCAATGAAAGACCAAACGGCCAACCTACCGGCCGACCGCGTTGCCAGTTAAGTAAAACAAACACCAACGGTAAATGCCTGAATTTGAAAGACAAAAAAGAGTGAAGTGATGGGGAAAGGCACACCAAAGGCGGCGGCAACAATAAGCTAAACAGCAAACAAAAGTTTAACTGAAAAGCAAGAGCAGAAGCTTCATAGAACCAGCAATTAGACGGTAGTAAAATACTCTTTAAGTAAACTTTTTCCCACGCCACTTAATATATTTTAGTAATATAGAAGTAGCAATGGTTCAATGCAATTTTGATATCCTCGAAATGTCCTGAAAAGTATGCTACACTTTGAGCAGAATGCACCGCATTTCTTCCGCCTGCCCAGGAATTAGAAACTAAGTCAGTAAAGAGATCATTGTGTTGTTAAGGGAAGTCTTGTAAAAGAGAACAAGCAGCCAAGCGGGAAACTGTCCCAAGCCTCTTGCAACACCATCGGGAACCGCCAGCAGCTGTTGCATTGCAGGCAGATGTTGCAGTCAGTCGAGCAGTCGACAAGGCCATTTTCACCGGTAAACCAAAAGGAAATGAATTAATTTCCGCACCATCTCACCAGCGCCTCCCTCCCTCCGTTCACTTGATTGCGCAGCCACAATAGAAATCAAAAGCCAGTCGGCAGGCAGCCTCAATCCAACCAAACGGACGGGCAGAAAAAAGTCACTGCAGTCCGTGCGGTTGGCGTCCAATCAAAGCGAGGCTAAAAGTGGAAATTCTACCTCTTCTAGTTTTTCGATAGAATAAAAATTTCATATTTTTGCACGTGGCCTTTTAAAGCCGCCATTCGCCCACGGGGCACTTCACTTGGCAACAACAAATTTAAGCGAGGCCCGCCTCCCTCTACCCCTCGCTTAGTGGCTCTCTTAGAAAAATTGTAAAACTATTTTTATGCCAAAGGCGACACGAACACAAAGAATGCCGCACACTCACTCACACACACACAGAGTTAACGGGGGCGGCCATTGTGTCAATAGGTAAGAGAGGTGAATGAGTCGGTTAGGCAAACTGCTGAGGGGGAGAGAAAGCAGCGGAAAAACTGTCTGGACTACCAACCATCGGGGACGGGGGCGGGGGCTGGCAGGCTGTGTGAGTGCGTGGGCGGGTGGCTGTGTGTATTGGTGTGAAAATGTGGTCATGTTGGAATCTATTGAACTGACACACCGTTGGCCGCCTGATAGCGCCGAAAGCGGACCAGATAACAGATAACACGAAAAAAAAAAAACAAACTTCTACCGGCGCGCACAGGCGGCAAGCAGCCGAATGAAGGGTCGACCTTTTGTATTCCCAGTTTTGTTCTTGTTGTTGTGGCTGTCGTCGTCGTCTGGCTAAATAAACACGACACACAAATGTGTACACAAAATGGCGTGAGCCGATGCCGACGCCAACGCAGAGTCATTAGGCGCGTCGATTAATGAAGCGGGCGCGCGGACGGTGGAGCTGGAGGGCAGCAAACAATGACGATGACAATTGCCCCACACACACACTCGAACATCCGTCTCTCTGCCACCCTCTTTGTGTTGCCCTTACGAACGCTGCTGAGCCGCGGCAAATGCAGCGCGTGTGATCCCGTTTGCTTGCGTGTGTGGCGGGCGAGATTTTAACACGGCTTAAATTTTGTTGGAAGCCAGAAAAATGTCTTTTAGCGCTCTTGTGCGAATTATGATTACTAGAAATTTTATTTGGTATATGATTAAACCCCAGGCATAATCAAGTGGGGAAAACGACACGCAGCTCTCACGCGTCGGCTTTGTGAGCGGCCAGTCAAAAAAACGATCGGCTAATTTGTCTTCCTCTTTCCTCACAGACAGTCGCCTTCAAGTCTGTGGCTAAAACCCCTTCTGACCAACTCGCCCCCTAGCAACGTCAGAGAAAAAATAATTCAAATGCAAAGCAAGCACACACACACGCAAGTTTTAAATGCGCCCCTCCTTTTCGCCCAGTCGTAAGTGTGGAAGGGGCGGGGGGGCACAAAAGGGCGCTCCAAGCTGTCGACAGGCAGTCTTGCTGACGCCACACGTCTGCCTGCCCAACGCCGCGTGCGTGGCTGTGTGCGTGCGTGCAAACTTTTGGCTTTAATAATTTAGTAAATAAATAATAAATCTCATTATCACATGTTGCTCGTGTATTCAATTACTATCAGCAACAATGGGCAGCAACAACAACGGCAGCAGCAACGGTAGCGACGACCGCAGGGGCAGCAACAAAGCGCCTATCTCCGCCCCCCGCCCACATTTCAACGTTTGTCGAGTGGAAAAGGAAGTCGCTGGGAATTTTAAATTCTAATCAAACAATCAAATTATTTTATTATATAATAATAATCAACATTTTCAAGCAGCTTAATGAGCGAGTGGGTAAATTCGTCTCCAAACATTTCTTTAAGAATTTTTGTTTTCTTTTATGCAAACAATTGGAAAGTGGATTTCATTAGCATTAATTCTTTAAGAATTAATAGTAGGAGTTCAATTATTACAGACTTTTCAGAACTGGAAGTAATTAATTCTGTCGTCTTTTCTATAAAATCCCCTACTTTCTTATCGATCTAAAATGATAAGGAACGGAAGGCCCTCTATGAGGTTTTTACGGGACCGCAGTAAATGAAATTATGGTTCCATTATCATTAACCAAGCAAATTCTGATAGGTAACTTTATGGCAGGCTAATTGAAGAGTTAATGGAAACGCCTGCCACTCGGACATCGTATTGGAGTATTCTTCTCCTTGTAATAATGCAGTTCCGGTTAAGGAGCAACAGGAAGACCCGCTGTCAGTTCTTTACCAATGTTTTTCAATTTACTCTCGCTTTTGTTCTGCCTCAGTGTTCTCCCTTGCCAGGCCATTCAGTTTAGATGAAGAAATATTGAAATTGTATGCGGAAACTTTTCCATTCCGCTCAACGGCCACCACGGCCACCTTATCATAAATCTCTTTGTCGCAGTCTCGGCGACGTCGCCTTGCAATACGAAACTACCCAGGACCCAACACCGAGCCGGGGAGGAGCCGAAGGGACACAATTTTAATATGATATTTTCTTCTTCATTTTTTTGGTTTGCTGAGCAGGAGACGGGGCTGAGATGACAACTGACTTTCGTGGGCCGAGTTGCGTGTCAAATTACAACTTTTTATAAATTCTCCATTTTATTTCGCTTAACAAAAAATCACAGCCAAGAACTAGGCCATTTTTTGCACTCATATTTCTATTGCGTAAAAGGCGGACTGCGACTCCAGCGCTGCTCCGCCGTCGTCATCTTCGGCCAATGTATCAATTACATGGAGAATTTTCTCGTTGACGACAAGGGCTTTGGTGGCACGCTAGCACTCGAGTGGTGGGAAGCCGGGAGGCTCAACGGGAATCTAGCTGACAAGGATAAAATTGACATCCTGCTGAGCTAGAAAAATTCTCAGAGCAGCACGAAACATACGCTTTAAAATCAGGCAAGCTACCAAATGCAGACCAGAAATACCAGAAGCACAGGAGCTTCGAGAAATTCTACTTATATTCTGGAAGCTGTTGATTAAGGGAGACGACGAAGTCATAAGCTGATTTCATTTTACTTTTGATCTTACTTTGTATTAGATGTGAACTTTAATTTTTCAGAACTTTAAACTTGAAGTTCCTAATAAAATTGATTTGTTTTTTGGAAGCGATAAGAATTTCGAGGAAATTTTTCAGTCAATTTCTTAAAATTTATGATAAAGAGCTTGAAGAAGCGCCTTACACTCTTGGAGTTATTTATATTCAAAAAACCTTATTTTTTATACCTTAAGACTTTAAGATAATATCATGTGAAATCAATACTTCGTGTAAAGTTTCAGACAGTTTTTTTCCCCCAAAAAATCAGTAAATTTCCACCTTCTTTAAACCGCCAAGCAAACAAACTCTGTCATACAGAAATGAGACTGGTATGGGAGCATGGACACATTCGTTAAAGAGCAGAAAGCCTTTCCACAGAATTGCGGACATAGCTGTTCAGATGTTTGAGTGCTGCCTGGAGTGTTTGTTTGTGTTTGCTAGCTTGAGTTATCATTATGACATGCTCAAAATTACCAATGACAAACGTGATTTGCCTGCCAAATGAACAGACGCCGCCCCGTTGAGTGTTCCGCACTTGAGAAGGTCAAATGCGGCCGACCGACCAAACGCCCGACGGACCCAAGGATCGCCTAACAAACCAGCCACCCCACTGCCCCATAGGGGGGCGTATCTCGTCTGCTGATTGCGCAAAACTTTGGCCCAACATTGGTGCAGCATTCCAAAGCGGCGACCAAAAATTAGTTTGTTTGTTTGTCAGTCGGAGCGACGCGCCGGTTCGTTGGTCGGTTTGATTGCCTCGCGGAACCTGGGCGGCGGTTGACTTTGCAGGATCTGCAGCAGGGATACAGGGAGGCAATGTCTGGAGTACGTGCCCCTGCGCAGGAAGATGTTGTCGGGCCAAATCTAATGGCACGTTTAAGCTTTTGATTAAATAATTTTATGTGATAACCGCGTGCTGTTTTTTTACCACAAGCTTTTAAAGAGAGTCCGGCTCTCTGAAATGTCAAGCGGATAAGCTCGGATTTTATCAGTGCCAAAATGAGTGCACAAAAGAGTAAAGCAGTTCAGGAAACAGAAAAAGATTCTTAGCCCTTAAAGTCTTTGTAAATACACGAAGATATTGAAACGTCAGGACATTGTCCACTCCAAGTTTTAGTTTGACCCGGATTCGTATCGTACTCGATATCTCAATAATTCAATCATTAGGCATTATGAGTGGCTTGCCATTTCCCGCCTTACCGCTTTAAGAGCGGCCACAATGACACTTTAGTCATTACCGATAAATCAACAAATAGAGAGGACTTGTGGATGACAAGTTAAATGAAATTAATTAAACAACAATTTAGCCAGGACGTATCCCATACCAAGCCGGTGGCCCGGCGGACCACCCGAAGACGATGACCCTGCATTTAATTAGGCATTTAATCGAAGGATAAGGGCAGTGGAGCGGAGGCCACTAGCAGAAGTTGAGTGAGCTATTTTCCTAGATATTTTTGGTCGTGGTCGTGGAAAAACCCATCCAAGGAAAGCCCAAAGGGCGTATGCGTGGACTGACTTGGGAGGGTTAGGAATTTTGGACTGTTTACTTTTCCGTTGGGCTAAAATTAGACGACTCACTTAATGGCCATGACGTCAAAGAAACCGACAAAAAAAACACAGAAAAATAGAAATAAGAAACCCTTTGCGATCATGGCCATTTGGCTAATGAAGACAAAATGGCAGGTGGGCTTGATGTTAGGCGTGGGCGTGGCTGATTACGCCAAGTGCAGACCGCCCGCGAGCCTCCTCCTTCAACTCAAGGGCCAGGCAACTTAGCGTTGCATACTTTTAAGCGCACTCACAAAGCAAGCAACCGAATGAAGGCGACCGGCGGTCGACTGGGCTGCTGGGTCAAGTTGGCCTAAGCAAATGGCCTTCAGGTTAGCTCGGGAATTTAAAACTCAAGTCCTTTTATTCGAATGATAGGGGACCATGGCGGGCATGGAGGTGCGTTAAGCAAAATGCAGCAATTAAACGCGTCGCCCACCAATGGCTCGGCGCCTTCGCTTCGCTGCGGACACCCAGCGTCCAACACTCCAACCAACCATAAAAATCAACAGCAGTCAATGAACTGTTGACTGGGTGGGTTTGCCTTTGTTTTCTCCGTCTCCGGGAGACTGGCTCTCCGAACAAACGCACCCGGGCCATTTGTACGCGTCAATGGGCAACGCGAGGCGTCACGTCAAAGTCGAGACGGACACTACCATCAACAACAACAACACAACAACCACTTGACTAAAAACGTAACGACAAAACAGAGGAAAAGTCAACGCAACAGAGCACCCCAAATAAAAGAGGTTCAGCTCAACTGCGATTGGTTAGCTTTGTTTGTGTGCGTTCATTCACACTGATTAACAAGTTTCACGCATTCATTTATAAGATATGCATTTATATATAAAAATATAAGAAAGGTATTGCAATGCTAGAGAAGCGATGGAGCTACTGCATCACTCTTGAAGGAGGTGAATAAAGCCGAATTTTGCCAAAAAAAATTAAGTTTTTCCTAATTAGTCTCGAGACTTTTTGATCCACGTTTTAAATAAATAAAATTATGAAAACAAAAATTTTCAAATAGTAATAATGAATTTAATAATAAATCGGACCACCAAAAAAAAAAACACTTTAAAATCAAATATAATACTTGGGAAACTTAATACAATTGCTTTTAAAAAGTTTCTATGACTTTAAAAAATCATGCACTTTTGAATGGCGAAGATTTATGTCACATCAACCAATTTACGAAGAAGACTTCCGTTGACAGAAAATTTAATTCGTTAGTATTTGCTGTTGGTTAAGTTTTCAGCATTTGTTAGTCAGTGTAATAATCTTATGTCTTTTTTGGCACATACACGCACTGTACTCATTCATTCATTTCTTCGAGAGGCGACTAGTCAGTCGCAGACAATAACCAGAAAAATAAAAAAACAACGACGTATAGAAAATAATAAGTAGGTAGGAATGTTTCTCTCGTTGCTCGCGAGCAACGATTATAATTACCCCCAACAGCAACAACAACGATAGCCACCACGCCAAGGGGATGGGTGCTCCACGGGGCCAGTTCAAGGCACAGTAGTGCAAAATGGTTTCGTGGAAACGATTGATAAAAAAGCAATTATTATCACAATATTTGAGAGTGATTAAAAGAGCAATGGATGCGTTGTGGTTCGAGGAAACAATGGGCATCCTTTTTATGTTCTTGTAATATTTTGAAGTACCCCTTAAATTATGGATTTAATTGAAACTTTAAAGAGATATTATGATCACCGTAATTTGAAATGCGAACTTCTTGCAATCAAAAAGAAACCCCAAAATATTACGTAATAGTCAGGTTTCTGAAATCTAACGAAGCCATAAATACAAAAATTGTTTTATGACCACTGTGCAACGCTTTATCTTTTGGTCGGTTGTTCGACTAGCGGCCGAGTGAGTACAGTAATTTCTATGAATGGTCCAACATTCCCTGCTTTCCTTCATCCCGCCAAGCCATCTGCTTGATTGCGTTCGCCCAGCTCGTATGAGTGAGTGTGTTGGTTGCAGTTCAATTAACTGGCTGATTGCCCACAGTCCTCACTTGGCCTCCCCAGCCCAACCCATCCTACCGGGGACCGTGTAGTTTTCCTCCCTCAAATGTTTAAGATTTTAATTAATGTAGCCCAAATGCGAAGGCAACTGGGCTTGCCGTTAATATTTAGACGCATCCCGTGTCCCATATGGTGGCGAAAAACCGACTGTGCCCCGCTTATCCGCCAATCATAATTAACGGATTGATTGAACCGTGAAATCGGAGGCTTAGTGCCGATGCCAAAGCGACCAAAGCGACCAAAACTTCGCCACACAAACAACTGAATCACAATTTGTGTATCGATGGGACCCGATTTTTGATTTTGGTAGCCGATCAAAGTAAATTTGAACCGTTTCGGGTCTCGTTTTTGATTAATTATGGATTAATAGGAAAGCGGAGCGTATACGCAATATTCCGTTTAGCCGATACTTCCAAAACTCTAAGCTCAATTCTAAATATGCAGCCAAACTTTGGTATCATTGCTCTAAATTATGCTAAAAGCTCGTGATAAATTTTTCCCTATGATGGTCTTATGCCATTTAGGACAAACAATTTCAGCCTTCGATAATTTGGTAATCATGAAAGCATCTTTCTTCAAGCGTGAACCGATTTTTCATAAAACTTAATGCTCATAAAAGCAGATTATATTTTAGCAAATATAAACGATTAAAAACTTTCGCCTCCCTTAATTGATTATTTGCCAAGAAACAAGTTAAAGGAAACTAAGTCGTTGTCCCCCAGAATGAACAGTGCAACAAGCCAAAATCGATATGAACTCCCTTGACTTATTTAAGTGGCGAATTCTCCCCACCAAGGACTTCATTTCGGTGAACAACAATCCTCCCCGGGGCGAAAATTTGAGACGAAGGTCGCTTTCCAAGTGCATTGAACCAATGGCTTTTCGATCTTTTGCACATTTACCTTAAAGAACAATAAATGCCGCAACCCCCCCACCACCCAAAATTTGACCCCACAAGAAAAAATAAGTTTTATATTCTAAAAGAATCCAAGCACTTCACCTTGCGGCATCACCTTGACTGACTTCCTGCCCAGGCCAACCACCCACGGCAAGGAAAACTGACAGTTTTGCGCTTGAAAGAATTGATGAAATTTGATTGACAAATTCTATGGGTCGGTTGCGGATAATGAAAGTCTGAGCCAAAAAAATATATAAATTTGAATTACTCATACGACAAGACGGCCGGCCGGGTGACGAGTGGAAATTTTCAGCCAAATGACAAATTTAAATATTAAAATGCCGAACTAATGAATAACTGGAAATAAAAGTGTGACTGCCGGTGATTCCACAGGCCGGCACAGTTGGCAACCACCAGGCGGCCAAGCCACGTTGCCCGGACCGTTACAAATGAATTTAGAACCTGAAAATTAGCTACTCTCCCCTCACTTAGACTTATGCCCGCAAAGAACTACAAGCGCCAAGGCGAGCGATGTCTTCCAGCCAAATTGACGTCAAATTCGAAGCGGAAAAAATCGGTTTCTGCGCAGCGGAATCGAACCCCGAATTCAATCAAATCCAATTAGCGTTCTGTGAAATTCTCGAAACCGTCCAACCGTCCATCATAGGCCCACCACCGCAATATGCCGATGGCCCGGAGCGTCGGCGGCGCGGTGAGGGCGCTCAAATGTGCGAAAACCGCATCCGCACAAAATGCCACAAAATGTTTCAAAGTTGCAGCAGCTCCAAAGTGCAGTCAGCCTATTTTGATTGGCACAGAATTCCCAGCCATAATTTTGAAAACCGGCCAAGCAAAAATTTGACAGCCCACAGTGAGTAAGGTAAGTTATCGTCCAGCCAGTTGACGTAGGTCAGCCTGGCAAGAACCTCATGCGTCGGCATGACAATCAAAAACCGATTTTTGAATTAGATCCCATGATGAATTACTGCCCGCTAATGAAGCGATAATTCGCTTCGGTTCGATCGTTGATTATTTAGATAAACGCAGACGAATCTGTCTGTGACAATATTTGACGGTGGTCAAATCTGTGGTTAGTGTCATTAAAATTCCAATGAAGGGGCCGCCGGCACTGCCGGCTTCACTTCAACTTCCTGCAAATGGAAAATTTCGTTTCGTCTTCTCTCTGAACTACGCCGATGTCAATGAATGTAATCGATCGACAACAACAACAGCACACGGCGATTATAATGATGATGACTGTTAAATATTTTTATCTTAAAAATAAATAAATAAATTCGACGTTGTATTTGATCGCATTACCGCGACCGATGGCCAACTTTTCTGTGTATGCCAAGGCAACAATATTATTTTATTTTGTTATTTTCTTATTTATTTGCAGTGGACTTTTAGCCTGGAAATTTTTACTTTTCACTTGGCACTTGTAATTGCTTTGTTTGTTTGCATTTCAACCAAGAAAAAAAAACCCGGTCAGCGCAATCGCTCAGCCAGCCTAAGTCTATCGAAGGTTTAGGGGGACATCTAAAAATGCGACAAGCGACTTGTCGACTCGAAGAGGAAGTAAGAAGAGACATATTAAAGGAGATGGCCTTGAATTAAGGCGGTTGGGAGAAGTTAAGACAAATAATGACAGAGAGGGCAGATTAATTAATACATTCAAATAATAATACAGAGCTGCAACTTCCAAGTTCCTGATACAAGAAAATGCTTGTAATTGGACTGAAATTAAAGAACTTAAGCAGCTTGAAACGACTTGCGAATCTTCTCGCTATCTCTATTGTAAACCGAATTACTCCATCTACTATTTTGCCAAGAAATTTAAAGCCATTCACAAGGAACAGTGTCTTCTTGATTACCTAAAAACAAATTAAAACGGACCTACTCTTTAGGCAAAATCCAGCTCCGGTATAGATTTCGTGTTTTTGAATCGATTCTTTTAAAAATCTTAAAGGCCCACAAATAAGTAAAATCTTTTCAAAATTTAGCTAAGAAGTTTCAATGCAAAAATTATAATGTATGTTTTTATTTAATATCCTTCGCTTGCCAAAAATAAATTCCCAATGCTTTCGTACCAAGAAATTGATTTTTTGCTTTAAATTGACGGCAGGTTTTCCCAAGCGCACCTGCCAGCTGACTTCCCCCGACCTTTTCATAGATCAAGGAACTCCCCCGTGAACTTTACTCAATTAATTATGGAGGTTTTATTGTTTTTTGTAAAATCAACCCTCATATGGTAACTAGTGAGTTGATGGACGCAAGTTCATTAACTTCGAAAGGGGCGCCGGCAATTCAATTCCTGGACTGCACCCTCTTTTATTTATTCAAGAGCAGAAACAGCAACAACAACAATCGCAGCCGATGCAGGAACAACAAGAATCGCAATTTACACTGATGGCAGCGAGAAAAAAAGCGCATACCCATAAATTTATAAGCGATATAATTTTTTGTGCCATTCTTTCCATTTCTTCATATTTTCATTTGTCTCGTTTTTGTGCTTCTTCGCTTCGTCTCTTTGGCAAAATAAACATGGCGGTGTTTATTTTGTATATTAATTTCATTGTTTTCTTTCTTATTTCTCGCATTTCTCTCTCGGGCCCCCGACGCCGACAACCACAGCGGCGACGACGACCAAGCGAAAAACTGCAAAATGAGAACTGAACCGAACCCAAGCCCCAAGTAAGGTGGATAAAATTGCCTGCCTCCGATTTTTGCAAATAAATTTCATTTCCAGAAATGCCAAATTAAGAAGACGGGCAAGCGGAGAATTACAGTCAAATGACTCAAACAAAGAAATTAAATAATTTGCTGCACATTTTTTTTCTCTGGAAATCTGTAATGGACCTCGACATCGGTGTCGTCAATTGCCGATGAATCACACGGAAGGAGAAGAAATTCGGACAAAAAATGTAATTTAAATGCAGAGCGCGTGGAATTCATGGAAGATTCTCTAAAAATAATCTTACTGAATATCATTCAATAGACAGCTTTCAAGGCATTTTTGTGTGCCCTTTTTTAACGGTACGGTTATGGATCCGACAAACCAAACCAAATATTAAGCCACATATATTTAAAACCGGCAGGGTCCTATCAGCTCGTACGGGCATTTAACATTATCAAATCTACAATAATGACTCAAGCGCCGTTTCAACTGAACTGATTTAACGTAAGCCGAATAAGAACCGGTTTAGAATACCTGAACCATATAACTGAACCAGAACCAGACTGTTTTTGTTGAAACACCAAACCGCAGTGCATATTTCGATGTAGAATTATCCTATCGAAGAAGGTGAACCAAGCCAAAAGTCGGCTATATTCCCAGAAATCATATAAAAAAACAAAAAAAAAATTAAGGGAATTAAGGAGAGGTGCTGCTATGCTTTCTTATCTCTAAATGAAATAAGCAATTATTTCCATAAATAATCCTAAAAGATAATCATACAAGGATTCCCAATTCAACAAAAAAAAAAAAAAAATCGACAAAAACGTCCCCCACTTAAATGAGCGCCACATTTAAATTATGCACAGGTGAGTTGGAGAATTGTAAAGGGAAAGTTAAGGAAACCGGGGAAATTTACCAAGAGTGGGCCCGGGGGCTATAAACTCTGCAATGTAGGAAAATTACTGAAATGGCGAGATAATTTATATAACACACTAACATATCTAATCTCATTTTATGGGTGGTCCGGACGGTATAAATTCGCCTTTATCGTTGGCGGTCCTCCGCCGCCGCTGCCATCACTTGTGAAATGCAAAGCACAAAATGCAGGGCAGTCGATGATACAGTGAAGCACCCACCCCCTGGTCGATGAGCTTCCCCAGCGACGGAGGTGGGTCCGGCGGGAGGTGGCTGGGCTAATTGGCTGCTGTGTTTTAAGCATTAAGTTTTATTTTATTGAGCGCTAGGAAATTTTCCATACGCTGCACGCGAGCGAGCGCACAAAATGCGAAGCGTAAAAAACAACAGAGAGCAAAGGAGAACATAAACAAAAACAGCAGATACGTCGATATCGCCTAATAGCAAGAGAGGCAAACGACTCGGAGAGGAGGACAGACTTTCAGGATTTATGAAACTACGACGGCCGTCGTTGGCGGCAAATTAAAATTTCGAACAGAGATTTCAGTAAAAGAAACCCAGCGAGTACGAAAGATTGAGAGGCAAAGAGAACTGGCGGACAGATAAGGTGACTCCGGTTGATAAGTCCAATCATATCGGTTGGCTTCTGGGCGGCTTCAAGCGGGGTGGGGCAGCGGCAGCCCAGCGGGCGCGCGCCACTCGCAGCGAATACAGAACGCCAACGTGAGCGCGGCGAATTTGAAACCAGCACTCTCTTGCCGTCGAATATGACGACATATACGGCCGCGGGGTAGTTGTGTGTGAGTTTGTGTGTGTGTGTGGGAGTGCGTTGAGTATTCGCCGTGGTCGCGTGGGCACCGCCGACCGATCGCATTTTTCTGCCTCGCCTGCACTTTTATTTTTATTTGCCTGCGTCAGCGTCGCTGTTGCCGTTGTCGTTGGCGTCGCGGTCCTCCTCATTTGGCTTTTTATTGTTCAATAAAAATTTCCGATTTCTTCTATAACACACACACACGCACAGTTTGTCTAGATGTAATATCAAGAATTTTTCAGTGACGTAAGTTTGGCGCAATTCATTTGAAACGCTGAGTCACTTGGGACTGTCTGCCCCGCAGTGGTACCGCCCTCCACCCTCCAGAATTTCTCAATTGATGATGGCAGGAAAATCCTAATTTGTTGGATTTTAATTGAAAATTTTGCAAATATTTTGACAACTGACTCATTCTTCACCCAAATCATTTCACATATCGCTTGAGAAATTCTAGAGAGATAAATTCTGTATCGTTTTATGGTTCCGATGGTTAACCTTGGCGGGCGGGTGTTTGGTTGGGACACCACGAGTTTTTATGATATGATATTATTGCGAGAGTATTTTTGGGAAATTCCATTGAGAAAATTCTTCAGAACTCACAAATTGACAAAGAAGCGTTTACATTTATCAGCATATTATTTTGTTATTTTTAATTAGTTAAAAGCACACAACAAAGAAATGAGAATGATTACATTTTGAGAAGCTCTCAAAGAAATCTAAGTGGGAAACCAGATAGAATTCATAAAATTTTTGTTTCTCAGGCGGAAGCGGAAGAAACATTTCAAATTTTAGATCAAAGACCGAAATAACAATCTAAAATTTAGTCCATGTAACTGAGTCTAAATTTTGAAACTTTATAAGAATAGTTTTAAATTTTTTCCTCATTTCCCTTTTTCCCGGATTTGTAGTTCCCCTTATGACTCTTCTCTTGGTTTACATTATTCATAATATGTATTTAAAAAATGCACTTAATTTGAAATTGAAATGATTTTCGGTGGGACAATTAAGAGATCAAAAAAATTTAATAACGCATATTTAATAACATTACTAATGAGCAAATCCTACGCAAAACAACAACAGCGCGACAACTTGCGCTTTAATTTCGCGGAATGAAGTATAAAAATTAAATTGATTTTTGTTTTGCTATCAAATTAATTTACAAATTTTATGACAATAGAATCCAGATCAACGTTTATTCCCCTCGAATGTTTAATTAGCATACAAAAAACACATATTATGGCGGAAATTAAAAAGAGCTTCAAATCTAATTAACCAGCAAATAATGTAAGCAATTTGCCAATATAAAAAAGACTGCCTATTTGATATTGGGAAAACCCATTCAAGCAATATAATCTTTAATTTGTATCAAATACTTTTTAGACTTTTAATTCGTTTGTAAGATGAAAATGTTAATAATGTTAATGTAAGTATATTAAAATATAAAAGTAAAGAGAACCAAGAAAAAGAAAATCAATCTATAATCCTGCAAAACATCAACTAAATCCCTTGAAAAGCATAGTTCAAATTTTAGTTTACTTGGTTTTGTTTTGAGCTCTTAAAGAAAGCATATACATATTTCCATAGACTTAATTTTATTCCCTGGGACAGAATTAATAAATGCTATTTTTTAAAAGCAAGATAAAATTAATATACAAAAGAATCCTTTAGACTCGTGTTAGCATAACTCTCAAACTTGTGTGAGATTTTGTGTAGTAGGAAATCTCATACCTGAAGAAAATCACCAGGTGGAATTCCAGCGGAAATGAAACATTTCCCCGCCCTTACATGCCGGCCCGAGCCACCGATTATAGTCCTCCCCTCAGCCCGACTTTACCAAGTTCCAATTGCAATAGCATCGACCAGCGATTTTATAGGCTACACCTTCCCCTTTCTTTGGCAGTAACCGACGCACCACGAAGAATTCCAGCCGCATTTGACGTCAACGCAAGGGCGCATAAAGTAATCGCCCAGCTGCTAATAAAAAGAGAAAATACCAAGCAATTTCCTATATCGGGGCTAAGCCGGCGAATGGGGTGGGGATTTGTGTGCGCCACAAGCGAGGCTAATTCGCTGGGTGGAAGGAGAAGCAGCGGCTTGCCGAATGCCTCTTCTTGCTCGAGTATTTTGGAAACTATCCAAGAATTTTTAACCCACATTCACTGGCGTAGGCCAAGCGCACAGAAATGGACAACTTGCCACTGCCACCGCTGCCATCATCGCTGGCCTGCAGCCGAACAGGAAGCCGACGGGCCGGCCAAGTCGGGCGTGTTGTGGTACCTTCTCCACTCACTGGCTGTATTAGGCGCCCAATAATAATCCAGTGCAATTACCATATACGAAAGAACGACTGCCACAGACTGCCGGCTTCCCTGATGGCCGGCATTACACAACCATGCAGAGGCCGACGAGCCACAGTGGCAAAAGCAGTCAAAATTGCATGGACAGAAAAAACGAACTCTACTGCACCAAAAGATGCTGGATAATTTTGTGTGATTTAAAAAGAAATTTTCTCTTTCCATTCGATATTTTTGTTTTGTTTGTAAAAGATTTTAAGCTCACTTTTCAATTCAGAAAAGAAAAGTGCACCGAAGTTGATTTAATTATTGGAGCCTTTAAAACAAATTTCGATTGTGCTAACGATCGATCAATTTGTTTGCAAGTGGTTAAAAGTTGGAAGAAAATATGTTATTAAGTACAATTTACGCTTGTTTATCCGACTTCCTCGTCGTGCCTTATGTGGCCCACTGTGCATCGTCACAGTTTGGACACTCGCACTCGAAGACAGCAGCAGCAGCCGCTCGAGTCGGCCAGAAAGGCATTTTAAGTTTAAATGTCTCCGGCAAGGCGGAGCAGCAAACTCAGTTATGGTCTCCTACCAAGAAATAGAGACACAGCGAGCGAGAGCCACGCGTCATTACACCAAAAAGTAAGGAAAGAAAAAACCACGAGGCTTAAATGGCAGGACGAGTTTTGTATCTCAGGGCACTTAACCGACTGCACTTATGGTATTCATTTGAAGACTTGATGGCGTGGCCAAATCACCTAGATTCCCCCAGATGACCTTGCACAGGTTCAGCGACTTGTTTGCTCTATAACTTTATGATGATGACGGCCAACTAATCTTCCGAAATATTTCAGTTCTCTGACGGCACCCGAAGTGCGGACGCTACTACCAAAGTCTAAGCAAAAAAGCCAACACAATAAGGCAATGGTTATCAGCATCTGATAAGCAAACAGCGCACATCACGAATGTGAGTAATGTGGAAATCTAGATTTGGCTGGATCACATTGGTGTTTCCTCGGTGAAGCGTTGATAGCACAATGGAAAACATAACAATCAGGTGTGAATGGATTCCTTATTGACCAGGCCAACGGGGCCTGGCTGTTCTAATTTATTTTTAGGAAAGGCCGAAATGCCAGGCAAAGCAAAAAGTAAAGGAGTCTCACGGGGATATAAAAGTAAAGGAACCATCAATCTATATTCTAGCAAAACAGAAGTGAGACACTCTGGGAACACAAATGTACTGAATCCAGGAATCGTACAACCCATTAAGATTTGCGTTTCTTTTTACTAGTTTTTTTCAAAAAGACTTGTTACACTTAAAAGGCTAAAAACCGATAACTCAAAGTACAGATAAAAAAAGGTAATCTTAATATTCTTCGTTCGGTTCAGAGATGGTTAATCTTTCCTTATAACAATAGTTATCGAATAACCCTATATAGAAATATGCCCTTTTAGTATATTAGGTCAGATTGGCATACTGATTTATTTGATTTATTTAGAGAAGAAAACTTTCATTCCGTTGTTATCTGCATTAACGGAATATTTAAATTTTATCAAAAAAATAGGCGTTCATCAATTCAAGAATTATTCAAATCAGATGCAAATTTCGAGCCCTTCTGAAGAAATTTTACCTTTTTAATAATAAAAATTAATTTGCCAAAAATTGGCCTTTCTTGCAGGTCACAAGACTTTCAATATGATAATCTGTATTTTTTTCAAATCAAACGTGAAAAAATATATTCTCTAATATCGTAAATTCCTTGTCATACGAAATTAAAAAGATTAGGAAAAACTTGTTCTTGAAATTTGGCAAAATATATTTGATATTTATGTAAATATCGAGCAATAAATTTGAACAGCAACGGGTCGAAATTTCAACCACACTAAACTCGACAATTGGGGCAAAAGCATTTCCGTTACAAGAACAGAAAACAAGGGAAGCGGAAGATCAAGGAAAGCCAACGAAAACTAATTCCCAAGCATTTTTGGGCTGCACGGTCGCAGTCGCTTGATAAAACCGTGGGTATTACGAACCAAAAGAAAAACAGACCGACAATACAGAGTACACCTGTTCCCCACCCCCCACCACCTAAAAAAACCAACGACCCACTCACTCACCAACGTACACACCCATACACACTCACGCACACCTACAGGCCAACCTGCCCAGACGGCTTATCGGCTGTGCGTTGCGCATTGTCTCTCCGGCTCCCCACCTCCTCCCCCGCACATAGCACACAAACCCCCTACGACTGATTGCTCTCTCTCTCGCCGCACGCTCTCTCTCGCTCTCGCTCTCGTGTAGCTAAGGCCGGTTGACTGCTGAAGACGAAGGTGGAGGGGGGATATATAAATTGGAAAACCCAAAAACACGCAGTTTCCGTCCGGCAGACTAAGCTCGACTGCCTGGACAGCACATGGCGAAAAGGCAGCAACAACAGTTTATTGTATACAATAAATTTAAAGGCAACAGCAATAATCATAATTAAGCGCTTTTTGCGTATTGGGGCCACTCACACACACAAACACACCCACAAACCCACACAGAGCACAGAAAATTGGGCACCGCTCTCCGCGCACAGTCAACTGTGTGAAATGCATACAAAAATTACTTTTGTTTCTTTTCGTTTTTTCTGCACGCTGTCAACTTTTGAATGCAAAAAGAACGCAGTCCGAAGCGGGCTGGCAACCCTAGGCGAGCAACTACAAGTGCAGTGGGCAGCTGATCGCCATCGCGGCGACAGATAGCAAAGGCGAGCGCGCCAGAGGGCGGCGCACTCAGCGCACGCAGCCGCAAAGAGAGCGAATTGTGGATGAAGAGCGAAAATTGCAATTTGGCAGACACAAAAAAAAAACTGCAACAATTTTTATTTCTTTCTTACTTTTTTTTATACTTTTCTGCTCACTTTTAATTGACTTTTATTTGCATTTATTTTTAGCGGAGCTGCTGCTGCTGCAGCCACGGCAACGTTAACGTCAACGCCGACGTTGCGGTGCATAATCCGCACTCACACACACACACGCACACTTGGTTTAAATTTATACGACGAAGCGCGTGCTTGTGTGTGCGTGTGTATTTTTCACACCTTTCAACAAACCGACCGACCGACAAACGACAGACGGGCACGCGTGGTGAGCGGTGGCGGCGGCGGCGGCGATCGAACAACAAAAACGAAGTGCAAACACAACGACGCGCGCATCTCACTTGCGAGGGGCGTGGGGAAGGGTCATAGACACAATTTTAGAATATGTGTGTATTATTTTGAATTCACTCTCACTAAGCTATGCGCTTGAATTTTTCTTTTGATCAAAATTGTTTTAATTTTTTCCACTTGATTTTCTTTTTACCGTTTCGGTCGCGCTTTGATGGTGGGTGGGGGTGCCTAACTACCCAATCGCATCCAAGTACCTCCAGCGATACTGCACGGCGAAGTATCGGAGCGATACTGAAAGAAGGCAAAGTAAAAACCGAACCGACAACTGCCCGCTGGCTGGCTGTGCGGCGAAAAAGCTCAACGATGCGAATTCGCCGCCATTTGTTATTTGACTTTTGGCGGCCGTTGGAGGCGTCGCTTGTCGCGCGCGTTGTCGCTGCGGCGACAATAAGAGCGAGTAAAAAGACAGGCATGTGTGCGTGTGTGTGTGTGTGTGTGTAGTTTATCGCCCAAGTGCGAGTAATGAACTTTGTTGCTCTCTCCCTCGCTCGCCTTGCCTCTCTTTCTCTTACTTCTATGGCTTTTTGTTTACTGTGTGAGTGTGCGTGTGTGTGTGACAAGATTTCTTATCTGTTTGGCCCTGGCCGTAATATTGTTGTAATCAACAAGTGGCCAAAACAAAAAACAAACTTCAGCTTCCAGAATCTCTCTCTCGAAAAAACATCTGTTAATCGACGACCGCCAACTCGAGAAATTCCTGCTGGCTGACTCAGTTGTCGCCGCAGACACGTCAAAGCGCCGTTAGACCGGCACGCCGAAATGCAGGGGCGGAAAACCGCAGAAAAGCCCATGCAACCGCCAGCAAACCGGCTTCGAAAATGCCTTTCCCACCTTCCCACACACCCCAAAAGCCGACCGGCTGAAAAAAACAGCTGGCCACCTTCCGATAAAAAGCTCTCAAAGCTTTGTCTTTGCAAAAGCAAAAAGCTCTTTGGCCGCAGCTCGAATATGAGTTACTCTCGGGTGTTCGCTTTTGCTGCACTCAATGCCAAGTTGCCGGTAAGCGGGACTTTTGTTTGTCAAGAGAGTGTGTGTGTGTGTGTGTTAGGAGCGGAAACGGAAATGACTGCATAGAAATGAATGCGCGTCGCCAAGCGGTCACATGGAGCGTGACACTTTGCCAGCAACGCCGCCACCCCACCCACTGCCTCTTGGCGTAACGCGTTGCGTGTCGCGGTTGAAAAACGCGGGGACGCTGGTCTCCACTTTTAGGCTTCCTGCGGCCGCCAATGTTGACAGAGCGTGCGATTCCTTTATTAGGCCAACTTGGCAGGGGTTGGCTATGCTCTGCATCATTGGAATGGTCCAGTTTCACGGCAGCCCATAAATCTCTGCGGCCGACGACGACGACGAACTTCCCAAGTGAGCCAACAATTTTGGCGTATTTGCCTCGCTTTTGGTCGTTGTTGGTCGGCCTGTTTGTTTGCGGGTTTTGTTTGAAATTAATTAAAACTTAAATTGATTGTTTCCTCGCTACCGCAACAACTTGCCGGGTGAGCCCGGCGTCCTTGGTCGATGCTTTACGAGCCTCTTTATTTTTCGTAGTTGCAGATGAGAAAGGAAATTGGGGGGTGCGCAATTTACACCCTCTTGAATTTTATGACTGCTATGGTTTTTTTTATTTTTGTGAGAAATTTCCTACGCTTCACTGAGCAGTTGATTGAAAAAGTTGGAAACGCTCTGATTACTTCGGCGAGAAACTTCAAACCGACAACAGCGTAGAAAGCAAATCAACGCCAACGGAAGTACAGTTGCCTCGAAAAACCCAATGCAATTCGAGGGCGAAAAGGGCTGCCAGAGCAACAGCGAAATCAAGATTCGAAATTTTTGAGATATTACTGAAAAAAGTAGCTTAAAATATCAAAATCCACAGAATACTTTCTCAGTCCACGAAGGAAAAAAGAAGGAGCAACTTCAGAATTAACGACGGTACTAATTTCTCGTACTTTAAACTTTGATGTGCCTAATTATTTTATCCAAACTTCGCGAAAACTTACGACCGCCTTCTTATCCACTTCACGGAATTAACAATTCACAACGCAAAGTTCGCAAAGTTCTTGAGCCAAAGGGGAGAGGGAAGGCGCTCGTTAAGCAGAAATCATAAAATATTTACAGGTTCCGCTAAGAAGGAAGCTGAATAGCTTTTGACCCCTGATCCGCCCCGTGTGACCTTTCGCGTGGATTCCAACCCAACTAAATGAGACTGGGCAACTACTTATCGGCGAGCATTAATCGGTTCGTAAAACGAGTCGATGGCCCCTCCCATTCTCATAAATATTTAATAGCCCAAGTCGCTGGCCCTAATGACTCGGGGCCGGGAGATGGCCGACTGACAGGCGCAACAGGCGTCAGCGGGATAATGAAAGCATTCAGCTTTCCACTTTCTCTCATTCAACTGTCATCGCGAGTCGCAATCGCCAGGACAACGGACGCTTAAACATGCAGGAACTGTAACCCCACGAAGGGCCTTGAACTTTTGCCCCTTAGCCGCGGAATTTAGCGGATTTTTAATGCCGCATTTGCACTCTGATTTGCCACATTGGAATTGATCTTTGACTTTTGACTTACCGATTTTACGCCGGGCTCGCCATAATACCGGAGGAGCTGTGTTGTTGGGCGAAGAGGCCATTCTGTCGTTGAGGATTCCTTTAACAGCTGATCTGAAATAAAAGACAATGTCCTTAATTAGTTGCATGTCGCTCTAAGCTGGGGACTTAAAAGAAAACGCTTTGCTAATTCGGCTTAACTCGATTAGAGGCCAGAGGAATTTGTCATTTGTCAAGTCAACTGGCTAGTTTTTTCGGGCTCCATCTGGGCCGGCCAAGTCGTGGGCAACCACTTCAGCCGCAGGTGTGAAAAGGGTGAGATTTGCCACTGACGTCATAAGGAAAGGAGAGAGATCTCGACTGCTTAAATGACTAAACATAATGTTAATATCCTAATATTAATTAAGTTTGCACTTTCCTTCATAAACATAAAAACAATTGTTCCAAGCTTAGTGCGCAAATAAAAAATAGTTACACTCAAAACGGCCGAGTCGAGCAAACCAAACTAGATTTTATATCTTAATAGAACATGCACCCATGAAGTGGCTTGTTGTAAAGAAAAGGGAAAGGAAAGGCTGAGGACGGCAGCCATGTGTGTGCTTAACGAGGGAGCGGGTGTAAAATCTCTAATTGGTTAAAGGATTTGTCCGCGCTACATTCGTCGGCCGGTAGGGACGGGAAAGGAACGGACAGCACGGACGTTCCAAATTGTGTTGTGTCACACACAAAAAACAAATTCAAATCCACTCTGTAGTTTCACGGCGATATGTACTTTCAATGTGCTAAGAGTTAATATATACATTCAATTAATCAGATTTTGTTCAATGAGCCAGATGGTGTCAATGTACATACATGCATGTATGTATATTTTGCGGGATTCACCGGCGACTTCGATTATGAATTTATGTAAACTGTGAAATTTATGTCCGTACTGATTTATTCCCACACACATAATAAGTGGGCGTAGCTGCATTCACAGACCGCCCCGAAGATCGTTTCGCAGAATTAGCAACTTTTCCTTTTTCCAAGGACCAATTCAAGCGGAGTGTCAACTGCGTTGTTCCAGTTTTCTTACATATTTGCCATTTCAGTAGCCTTATAATTACCAAACAGTGTCCGATTCCCAGAAGTATATATACTCTATACCCAACTTCAGTTGGGTTTTTCTATTCCGACTACCTGGGCCCTTGGGTCCTAGTCTGAGTGCCCGTACTGATATAATTCGCAGACGACTTCGGTCGGGTCGGGAATTATTATTATTTTTTTTTTTTTTAACTGAGCTCAAGCGCAGGCTGTTATTATTATAAACTCTTCCTGCTTGGGTGCATAATTTTTCTAAAGAAGTGGGTTTTTTAGTACGTTAAAATAAAAATCTTATATAGTATATATTTATAGGAAATAAATTGAGTGATTTTGCCTCTTGTACTTATATGCTCAATAAGTTTGAAAGGCTCAATTAATATTTTTTTTTTTTTTTTTTGAACTGAGCTCAAGCGCAGGCTGTAATCTCGGTATACTCTTCCCGTTGGGTGTATATTTTTTCGAAAGAAGTGGGTTAGTTAGTTAAAATAAAAATATATACACTTGCCAGAAAAAGTCTGCGTACAAACTCAATGGCTGACTTTCGTGGCTGAAATGGTACAATTAAAATGGTGATATCTCATTTTTTTTTTTAATTACTAAAACAACTATTATTTAAATGTAGTGTAAGTTTTTTTTTATATACTAACAACTTATTTTATAAAAATTAAAAATGTAAAAAATGAGCATTTTATGGACTCTAAACCTAAATTGAATCCCCTTCTATCCGCTTGCTTTACGTAGTGCTCCTTCCATTCCCACACTCAAAATCAATCAAGAAAAAAAAAACCCCAGAACATGCGTCGTTCTCCGTACTACGATCGCTATCACCGTCAACACTAAGCGTGTTCCTGGCTATCAGCGACAATGGGCAAGCGACCTTGACTTAATATCACACAGTTAGTAAGCACTTCCAGTCGGTGGCCGGGGCCTGGGCCTGGCCACTTGATAAATCAATGAGGTGTCAATGAACCGACGACCAACCGACGACGAATCGATCAATGAAAGAACCGAGCCGTAGTCGAGTCGTGAGATCGCCCGTGGGCGTCCGGCATTTGCCTCCACAAAGAAACCTCAATTACACGCCACTGGTTCAATTAAAAGAAATTAATTAAAGTCCGCCAAGTACGCAGCAATAGAAAAAGCAAACAGAAATTCCCGCCTGCCTGCAGCCCCTCGACGTTTCACAATTTGCGATTGCTCTCCACGAGAACTGATAACACGAAAAGTTGACTGTAAAAAGCAAACAGAAAGCCACAATTGGAACACTGGCAACTGAAACAGCGCCGATTGAAAGGCTCGTTGGCCGACTTTGTTGTAGGCCCCACAATGCAACCGATGACGCAGTTGCCCTCGGCCATCATACCTGTGGCTTGTGGCCGCCCTGGCTAGGGTTGCTTATTAAAACGAGGGCAGTTCGTAAAGCAGTCAATCCAATTTTGACAGTAACAATACAATTTTTTGTGGTAAAGAAGAACCAGATTTAAAAAGCGGAGTTGCTACTGAGCTCCGGAGTCAGAACAGGATCAAAAACTTGACAATTCTTAAAATCGTATCATACAAATTTCATTCATATTAAAGTCAATTTGTTAGTGATCCTATTATCTATTAAATAGGTTTATGGTAAGATTTTCTATATGTCCATTTTAAAGTTAAGGAGTTCGTTCCTTTTTTTAATTTAATACATTTTAAAATCTACTTGGACATTTAAAGACCTTCAAGTAAATCATTTTAGAGTTTAAAGGCTCAATGGTGATTATGATAAACGGTGCGGAATATTCACAGACTCATGTGAACTCATCATTAAAAAAAAAAACTGTAGTTCTTAAAATATTTATTAAATTCTGCTTTGTTTTTCCGCAACTCAGTAATTACAGCCCAGCTCTCGCAATAGAAATTTTTTATTCAATAATTTGATTAATTTGGCGCCAGCTACACTCGTTTTGCTGTCGATCAAATGTCTTTTTAGCCCACCCTCCCGTCCCTTGCGACCACACCAGCTGCCCGCCCAGCCATCTGACTGGCTGTCAATCGGTCCGCAATTACGACGCATATTCCACATGCAATTAGCAATTGTTGGTGGTGCTGGGACTTTAATAACCGGCAACAGGCGAATGCCAATTTGGCGCCATGGCAGCAGCCACTTATTCCCACTAAGAGAATACAAATATGGCATAAAACATAAAAATGTTCGCTTTAAATTGCGTCGCCAAAAAATTAATTGAATGTTAAAACAGATAACCAAACCAAAGGAAACTAAAGTGGCTGATGTGCTTTACAACATTTTGGAAATAAGTTAAGGCTCCTTGAATGTTACACGAAATTCTTCACTTCTCCCGTCGTAAAGCAAAAAAAAAGGCAGGTACAATCAAGATTCTCCCCTGGATGCACGCCTTATATCATCGAAAATTAAGTTCAATTCAATTTTTCTGGACCGAGCTGGGGCTTCCGTAACCCGTGACCCAATGCGAAAATCCCAGATACAGTCTAAACAACCAAATGCAGCGGATTCAACTTCAAAACGCGTTTTTTATTTTATTTAATCCTAACCTAAGGTCAGGACATAACCGAAATGAAATTAAAGCTCATAATTCCATTGCAAGCTGAATTTTGACGAGGATTAATTAAATACAGTCAGAATTCGGTTGGTTTATTTTATGTGTTCTCTACCATTAATTTGTATATATCTATTTACTTTTCAGCTATCCAATGGCAAAGAAAACCAAAGCTGCTCCAAGAGAACCGAACCAAGTTCATTAGGAAATATTAATTGTGTCAAATGCTATCTGTAATTTATCTTTCGGTAACACTAAATCCAAGAAATTGCAAAGCCCTTTAAAAATCCCTATAAGGTTGGTAAGGTTTTAATCAAAACTGTAAAAGCTTTTAAGTTTTGCCTCCAACTGATCTGTTTATTTTTTACGTTGATGTTTACTAATAATTTGCTCGGTAAAATAAACAAATAACTAGTATTCAACACCTTATTATAGATTTCTCACAAACAAGTTAGAACACATAAACTAACTGTTGAGCAGCGAACATCCGAAGCTCGTAATCGATATAGCAGACCTGATTTCAGATAAAGATTAAAACCTTTATAGCCTCCAATAAAACTCTTTCTTAAAACGCCACAAAATGATAGGAACTTCCGATTATAAAGCCTAATGCAGGTGTTCTCAAGGGCGCAATGAATTAAAAAAAAAAACCAAACAGTCCTATCAAATGACAGGCACTTGGTTCTCGAGTAATCTAGCGAAAAATCCCAACACACAACAGCGTTTATAGATACCAACGGAGCGTATAGACCCCAAAATTTGGAGGGCATCAAAACTGCCAATCATTTGAATGATTAAAGAGTTTTTGACAAAAAAAAAGATTGCTCGTCATTTACATGAAAATGATGAAATACCCAAAAATCCCCATGGCCCCAATGTGCGAACATATTTATGTATTTCATGTATCCAAGTCAAATTTCACAACTAAAATGCGGGTGCCACCGCACCGACAACGCCAGCCAAATTACAATTGAATATGAAATCAAACTACTCATAATTAACAGAAAAGACCCCGTGGCAAAAAAATAATCCATAAGCAAAACAGCTGCTGTTTGGGAAACAACGGCAGCGGCATTATAATCATAATCACTGGAAACACGTAGGTTAATGTTAATCCCCAGCAAACAAAGCCGAGTCCACAATAGAAAACAGACAACCGCAAATTGTTGCAAAAAAAACGAAGGGGAGTTGCAGGTGTTGAAATTCCCGACTCACTCCGTGCGATCTGATCGCATCCAAGCCGCCCAAACAATTGGCAGTCGAACGACAGGCATCAAATCAATCAGAGCCCCCACACTTCATGCGTTTGGCATTTAAATTCGTCAAATGCGAACCGACTGCGGAGTCAGGGTCATTTACATTCCCGACAAGCAGAGGGGCACGTCGCACCACGAAACATTCGAATGCGAATGCCTGTGCCCATGCCCAAGCCAAATTGGAACACTGATAAGATACCTCGAAAATCCTCGCGAGCCAGGGCTTATCAGTGGGCCAGTCTACGATTCCATCGGCCATGTGACGGACTGGCCAACAAAGCCACAGTTCGCACAAAACGAACTTGTTAAAAGCCACGCGTATTCTTCATTAGCGGCCGAGTGATTATTCGCCGGGTAAATCTCACATGTCCCTTGGTCAGACAACGCGGTCTTCGGAAATTCGGGAGCTGAATCACTGCCACATGGTCTCCAGACGAGCTCTTCAGATTTATCGATTTAGGGTGGCAAATATTTGCGCACTCACTTTGATTTGGCGACATCGCCGATACTCGAGGCGGGGTAAGGGCGACCCGGTAATGAGCTGGTTACGCTCTTTGGATGACGCACTGTCGCGACGGCGATTAAACTTTCCAAACGACTCTTTGTACAGGAAGTGCTAAGTGTTGGTCATATTTTGGGGTATTTAAGGCTTGCCTGCGTCATCAGGAAATGGCCAAATTAACGGCTGTCTCCAATTCGGTCCTACCGTTGTCCATAAAACCACCGAAACCACCTTCTAAATTTAAGTCTGAGTCATTTAAATAATTCTTTTAAAGGGTTTTTTAAGGTCTTTGCAGATTCAATGATCTTTTATGCAATCTTTGAACATTTTGCATTGAAAATTAATACCACTCATAATCAAGAAGATTTTGGTACATTTTTTGTTTTTGTGTTCAATTCAATTTATTTTATTATTTTTTGTTGGGAATACCCTCTTGCAATTCAGTTATTCCCATCTTTTTGAATTTTTAACGATAATAATTAATCATAAAACGACCCTAAACAAATTGATATTCTTTCTTTTAATGACTTTCTAAGTTCACTGCAGCTCAGCGGCTACGTCACAGCGATCGAGGCACATTGAAAGTGCCTGGGATCTCCGGGCGTTTACCTTTACATAACACGATGTGATTAAGATCAGGCTGCTCAGAGAGCCGAGCTCAGTTAGATGAACTGACAGATCGTCGCCCCAAGGGGCAATTGATTTTTACCGTTTTCTGGCCGGACTCTCATGGCAAGTTTATTGCGTCTAATTAGACACATGAGTCGGTCACGTGTGCGTAGTCATGAAGGCAATAAAAGCGACTCCACCGCCACCACAAAAGTTAATTTCACAGTTAACATGCCACTCACGTTTCCCCCAGCCCACTCGCCCACCCGGCAGCAGTTCATCATCAGGTGAACGAAATTTACGAGAGGCTCGCAAGTGTCGAAACAAATGTCAAATCAATTGAATCGTAGACCCAAACCTTTAACGGGTGGCCGGGGGTACGAGAACGTAAAATCGAACATTTATTTTGTGGGGGATCAACAAATCCGGAAACGATCATGAGGAAGTGACAGTGACATAAATTATACCGCGTCCGTGCAGGGCCCGTTAAATATCCCATGAGGGACATTAATGATGCTTTGCTGAATTTGTCGCATAGATGGCGTGCAAGGAAATTGAGTTTGCGGAATAAAATTTAAATACATCAGGCAGTTTTTCAATGCGATGCACAAAAGGTAAACTAAAATATTCTTTATAAATAATTTAAGGGATTTTAAACTCAATTAGATCAAACTTCGCAAATTCCTTATAAATTAATTTCTGATTTCAACAGATACCCGAAAACAAATAAATCACACCGATCGCCTTTAATTCTCGATTATTTGGTTATAGAAAAAGAGAGCATATCATTTCCCATAATTTCCCCCTTAGCGATCTTAAGACTCTCTACTTGTAATGCCCGTGGAAAATCTTTCGCGACAGGTAATTAACTGTAAGTTACCGCAGACATGGCTGGGAAGAATTCTAAAAGGCCATAAAGTAAAATTTACACGTACCAAGAAGAAGCCCCGCGAGACAAAAGACTGACAAACTGACAGACTGAGACGAGAATAACTGATGGCTGGAAGAGTCGTAAACTAAGAGTCATGACTAAGTTTGTGGGGAGGGGGAGGGCTTGTTTCTTATCTCACGACTTTGAGCAGGTACTTGGGCATATAAGAAAACAGTTAATTTACCGTTAGCAAGTTAACGTGACAGAAAAAAGCCTCAACCTGAACGTCTCTTCAGATTTCAACCCACCTGAACAATTCCGATTTGTAGGGTATTCTTTTTTTCTTTGCCCCTTCAAAAATTTCTATTTACACTGAGGCAATTAAACACACACACACAAAAATTCACTCATGCGTGTATTTTGTTTAAATGAACAAAAAAAAAGACCATTAATTTTTTTTAGTCAATTTCTTTTTTTATATTCTCCACTTGCCCACTTTCGTTTGAGATTTTCGCGTTTTGTTTTGTGCGGCGGATTTGCGTTTATTTTTTATGTATTTTTTTTTAGCAACAAACAAAAAAACTGTCACGGTTAATAAATTTAAGCGGCGAACACGATGAGCCAAGCGCTGGGAATATTTTTTTTGTCGGCCTTTGAAAAATTATTAAGCTTATTTCTTTATTTCAATATTTAGCGATTCTTTCAGGATGCCGCCTCATTTCTTCAAACAGCTGGAGCACTAAGTCACACAAACACACACAAACACCACTCAATAAGCACAGACATCTATACACACATCCATGCGGACGGGATAGCTATAAATCTCACGGTTGCCGGATCGGTTTTGGGATTGAATTGGTCGACTTGCTGGCTGGCTGTGGATTGGTAAATTCTGCTTGTGGGACTTTGCTGGTGGCTTTGGATTTTTGCTTCTTTTATTGTGTGCCACTTCAGTGCCTTCAGCTGTTATTTTTATGGATTAACGCACGACTCTCGGCTGCGGCGGGGCAACGAGCTGAGCACGTTTTTTTTTTCTCTTTTTTTCGTGGATAAATTATGCAGGGGGCTGGAAGGGACGCACGCCAGGGAACTTTTAGGTAACGATTACAGCAACACCGACGTTTTTGTTATTTGGTGCTCCCTTTTTGCTGCCGATCATGCGACGATTTCACGAAACTTTCAGCGATCTTGCGGAGCGGCGATCGACTGAACTTAACTGAACTGTACACAGCGAGCGGCGAGCGCAGACTGAGGCGATCATGGGCACTGCGCGGCCGCGGATCCCAGGCGATCGACTGCGGCCAGTCGAGAGCGCGGTAGAGCGGCTGAGAGCGGGAGACCTGCCAATTTTGGTTGCTTCGCTACGGTGCGGTGGGGAGTGTAAATGTGTCTCTGTTTTACTCTGCTACCCACAGCCCCCCACGATCCCTAGCGGGCCTTTCCCCCCTCAACAAAGATCCATCCTAACACACTGTGAATTATTCTTTGGTCTTCTTTTTATTTACTTTTCATTTGTCTGCCTGCAGTCGTTGCCCTCACCGTCTCTCGTGCTCTTCTTCTCTCTCTCTCCCGGGTCCTCCCCTCCCGCTAACAAGTCTCTCACTTGCTCTCGCTCCCTGCCTTATGCCTTATAGTTGGGCATTTCGGTTGGCATTTCGGTTTGGCTTTTTGGCAGCTAACGGGTACAAAGTCCAAGTCACTGTACTTACAATTAAGGAAATGCATTTTACACACAAGTCGTTCCTCTCCCCATTTCCCTGCCTCTCCTGGACTCTCTCGCTCTATCTTCTCGTTTCCTCTGACGCTTTGGGTGTTACTCTTGTTGGTGTTGTTATTGTTTCTGGTTTACCTTCACACTTGCCCGAGAATTGTCATTTGCCGGCTGTTGATGGCGCAGTGAAAAGGGGGGAACCTATAACCGTCTGTCTGATGCTAAGTGATGCAAATTCTAGCCAAGATTTTGGGCTGACCTCAATTTTAACCTTTTTTAAGTATTCGCTTTCGCAAGCAGTTCTCTCCCTTGCCGTCTCTACCCCACGTCGTTCGCTAACCAAAAACCGCATTCAAAATCGATGCAAATCTGCCCGGCTGAGCTAAGGCCGACTTTTGTATGCCCTACAAAAATGTACTGATATGTTAGATATGAAAACTTAAATAGATTTTATATATTTAGCAATACGAAAATGGTTCTGTTGTTATTTTCGGTTGAATGAAGATTTTTTTAAGAATTGTGTATTTTCTGCAAGTTCGAAATTAATTTTATATATTTTTCGATTTTCTAATGTTCGTTTTGGATCGTATAGTTTGATTTAGATTTAAAAGTTAAATGTTCCTTTTAAGAACTTTAAGATAGTTTTTAACAACAACGCCGATAAGTAGAGGAATTCCCCCTAGTATCATCTTGTTTTGAAAATGATTATCTCTTTAAGGTTTTTGATAATAACGTTTCCGAAAGAGCTTCATATTTACTTCGGAATGGCTAGCACCTCTTATGGTGAAAGGTCGAAAGGAGGAAGACAAATAGCGTTTAAAAGACCGGCCAGATGTTTTTTTGGCACTTAAATCAAAGCAGAATTTATGGTCATTGCATGGAACGAAATGGGGGAATATTTTTCTCAAATGTTCCTTGGAACCCCATAAACATCTGTAAAGATAAACGCGCGCAATTCCGATGAAAACTTCCTCCGGATGGATACCCATGTGTGTGTGCACACTGTAAATTCAAACCTGTCGAATTCCCTTAATGGGATTCTGTGTACCGTACATTGCGTCGCCGGCTGAGTGGAATATTCCGGTCCGGCGAAGTCAAACGAAAATTGATAAAGCAAAAACAAACTTGTAGTTTTTAATTGCCAACCCGTCACCAGTCGCCATTCAGTCATCCCGACAGCTGGCTGATAAATGAACCCCCCAAAAGCCCAAACTTAGTCATAATCCGCGGGCAATAACAACGACGACCTCAGTTTCCCAAACGCACACGGAAGGTGCGTCTGACGCAAACGCGGGCAGTTCGTCGAAAATGCTCCCAAAATGGCAATGACGACGCCTCAGCATTTGCTGGCCTGTTTACTTCCCCTCTCAGCTGTTTAAATGGCCATGCTAACTGCCAATCGAATCCACAGGCACTACCAATTAACAGTTTCACACAACATTTAGGCTTTGAGCCACCAGCAGAGCTGACGATGGCCATGCAGAGCGGGAGACTGAGCCGAAGTTGGTACAGGTCAAAAAATGAGTTTCACAAGTCCCTGAAATCATTGAAACCAATGCGCTTCGAAGATGTAAACATTCTAGAATGTTTCTATTTTACACAATGAGTGGAAATTTAAAGACAACAATAGCTAACATTGGGAAATTTCATAGACACCTATCACCTCGTCTAAGAACCAAATACGACTCCATAAAAAACTCGCTTTAACACAAAAGTAAATGAAACCTTTCATATTTCTTAAGATAGAATTCAATGCTTTTGACTCTGAGACATTCACCGAATTTAACAGTCCAAAAGAACTTTGAAAAATAAAACTAATTACCAAATTTGTTTATATCCTTCCTACAGCCCAATTTCTTTTCGAAAACTTCGGATTACTATTATTAAGGATTTTAGGTGTTGGCCGATCCACAATTCTATATAGATGTAGATATAAAATTGATTCAGCTGTTATTTACTTTTTAGCCAAGATTTCGTCTTAAACTTTTTCCTGCTAAACCAAACGGTGGGGAAGAAAGAGTGACAGAGGAACAATCTAAACAAAATGTCAGACCTTCTGATGGACCGAGAGTTAGACAAACAGAAGCTTAAGTCGACTTTCCTTGCCATTCTTGAGTTTAGTGATCCTATTTAAAAATCTTCCTTATAGTACAAGTTTTACAAATTAATAAGGTATAGACGAACATCTATAGTTGGATCTTTTCCTTAAAGAAGTCTCATTGGGCTGAATTTTGAGTGTTACATGAAATGGAAAGCTAAAGCCCTTAAGAATCTGATACACAGATATCTATGAAAATTAAATTAGATAAGTTTCACCTCTCCTTTCCAATTTCTTATTCCAATACAGAACCCTATAATAGGATGAATCTTATATTTTGATGGTTTCAAAGATAAGTTTAATATTCGGCTTACAAATTTATCCTTCGCATTAAATGGAACCCTTACTGCATTTAGACCATACAAACCCAACCTCAGCCGAATGACAGCGCAAAAAATAGAGACGGAAGAGACCCACATGGCAAAGTATGAAGCCATGCAAGTCGGAGGAAGGGAAAAGCGTGAGTCATGCGACGGCATGTGGACGGTTTGGCGCCCAGGCGAAATTCTTAGACTCGTGCTCGCCCGGCAGCCTCAGAGGTAAACTTTTAATTGGCAAGAAATGGAAAAGAAAAGGGCACTCAAGAAAATTCTCAGCTCTCTGCGGAAATGATCAAGGCTGTTTTATTGGCCATTACCCTATAAAGACGTTGACATCAAAGCGAACAGATTTCAAAGATTCGAATGTTCAATTTGATTGTATTTTTGTCCGTTTCATGCGGCAGCTGTTGGAACTTGCATCTCGATGCTCATCGTCATCGTTATTTTCCCTCGGCTGATTTTCTATTGGAATTATGACACAAAACTGAATGGCAACGTGTCTCAATTGCCGGGAAAAAATGCAAATTTATCGCCTGCAATTCCCCCCCACACAGACACAAACTAAAAATGCAAATGTGGGTAAACATAAGCTGGGTTGATTGGCTTCCACACATTTCATTCAATTAGGCAATGGCAGAGAATTTTCTTCACAAAGAAATTCTTACCGCCCAAAACATGTTTCTACAAATTACATAACATGATCTCAACTATGAGCTTCGCTGCTTGAATTTCAACAAACCAAAACAGACAGAAGAGTGGAAACCATTTTTGGGTCTTGGATTTTCTCTACAAAACCGCAAAGTGTGAAACAAAAAAAATAAATAAAATTTAAGGGATATCTACAATGTTTTAGGAAACTACAGCTAAGACCCATAAAAAGCCTTGTGAAAACAAAAGTTCCCTAAGATTACTACAATTTATTTGTTATAAAATCTTTAACACTTTGGTGTCCAAACACAATTCAAGTATCATAATTTTGTACTAATTCTCTAATCTCTTAAAAATGTGAAAATATATTATTTTACAAGACTCCTAATTTTTTTGGAAAAATGACTAAAGGGCTTCAAATTTAAACTGTGATTAGATTACTACCTTTTATCTGCCATTAAGATCTAGTTATTTATATTAATATCCATTGAAATATTAGAATATCAAGAATCATTTGTTGGACCCTTAGGAGTTTTTTTCTATGGGAAATACCGCATATTTGAAACACGGTCATGGCATTTTTTCCGCTTTCTTCGATTTTTGTTTTCCATATACACCGTAGATTATATAGAAAGTTCTCCCTGGAATATTTACTTGAGAATGCGGTAGGATATTGAGTTGGAATACCACATCACCCTATTGAGACCTAGAGGTTCCTAACTTTGTGATTAACGAGAAGGGCCCTTGGGATAATAAATTGCTTACATTGTGAGTCTAGTAGCCTTGACTTACGGCCTGCTGTCGCTATTGTTTCCCTTTCTTTCTGCCTATCTGTGAATCTAGCTAGCTATCTTTTAGCATAGCTCGATCGTGACTGGCGCTTCCCCTCCCTTTATCCGCCCGTCACGTTCCGCCGTGTGTTCCGACAGGCAGAACGCATTCAAATGGCGTCTGTTCTTATCCAACGACGAAACGACAAAGCTAACAAAACACAAATTAAAGCCGAGATAATCATAAAAAAACAGCAACAAAGCCGCGGCAAGGAGTGATTGCAATGCAAAACTAGCGGCGACGTGAATGCAGAAAAAATCGCCGCCAAAGTGTTAATTGAAAGTGCACAGTGCGGCACGAACGGGTTAAATGCCAGTAAGTAGAACTGTAAACCACAGCATGGGCATAAATTAAAATAGCTACACGGCCACCCTAGGAAACCGCAAGGGAGCTGGGAAAGAGAGCCGAAGCCGGCGTAGAGTTTGGCGGCCCAAGTTTCCCAGGGTCGTTTGGACCCGCTGAGGTTTCGACTACGGTGAAGTGCACGCGGCCGGGCCAAGAACCGATACAACAACAGCGGCAAAATCAACTAACTGCTTTTGTAAATACGGTTTTTGTGCCGGGTCTGTTTATTGCCCCGGTCCGAGCGACTGGTTGGCTGGCTGGCTGGCTGAGTAAGCATTTCTGGTCAATCGAAATGCAAATTGAAAGTGCAAACACGCAATGCAATCGAACATTTTAATTGATCAATAAATGACGGAAATTCGGATTGTTTTACTGCCTTCAATGCTGCCAACGGCAAGACTGCAATGATGACAACTTCACACATCGGGTTTGTCATTAAAACTGACATGGCAAATTTGAGTTTCAAAATCAAAACATTCTGGAGATTCTCTAAACAACTTGACGGATTTATAGATTGTTTTTTTTTAAGAATATAAATCTTAATTCTTTTATGCACTTCTGATTCCTGAGAAAACTGACTAAATATTTAAAAATTTTTATTTATAATGGTGGACATGAGATTTATAAAACGCCCAGAGCAGAAACGCTCTCAAGGCATTCAACGCTTATAACAATTCTATTAACTAAAAGTGGCCCCATCAAAAATTACGCATACGCAATGGTTGATGAATTTCACTCAAGACTTTCACTCAAACACGCTTACGTCGCCCACGAAAGCTCGACGTAAATCTTAGCCGGACCCACAACCAAAGCTTTACAAAGCTTTTTCTCTTGATTTAGCGCAATGAGAGTCCGAAATTAAATTTGTAAATTTCTAAACGATTTACGCAGCGGCGGCCAACCGACCGCAGACCAAGGGACAAAGATAAGCCAAAAAAAAAAAAAAAAAAAAAACACAGCCATCATCGCCTTTTATGCGAATATGCAACGAACCCGCGCCCCAGCTGCACATGTGACCGACCAAAAAGGACGTTGGGAGTCATTCAACTTTGCCTTACACAAAGGACATGACCAAAAATGAACCATACACACAATCACATATGCAATTCTATGTGCCCCGCCGCGCCGTCAATTCCATGCACCCAGTTGCTTTAAATGCGAATCTCCCTTTAAACCCTAACACGGAATCCCTTCCCTTTCGGAAGGCCAGTCCTTCAAGCGGCCTTTAAATTTAATAGCCAATTATTTTACTCTCGAGAAATTTGAATGGGATCTTTTTCGCAGACAGACAAAGGAACGACGCCGCCAGGAAAACAAAAAGAAAGCTTAAACGGGAGAAACAAAAAGACAAACAGTGAAAGGTGAAATGACCGGCAAAGATGCCACTGAACCGTCGATTCGAAAAAAGTTTAAAACGAACCGCCAACGGGGACTGTGGCAGGCGGCAGGACTCGCCCAATTTAAGTAACACAATCAAAGTCATTGAACCCAAAATTGAAACTAAAGTAGCCGAGGAGCCACGGCCAGCCTTAGGGCTTTCCTTTCAGGCCGGCAATTAAAGGCTCTCAAGGACTTAAAAGAGAATTCGAGTGATTTAATAACGAGCGGCTCAAGAGCAATCAACTAATGAAATGGGATTTCAACCGGCAGCTTATACCACAAAGAAGATCTTTAGGATCAACTAAAACGATACTGGAACAAATGGGGCAAACGAAATTTGGATAATTGCTCTTTCCACCCAACCAACCAAGTTGAAGAAATAACTCTAAATACGTTAATTTATCTCAGCCTGGCTTAGCCTTTTATTTCAATAAAGCCAATCTGACGAACAAATTTGGCCAAGAGGTAAAGCTGCTGGGTTAGGGAGCCTTTGGAAATTCAACTCCCCACATGGTCCCCAGGAATATTGATTTGTTTAAAGGCACCCGCAAATTCCGTAAAAGCCGCTGACCGGTCGCCAGGGGGAGGGGCTCATGGCGTGTGCGTTTGTGCCCGCTATCTGGCCATGCACACTTGGCCAACAACTACGTAATTTCAATTAGGCCCTCACACTTGCTGCCACCAACCAGCCGCCCCTTAGTTTGGGTGTGGGTAATTAAGACCGAATCTAAAATCTCTGTTCGCAGGCGGGATTGCAGGGGGGAGGGCGACAGGCAGTGCATGCGAACTAATTGTGAGGCCAAACACGTTGGCCAACTTTGCTTAGACGATGCCTGACAATTGAATTATGCCACGCCCCACAGGCGTCCGAATTGAACGGCCTACAGCGAACGAGGTTATGATCACAATTGACTTGTAATTTGTCCAGAATAAGCGAGGACGGGAACTGCCTAAATTCCCCGCTGCTAACCGAATTTTGGCCAGCCATCAAATTTATATTACAAGTGGTACAAGTTGGCCGGCTTTCCGGTCGGCCACTTGGCCTAATCAGCCGCGCTTCATGGTCCTCGGCTCACACATGACCTTTGCCGGGCCAACATTAATGGGCCGTTGGTTGGGCCAGGGCGCTCGTAAAAGTGCTTGAAGGCCTGGAGCAGATAACTCGCTCAATACGCCATTAGCCAACTTTATTGTACGGGCGATTGTGGGCCCGATGCGGTTATCGGTTATCCTTGAAATTATTCCAGCAATTAGTTGGGGGGATTTATTTAATTTGCTTGTTGGCTGGCCAATATGAGATTTAATTTAATCCGCATAAAGTGAAGGCTTTATTGAATTTAATAATGCGAGTCCATTTAAGGACAGTGAACCTAAAGGGTCACGGAGGCGAAGGCCACAGGTTTCATATTTTTTTAAATTTTTATCTAGACGCATCAATAATTCATGGGAGGAACGACGCGACTGGATTGTAGCATCGATTCATAAATTCTCATCGAAAGTTTATCCCCATATTTATGTAATTGTAGGGAGACATCCTTGTCGAACAGCTGGAGAGAATAGAGAAACGTAAAAAACTTTCAGCTAACGACGGCAAGGCAAAAGTTTCTATGTCCACGTCCATGTAACTTTGACAACGACAAATGACAATAATCGGACCCCTGGCAACTAACCTCCCATCAAAATGGCTGATCATAAATTACAAAACCGAATCGCAACCGAAGGACACAACCAAACTAAAGTCGACCTTCTCTCCTGCCGCAAAATAATTTCCATAAATTCTCGATTACTCGGCCGTCGGTCGAAATAAGCCGATTAATTTTGGTTCCCAAGTCGGGGTCATTGAACATTGGCAACTAAAATGCGAGTATTAAAAATGAAGTATAAATTTCTTTAAAATTTTGAATTACTGGTTGATGGTTTCCAAAATATTATATTTGGTACTAAGCACTTAAATTTAATAATTAAAAGCCTGCACTTAGAATCATCACAAATCTTTTGAGAACAAGATTTTCATTAATCACGATGTTTCCACACGTTTAGAGAACAATAAAATTGACTTTCATTTTCCAAAAGCGAGCAACTGCCGGTGGCCTCGACCTGCCGCACCGTCATATATCAGAGATCTTACTTAGGAAAGATAACGAACGTGTTTAATTAAATTTCTGTTAGCACATAAGAAACAAGCCCTTGTAAGGATTATTAAGCGAAAGCTCTCTTGCAGCTCTGCAGTTGTTTGGATGCCTGGGCGACTCAAAAAGGACGCAGCGCAGGGTGCATTGAATCACACGCTGGGCAGAAAAAGTCATCGCCAGGCTGTCGCCAAACCGGTGGGCAACATTTTCTAGGTCCCGTTCACTAAGCTGTGGTTTCGGTGGATGTTATTTGACGGGGCATTCAACTTTCTTGTCTAAAAGTCTATTTTAGACATTATCCTCTAAGCAAAACCCACGAAAAAACAATTTCACTTCTCGCTTAATTGCTTTAACAAAGACAAATTAAACTACTCTTTCCGTTATATGCCTAAAAGGTAAGAAAATTCTTCTCGACAAAGCAGCGAAAAAAACTTTTGGGTATAGTCCAATCGAAGTCTTTAAAAGTCGCCAACATTTAAGAAGCTATAAAAAGAAGACAGAATATTTGCATTCATTAACAAAATTAAAATTCGCGTACTTTGAAAGGCACAGAAAACCCGATTTAAAGCACAAAAATTGATTAAGAGTGTAAAATCAATTGGATTCGTTTCGTTTTTATAAATAGGAAGCTCGAACTCGCCAGGGTTGCAGTCAGAAACACACAGAGCATCTCATATACAAGGTGTTAGAGACAGTCAGGTAAACACTTAACCATCAACCTTAAAATTTTATACTGACAGTGTTATTTCTATTTCCAGTCCATTACGGATAAATTATATTTAAGACTTCAAATTTATGCATAAAATAAGTTTTTTAAGATTTCTTTGATATGAGACACAGATAGGAAAGTTTGTATTACCACGTTCGTATCTTCAAAATACTGACAAAGTATGTAAGTATATCCTAATTAAATATATGATTATTTTGAATATGAAAATTTTGATATATTTTAGTCTTCGATTGCAGTCAAAAGCATTCCAATAATCTGAATTATATAGTACAGTGTTAAGCTGCTTAGGTGTTCAATTAATATGATTTGTCAAGCTTATTTAAGAACATCAAGAGGCAGAGCCCAAATTTTAGCCACTTACGGAGGACAAAATTTTACCAGAATCTTCACGCAATACAAAACTCGTAAGTATATCTGGGACCAACTTTTAAACATACTTAAGCATATTTCTTTATAGCCACCATCTTACGATTCTTGACAGACAAGCACAAACGAAGAACAAATATAACTTTATGGAACACCTATCACGTCCCATCCACCAGCAACTTCAGCCTTAGCAGCCTAAAATGCTAAAAACTTTCCATTTAATACATCGAAAGGAGTCCCATGGAAACTAATACTTCAGGAAGAAGAACCACAGTACTTTGGCCCTGCTTATGAGCATTCAAGAAAAGTTAGAAGAAAATAACTTCAGTGGAAAAGACAAAGACGTCCAAAACTACAAAAGACTCAAAATCGCCGAACGTGACACAGACTCTGATCGTTCCAATGACCGTTCTGCCGTTATGCTAATAAAAAAATGGTCGACAGACCTTAAAAAAAAAGGAAACTGGTATTGGTTTTTTTAGAATATCAGGGGGTAATTAAATGAACTTGAAGACCTGGACTCCTCCTACAGTCCACTCTCTATAATAATCTGTCAATTCACTGCAGCAATCTCTGGCGCTCACCATTTACCAAAAGTTATTAATCCGAAATTGTTAAGTGTTTTTGAAAAGAAACCAAATAGTTCAAGGTTTGCACGACGCAAAGAAATATTCCTAGGGATGCTCAAGCTAACCATCATTGGGGTAAGGTCAGGACATCGAGACCCTTAGGCTTTCATCAGTTTGCATATCTTGCTTGCAGCTTAAGTGAGAATTATATAAAGGGGTCAATTTATCCAGTTCGAAATTAAAGTATCGCCTTTTACTTTATTTTCAAGGAAACTCAATTAAGAGTGAAATATTTCTTTTGTGAATGCCATGCAATTGTCCCCAGACAGACGTTAGTTTTGCGCAAAGAAAGGCAAATATTGGATTGTCTCATGCATGCGAAATAGGTATTAATCTCAATTGAAGGCGCCTGGGTCGTAAAAGTAAAACGGAAATACCCAACAGGAAGCGTCATAAAAAAAGCGCTTAAATTAATTGAAAAACCAACGACGCAAGACCCAACGTCGCATGCCACATGCAGCGGTCGCGGCTGGGGCAGGAGCTCCTGACGCGGTTCAATAAACAAATGGCGGGCCATCATAACCGCAGACATAATAAATTTTCCATTCCCAGTGAAAAGGAACTCCAAGGGGTTTAATTTATGATGCTACACAACCAGTGGACGCAGGCCACCCAATCGACCCGACCCGCCGAGGAACTTTCCTTCCGGACAAACGACCCCGGATCGTCATCGACCCTGTTGCACATCCTTGTACGCCCAACGCACGCGCTTCCACTCGATTTATCAGGGCTTACGCTTTGTGGTTTTAAGTGTGTTTGCCTCCTAGAAAACTGATAAGCGGAGGCAAAAAAAGGCAACTCAATTTTCCGATCGGCTCCCTTGAATTGAATTACGTGCCCTGGTCAGCCCCAGTGGTTTATCGATTTGTTTTTGGTTGGTCCCCAAAGAACCCTCAAATCTCCTTGTGCTGGCCTGGCCCCTGCCTCATTGACACCTCCATCGGTCATTGGTGTCGGTATAAAAATCACTTACTGGTTAGCCGGCAAAAAACGCCAGTCGATTTGTCAGATTTGTCAGGGCCAAGTAAACAGGCGGTTTTAATGGCCGAAAATGTCGTACTCATGTCACCGAGCATATGAATTACACACTTGGGGCGCCGCCAGGCAGGCCAGAGGTCCTCCTCTTTTATGCTTGCTATCAACGCGAATTATTTGGGCATCATTGGCCCGTGAAAACGCCTGCTATTGACTTTCCTCTGTTTCCCCAAGTGTGTGTGTGGGTCTCGCGCCGCACTGATAAATTACGAGGACAAGCCGAGCGGAAAAACATTGAGATGGTTATGCAAATGAAGTCGTGATAAAGTCATGACTGTGTGGGCATAAATCATAGCAGGTGGAAGCCAAAGACGATGATTACATGGATGTAATAAACATTTGCCCAGCCCCACCC